>JAQFJA010000025.1:23368932-23406102 GCA_029874485.1 Naso brachycentron | reverse complement strand
GCACTTAAACCTACTCACTCATTATGAAAGTATTCCACATCTCTGAAGGGGATTATATTGTGTTGCCTGGCTTTTAATAAGACCGCTGTTGTTCACTGAAGTCTGATTCATTCCTTTTATTGTTCCTCTGTTTGTCTATCATCACTAGAAAGGCCATGACGGTCATTTTGACCGGTTTCACATTTATATGTCATGTAACTCTGTTGAATTAAAATATACAGGACTGCTGGTCCCTGACTTTTCCTAAAAATGTCTGTATTTTCATTTAAAATGTCATTTATACAAATCACACTAAAGGGCCACAGGAGGTCAAAATGACTGCGGAGATTTTGCTGCAGTTAAATTGATACATGGCAGCTGCATCTTGGTGGCTTGGCAACTATCATTTTCTCTGTCAAAAGTAAAACTCGAGAGTGTCCGTCAAAGCAGCGCGGTGCACGGCAGTGCAGTGGAGCAGAGCTCACCTGCATCAGCCTGGAGCAGATCGGGAAGATCTGCTCTGATGACAGTGGACATTTTCTCTTCCTCCTCAGCATATCTGCTGGTGCTATTTCATGTTTTTAAAAGATTTCCTAAAACAGTAAATGCATTACTCTCTATATTGGGTATTTATCATGAGAGATTATTTGAATGTGGAATTGGCCACTCCTGGCCTTTCTAGTAGGCATGGAATTCTGGCCTTTCTAGTATAAATCTTATGATTAGTAAAGGTCTATTTTATTTTTGGCCTTCCATCGCAGGAGCCTTTCCATTGTATCAAGTGTGGCTGCTTACAACAACAGAGCCCAGGCAGAGATCAACCTCAGGCATTGGCACAGTGCAATGGGAGATTGCCAGAAGGTACTCGAGCTGGAACCAGGCAATGTAAAAGGTGCTTTCCTTTTCTCCATAGTAGAACACAGAGTCACAACAATGCATGTAAAGATGAAATTTTATTTTGCCACAGTTTATGTGGCGATGACCTCAAAAACCAGTTAACTTTGGTGAAGTCCCATTTATATTTTTAATTCTACATTTGCAACTCCATGGCTTAGTGGCATGTAATGTACAGTGGAATAGTGGTTAGCACTGTCCCCTCGTAGCAAGAAGGTTGTGGGTTTGATTCCCAGCTGTGGCAAGACCTTTTTATGTGTAGTGTGTATGTTCTGTGTGGGTTTTCTCCGGGTGCTCCAGTTTCCTCCACCGTCAAAAACATGTTTATTAGGTCTATCTCCAGTCAGTATCCCTGACCAAGGTACTGGCTCAGAATCTGGAGTTGGTCCCCGGGTGCTGCACTGTGGCTGCCCACTGCTTCTCAGGAATGGGTTAAATGCAGAGAACACATTTCACTGTACATTGTATACGTGACCAATAAAGTACCTTTACCTTTATGTTTAGGCCAGCTACGTCGTGCCACTGTTCATTATCACATGGGCAACTATCAAATGGCTGCTGATGACCTGAGGATGGTGCTGAGGGAAGAGCCTCAGAATGCTTCAGCTACTGTAAGTGACAGAGGTCATGAGGCATTTTGATTACATGCTAGTACCTTTTTCTTCCACTAGGTGTCACTTTATTTGTGTGAGATTGATACTTCCGAACTGCAGCTGCTGCATAGTATCAATAAGATCACATGCAGTCTGTCATTACTGTAAAAAGAGAATGATGTAGCTTTTTCAGTTGATATGTGTCCGATGGTGAACCTGGCATGTATTTTTTGCTGACTAAGTTGAACTGGGATGGGTTACTCCTGTTGACAAATTCTAATATGTGAATTATTGTTTGTTTAGCAACTTCTGTCTACAGTGGAGAACAAGATAAAGGAATGTCAACCAGAGCAACAGCGCACAGGCAAAAAAATCCTCATCCAAGAAGTGGAAGACGAAGATGACGACATTCACGATGACACAGAGCAGACTGGTGAGATTGTGTGAACGCCTCCATAATCCATACTTTATCCACAATTTAGACACACACACAGACTATATTTATAAAGGTATCTGCCTATCAATGCCTTATCAATTTAAATGAAGGTAATATTCTCTTTATTTCACACAACATGGACGGTTTGGTTCAACACACATTATTTGTGAGTTGTGTCTAAAGCATTTTTTATTTTGCACTTGTTTAAATGTTGTTATATTAAGGCAGTTGATTGAAAACAAGCCAATATTCACAGTGAAGAACCTGGTGTAGCAGATCTACAGCTCTGTGGTGAAAGAAATCACTATGTTTTCTTAGTTTTACACCGTGAAAGAAGTATTGATGTGTCAGATGCCTTCAGCAAATTTTAACATTTCACACTGGATATATACCTAATGTCGACCAAGAAATAACATACAGTTGCAATTCAGAAATGCAAAAGATTTGTTTGAGGTAATTAAGAAACGGTGACATCATTTGGGATTTTTCACTAGAGAGAACTGTAAAATGATCAGCTCAGAAAATGTCCTGGCCATAACTCTTTAATAACAGATTTTGACGTTTTCTTGTTGGAAAAATTTTTATGTTTTGGTTGTGAAAAAACAGCGAGGGCTGATAAACTATTTTGATTCCTCAAAATATCAATAGCCTTCCTCAATAATTCACATACAGTACATGTTGACTTTCTGAATACTATAGTATATAATAGAAAAGGTAATTTGCAAAACAAATGAAAGCCATTCAAAAAAATGAATAAATCAATCTTTTTCACTGACACTGCTTGAAGTGCACACACGAAAAAATGTAATTTAGTAAAATAAAGTAAAAACATTTTGCTAGATTAAATAAACACATTTATATATACAAAAGCAATAAATTAGTTAATATAGCCTCTAATAAAAATTCATAAAGTTTAAAACATATAGACGGATATATCTGTTTTTGCAAATGAACTCTTATTGTCTGTATATTTGTGCTTGAATCAGTCTCCACTGTAATTTGCCCTCTAATCTGTTCATGATTCATACAAAACCTCTGAGGAAGCTTCAGCCGTTCTGGTTACAGTCGGCCCTCATTTTCATCACAAATCCCCCCGTCTGCCTGTGCTATAGATAGGGGAAACACCCCCCATCCCAGTGAGTAACGTGACATACTATGTGTGCGTGTGTTGGCCGCCCTGCCCCCCCTGCACTTCTGTTATTTACTGTTGAGTGTGTGTGGCTGCTTCCTGGAACTCCCTTTTGAAGTAGCTCTGTGTCATGTGTGTTCAACCCTCCCCCACTGTGATGTAATCACTGACTTCTTCCTGTGGGCGTGTCTCCTCCTTCTCTCTGACTCTCCCTGTGCCTCTCCCTCCCTCCCTCCCTCGCCTTCTCTAGGTTATCCGCTTGAACCTAGCCAGCCTGTGGGAGGGGAGGAGAGCTCAGCCGCTCCTGCCGAAAGGGGAGACATGGGTAACGCTCAAAAAAAGCCCCACGGCAGAGGGGACGGGGGTCCACACAGTGAGCACAACAACTCTCACCATGGACACTGGAGGCACAAAGGAGGAATTTCTGACAAGTACAAAGTCTCACAGGACTCCAAAGAGAAGGTAGTTAATGGGACCAGCAAGAGGGGCTCGACAGCTTCGGTCCAGGCCGATCAGAGCAGCAGCGGTAAGGGGACTTCGGATGGAGGAACTGCAAAGGAAACTGTCAACCTTGATGCCCCATGTGGCGCCCTGCCCCCACCTCTGGCGCGGCTAAAGAATGAAGGAAACCTGCTTTTTAAGAACGGCCAGTTTGCTGATGCACTGGAGAAATACTCACTAGCCATTCAAGGCTACACGGATTCAGGTAGGGTGGAAGCGTCCTCACAGTTTCTGCTGTTTTTAATATTTAAGTCTGAGGTGGCTGTGGTAGCTTTGTCCCATATTGTGTAAGGTTTTGACTGATGAATAACATTGGAGTTAACTCTGTGCAGCCACGTGAGTAAGGATAAAACATTTATACAGACACACGTGAGTGTGTTATAAACATGCTGTGACTTGTAACAAATGGCCCGAAGTTTAACTGACTGGCTGTCATCAACAGTCACACCCCTATTTGAAAAAATATTCATTTCTGATGTTTAATCAGCAGTGTACCTTTAAGTAGCCAATGCATATATAAATCAAAGGTCATGACCTTGCTGTTTTAATGCTAGTTTGTCTGTATATTTTCTGTAGCTTAATCACAGTGCTGGACATAAACAAGATAAAACACCAGAGGGGATATTTTCCAAGGTAGTTGTTATATCTAAACAACAAAAATGATCACTCTCAGAGGCAGTCCTCATTAGTGCACAGTTAGAAACAGTTAAATAGTTCAAGATTTCTATCGCCAGGAGTTAAAATGATGAGCTGTTTGTTGGTAAATGAATGACTTTGTCTCCACAGCAGTGCGTCACAATGTGGCTGTTGTGGTGTATAAGGACAGTGTTTCTGTTTTAGCCTCAGCCCGTCGCTAAGCCTCTCAGCTCAGGTCTGTCCAGGTCACATGACCACCAACCACTCACTGTGAAATTGAATCTGCAGGACTGCAGCTATAATTCTCACTGAGAGGGAGAAAGTGAACGATTGATGAAGGGAGAGAAACGGCTGCGTGTCAGTCCCATTCTCCATTAAACATATTCTTTCTGCTCTCTGTCATAATATACTATCCAGCTACTATGTGACTGCGTATCAGCATCATTCGAGGTTCATCATTTGACTGATATGGGAACAGCTGCATATGATGCAGAAAGACTGCAGCTGAGAACAGAGATGAAGAGGACATATTCTTTAAACCACCTAAACATGCTGTGTGTCAGTGTGTCACTTTAACTGTCTTTTACAGTTTCTCAAAGGTTGAGACAGTGTATGGATGCCCTGGTTTATATGTGTTACATACTGTAGATGCTCTACTGTCACAGTAACCTCATTAAGTATGAGTAGTTGCTAAGACATTATCATCACTTCCTCACTGTGTCATCGTCCATAATCTAATTTTATCTAATGAGGTGGCGTGCTAAGCTGTATTTAGTGTTGGTCTGTCTGCAGAGTCCCATCTGATTTGCCTGTGTCGGTGATACGATGGTGGAACAGAATGAAATACCTGTTAAGCGTTTGCAGACAAAGCAAATACACTGTGTGCTGCCCATGTGAGCAAGTTGTTAAACCCTTAGGTAAAAAAATATCCTAAAAGTGGCCCGAAAAGCTTTTTCTTGGTCTTTATCTAGCACGTTTTTGGGCTGGTCAGCCCTGGAAGTCACTGTGCTGGAAGAAATGTGGGCCTGCTGCTTGTTTAGGTCCCAACAAAGAGTTCAAGGAACTTTGGTTTGACCTGTGCAGAGCAAGGTTATTATCGTTAACGAAAACGAACGAAATAACGAAAACTAAAATTGAAAAAACAATTTTGTTAACTGAAATGAATAAAAACGAAAATTAAAAGACAAAAACAATAACGAACTGAAACTATATTGCGTGTTTAGAAAACTAACAAAAACAAACTGAAATTAAAGATATAATTTCCTTCGTTTTCATCTCTGTCAGTTAAATATAAGCGGTATGATCAATTTATTCCGCTCTGGGTGTTTATCTCCAACTGGCAGTCGCAGCACCTGAATGCGCCTCACGGTCTGTGACGTCACCCCTTTTTCAACCCCTAACCCCTTTAAATCCTGAACCTGACACATAAAACAAAACTAAACTAAAACTAAGCATTTTTGAAATATAAAACCTAATAAAAACTAGCAAATCCACACTAAAAACTAATTAAAACTAACTGAATTGGAGGGAAAAAAGTCAAAACGAAATAAAACTAAACTAAAATGAAAAAATCAAAACTATTATAACCCTGGTGCAGAGTCAGCACTCATACTTCAGGCTACAAGATTAGTTTTAAACAAGCAAGTTATTTAAATTAGAAGAATGATGAACACAGGAGTCCGTAGGAGTGTTACATGTATGGATGCAGCTTTACGATAAAGAATAGCGTCTTACAGTCAAGTGATTGTGAAAGTCACACGTCCAATGCTGATGCATCAAAAAAGTTCCTCATTTACTCATTAGAATCTATTATAGCAACACACACACACACACACACACACACACACGCACACATGCAGCATGTAATGTAGGCGGTGAAAACATGTTGGCATTATAACAGATATAAAAGTCTTAAATTGAAATCCGTGTCCTTATTAAGTACTACATCCATGTTTTTATAGTTGAATAACACAGTAAACTGTCTAATTCAGCCTTGAATGTCTTAACATTATAAATGATTCAGAACAAAAACAGACTTGCTGTCGTCAAAGTCACACCTTCAACCATGCAAGAGGCTGTTCAAGGCCTTTTTCTCCACTTATTCAGATATTCTGTAAAACAGGTTCAAATGGATTGGCCAAGCTACTTGCACAGTGTCTGAGTTGTTGTGTCTAAAGTTTTTTGTTTGCTGTATTTGTAACACAAGTTTCTGTCTTCGTAGGGATTGACAGCCCGGAGGATCTTTGTATTCTGTATTCTAACAGAGCAGCTTGCTACCTAAAAGATGGCAACAGTCAAGACTGCATACAGGACTGCACAAGGTGTGAACATTAATATACTGACCTCATTACATTTTGTGTGTGTGTTTAAGTAGAGTGAGAAGTATTGTTAGCTGTGAGTAGCAACCCAAAGTTCACATTTTACTCTGGGTCTTATTGTGAGAATTCCACGCAGCTTTTCAGTTTTGTTTTTTTTTTAACAGAAAGAATAATCCTATTAAATCTGCCCTTTATCCCAAGAAATCGTTTTACAAAGTGCTTAATGTAAAAAAATAAAATAAATATAATTACTGCAGGCTAACTCAGCCACTCACATTCCATTATTAGTCCCTGAGTCACAATTCAATTAATACCGTTCAAAGATCATATATTTTTCTACTTGTCCTGACAATCAATGTGGCAGTCAAACTTAATTTACACAAGTCATTATATTTTCTTAACATACGGGTTTTATTCATTAGTATTTATTGTTGACAAGCCTCATCGTTTAGCATACCTCAGGAAAAGGTCATTGTCATTTTAATGGGGATTTCCACTGGGGTGTGTTGTGTTGTAAGGGGTTTTCCTTTCTTTCTTTCTTTTTTCTAAAAAGCATACTTTGGGCGGTTTGCTTGGGGAATCTCTTGTGTAAAAGCCTCTAAATAAGTTGTTTGTTTACGTAAGACACAACTGTAGGGCGAACAAGAAAATTAGGTTGTGTGACAGTTTGTTCACACATACACCACAGTACACCTAATACATACAGTACTAAATACCTACACAGCCACACAAGAACACATCCACTTTGAAATCTGCCACATATAGACTCCAGTCCAAACAGCAGAGGCAGCAGACTTGATCCTTTACTTCTGTCTCATCACATCTATATATACCAACCAGAGCCTTGGAGCTGCAGCCATTCTCCCTCAAGCCTCTCCTGCGCCGGGCCATGGCTTATGAGTCCTTGGAGCGCTACCGCAAAGCCTACGTGGATTACAAGACGGTCCTGCAGATTGACATCAGCGTGCAGGCAGCACATGACAGTGTCAACAGGTATTAGCCTTCTCACTTCAGCTGAGGGGCTGCAGAGAGCAGGGAGATACCATGAAACAGAACTGACTGACAGACGTTCAGCGTTCATGTTCACGTTTGAATGGTCTGCCCGACATCACAAACAAAGCCATCATTTGGTTGAACATTACATTGCCCACAATGACTTTAAATGGCTTTGACGAAAGATAGGATGGTTTTATTGCTCCACTGTCTTACACTTTAAATTAAAAAAAACTCCTCGTATCATAATCAGTAGACTAGATGAAAGTAAAATTAAATGAACAAACACACACAGTCTCATTAGTGACTAACAGATTTAGCTGGTATTTAAAAGCAGCTCCAGCCAGAGGCTAATTATGGCTCTCACTGTGCATGTTCTCACCTTGTTATGCAATAGAAAAGCTCACCTGGCTTCTTTGTATTCAGGACGAAGACAGGGGCATAGCTTAAGTATATGTCTGTAGAATCAAAACTTTAAAAACGTGAGGCATAATAACAAACACACTGATTAGTAGAAAGGTGCTAATTGCAAACACATCCTTTCTGGAGCCTTTTTAACATTTGGTTTGTGTGTAAAGTGTATTCTACTTTAATGTGTGTCTACATTTAACATCCATGTACTCACTGAACTTCGTCCTCCTCCAGGATCACCAGGCTGCTGATTGAGCAGGA
Source organism: Naso brachycentron (assembly GCA_029874485.1). Classification (NCBI taxonomy): domain Eukaryota; kingdom Metazoa; phylum Chordata; class Actinopteri; order Acanthuriformes; family Acanthuridae; genus Naso; species Naso brachycentron. The sequence continues at coordinate 23,397,951 of JAQFJA010000025.1, read as the reverse complement.
TGGTACAGAGTGGAGAGAGAAACTGCCGGAAATTCCTCTGGTGCCTCTTTCAGCTCAACAGCACCGCAGAGAGGAGCCACCGAGTGCAGAGGTCCTGCAGGCTCGAGCGGAGAAGGCAACCAGAGATGCAGGTCTGTTTAAAGAACTCATAACTATAACTGGTGAAGTTAACCCCCAAAACACAGGTTTAGAATCAGGTGACAAAATAGTCTTGACAGTATTTTGAGGACCTTGATCCTTAATCTTAATTTAATATTTGGATTCATGTGTACAAGTGTGACAGAAGAGGAAAATAGTTTTCTTAAGCGTGCTTTCTACTTATAACGTTTATTCCTGTGCTGGTAAATGCTGGTGTAAAACTCATGTCTCTCAAGTAAAGTCATTAAACAGACTTAAGTGTTTTGTGGCTCACTTTTCTTCTCAACATCAGTAATCACTGTTACTACTGTCCTACTGGAAATAATGTGTAAACCTAGCTTTAACCAAACTAAACCTTTTTTTTAAAAATAAAGGTTTGATCAAACAAAGATAAATCCACCAATTAGGGATTCATGAAGTACAAGCCTAACTTTCACCAAACTTCACTTCACATCAGAGATGAGAGAGAGAGAGAGCTGTAGACCACCGTATTTACCCTAGTTAAAGGGAAAATTGATTTTCATGATTTTCCTTTTTCAACATTGTCGAAACAAATTACTTCTTATTTCGATTTAGAATCAATTTATTTCTCAGCCCTTGTATCAATGATAACTATCTAGTAGTTTTACACTTAAGTAATAACCTACTTTTATTTTGGTAAAATTTCCAATGCATAACTGTTACTAACTGAAGGTAGTAGAGCATTGTGGTAACACAAAGAAGTCAAAAAACCCAGTTTGTATTTTTTTCTTAGCTGCACCACACTAAGACAGGAAAAATGTTAAAGACCTGTTTTTTACATAAGTGGACGTGTCACCTCTGTTCACTGACCATGCAGTTTCTCTGTTCCCTGGGCTGTGCCACAGCTGTTATTTTTAAACTCTAATTAAGAATAGACCTGCTGGCACAGTTTTTCTGCACAGCGGACACTTTGCAGCAGATTGATAAGCTCTTCGTCCATACCCTGACTGATTGCTGACTTAACTCTTGTGCCTCATGCCCAGCTAGCACAGCATTATAGTGCAGAGGAGCAGCATAATTCTCGTGTTATGCAGCTGCTCGTCTTCTCACTGGTACAAAGAAGCATGAACATATAACTCCGGTCCTCTCTACTCTTCACTGACTCCCTGCCTGATTCAGGATTGATTTTAAAATTCTTGTATTTGTTTTAATGCCTTGAATGGGTGAGCCCCCGTTTATTTATCTCGACTGATTCATGTTCACTAGCCTTCCAAAGCTCTGAGGTCAGCCAATCAAATGATTCGCACCTATTCTGTGGAACTCATTACCTCTAAATGTGCTTACAGCTTGGACCATCGAAAATTTAAAATCTTTGTTAAAGACTCACCTCTTTTCACTTGCGTTTAGCTGAGCAAAGAACACCTCTATTTAACATCTAGTTTTCAATACATTACATTATTTATTGTATTGTTTGTGTTATTTGTTTGTATAAGTACAAGTATAAGTTGTAAAGCACTTTGGTCAACTGTGGTTGTTTTTAAATGTGCCATATAAATAAACTTAACATTGACCTCTTTAATTTGTCTTTCAGAAAGAAAAGCAGAAGTCCGTTTTACAGCGCTGAAGCAAGAAGGGAATGACTTTGTGAAGAAGGGCCAATACCAGAATGCACTGGGAAAGTACACAGAATGCCTTAAGCTGAAGCCAGAAGAGTGTGCTATATACACCAACAGGTTAGAGGCTCCTTCATATCCCAACATTAACAGACAGTGCCGTGGAGTCTTTTACTTTCTGTTTCTATTCATCAGTTCAGAACGATAAAAACACAGATGATTAATTATCCCCAGCTGTCATCTGTCAGGCGATGCTTTCACCTCTGTAGCTAGTCCAAACCAGTTGTCAGTTTGTCACGGGGGATAAATCAGCATGTATTGTTGGTAAACGGGAGCAGAGCGGCCGAGGCTCAGGGACCAGCTGCCTGTTTATCACAACTCCACTTACAGCCACTGTCATATTACTGTCCATCTAAAGAGAAATACAGCAAGCATGACGCATGCAGCAGGCAGGTCTGAGTTCATTCTCTGTCCCCACCCCCACTTCCTTACACAATAGTTGATCATGTCCGAGAGGAAACTGTCCTATTGTAAGTTCATGTTTGTGTTTGTACGTTGAGCTCTGCTGCGAAAAGAGCTTTATTGTACAGCCACACCAGAGCAAACACACACCTGCTAGGGCTGCACAGCTCATGAGCTGTAATACTGACAACACATTAATGTAGAAAACAAAACCATTGGAGGACACATCAGTGATGTCATTTTATCCCATATGTATTTCATATTAAAAACAATATTTTTCATGCCGACAGCCTTTCTTATAAAGTCTTATTCACAGTTTATGAATCTGAGCCCGGCTGCATAAAACTACTTAGGCTAAGGTTGCTCTAAAATTTATTATCTAAGGATGCCGTAGAATAAAATGAGTTGCATAAAATCATGCGTAGGATCCCTTATGTGTTGCTAGAAGGTCCTTAGCCACCATTTTCCTTTGAAAATTTTCAGGGACCCGTACATGTGCCTTAAAATTAAAAAATAGTTTGTGAAAGCTAGACTTATAATGTTGTTCTGGCTATTTTGCTGTAAAGAAACTTACATGGTTTTTGTCAGCTCCAGTCGATGTTTGGTTATCTCTTTTCTTGGTTTCATTGTTATCTATCTAGCTATCTATCTATCTGTCTATCTATTTTTTTATGACTTTCATCCACATTTTGTTTCACTGCCAGATTTCTCACGTTGATTTTGCCTGTAATTTCTTGCCACATCTCCTACTTGAGTGGACTTGGTACTGCTGGCTGAATTTCAAGGAATACATTTTCATCTTCTGATCTTCTGTCCACTTTGGCTTTCTTTTTTTTTTGTGGGCTCATGGTCATTTGCTAGCTTAGCACTGACAACAGTTAACACTTTAAGCGCAGTTGTCAAGGTGAGTGAAGTGTAACCATGGTAACTAAAGTATACACAGCTTGTATTTTGACATTAACTATCGTAAAAGGTTTAGTGAAACAACCTGAGGAGCTTTGTGCAACTCTCCCTAGATGAACCCTTGTCTTAGGGAAATATTTGCCTTAATGGACTCAACTGGGCACAGACAGTCATGATCTCTTTTAGTTAAGCATCAGATACTGTGTGTTTAGCTGCTGGTGAGACGTGACAAAAATAAAATTACAAGTTATGTCTGTCTGTGTTTGCAGAGCCCTGTGCTACTTAAAGTTGGAGAGGTTTACTGAGGCAAAGCAGGACTGTGATGCAGCACTGAAACTGGAGCCAACCAATAAGAAGGCCTTCTATAGACGAGCTATGGCCAATAAAGGGCTAAAGGTTCGTATTAATGCCACAGACGAATCACTCAAAAAGGGGGCTGGAGGGAAATTCGATACAAAATTTGTGAAAGGGGCATATAAAATAATTTCCTACCCCCCTCCTAAATATTTCTCTAAAATGTCACTTCAGCTTGTATTTTGTCTTTCCCTCCACCAGGACTACCTGGCATGCAGCTCCGACCTGCAGGAGGTGCTGCAGCAGGACCCCAACGTGCAGGAGGCTGAGAAAGAACTGGAGGAAGTCACAGTGCTGCTCAGACAGAGTCTGGCTAACACTTCACCAGCCAAAGCAAGAAAAACTGTCCCCATTACAGAGGTAGATTCACCTCTACGCCAGAATTCATTTTCATTCACAATTCAACATGGTTTCAAGTCAAACAGAGCCTGTGCATTGGTCATCTGGAGAGGGTTTCAACAATCTTTCAGAAAATACGCACTTTTACTGTTGCCATTTTTGTCAGTTTATTGTATTTGTGAACATTTGGAAGTGTTTATGAACAAGGTCCTATAATGATGAAGGTAGAACCAAAGTAGCCTAGCTCACCCTGCTCAGCATGTGATCACAACCTTTTTGGTTTGATTTTGGCCAGAGACCTTTGCTGCATACCACAGCTCTGCATCCACTCCAAAAAACTGCATGGCAGTGGCTGAGTAGGAGGCATATCACACACATTAAAAATTTACCAACATGATCTGACACTAAAGAGTATGTAGACATTAACACAATTAAAGGACTGAGCGTGTTAACACCTAAAACCACAGAATTTAGCCACTTACACATCAATGTTTCAGTTTTGCTGTCACACAAAGACAAGATCTATTGAGTCTCACTACTCTCAGCAACAACTCTTAAAATTTTAGAGCAGTCATTCACACCAAAAAAAAGCCGGCAAACCAATAAGTCAGAAAGTCAAACATCTAAATCCCCTTTCTAGAGTTGTGCTGATACTCATACTAGTATTGGAAAATGCCTCCGATACCACTGAAAATGCTGGAATCGGTATTGACAAGTACGCCAGTCCGTGCACCTATCCAATACTATGTGATTTATCACCTGCTAAATGGTACACAGCTACTTCCCAGTTAGCTTTTTTAGCTCATACTGATGTTACGTACCTGAAATAGATTCTTCCTTGTTGCTCTTAAACAGCACGCAGGTTGTTGTGCTGCATTGCCACTGTCAACTACTATTTTTAAGAGCAGCAAAGAAGAACAGAGAGAGATTACGAAGCTAGCACAGTGTCTACATTGGCAATATTTTATACTGGAAAGTCAGCAGTAAAAAGGTGATGTGTAAGGAATTAGATTTTAGTTTTCAAGTTGCTGTTGCCCTACTGTTTTATAGTGTTTTAGTTAAATCCTTCTATTTTTCTCTTTTTGTGATTGCACCTGAAGTTTTAAGGGAATTTTTATTTTTATGCGCTGGTATCGGATTAGTACTCGGTATCGGCCGTTTGGGTATCGGTAATCAGTATCGGTAAGGAAAAAATGGTATCAGAACATCTCTACTCCTTTCATCACCTCAGTTTATCTTGTTCCTCAGGTTGATGGTGACGAGGAAACGACAGCTGTTCCCGACTCAGAGAGGAGCTGCAAAGGGGAGGACATCACCATCAACCTCCAACCGTCAAACACCTACGAGTTCAGCCAGGCTCTGAACGCAGCTCGCTGCAGCGCAAACACTAAAGCCTGCGCTGACCTGCTGGCCTCCACATCCCCGGAGATGCTTCCACAGTTCCTGAGCAACCAGCTGGATGGACACAGCATCAGCTTCATCATGCAGGCGCTGGACTCCCACCTCCTGGAGAAAGACCCCAACCTGGTTTACCAACACCTCAACCACATGCACACTGCCGACAGGTTCTCGGTAAGAAAAGCTCTACAAATTGTCCCTACAATCTTAAAAAGTTTTTTTTTTTCCTTGGTAACAACTTCATCTAATAAATGATAAATACTGTTTTGGTAGTAATTTGTAATCTGGAGGTTTTGGTGATGAATGATTTGTATTTGCAGGTTGTACTGATGCTGCTGGAAAAGGAGGAGCGCCGCCACATGACTCAGCTGTTTGAGCATTTGTCTGCTGTTGAGAGCACAGAGTTCACTAAGAATGATATTCAGAATCTGGCCAACAAATACATCTGACCCTCCTGCCCCTGCTCTCTGCTGCATGAGCCGCTGCGCCACTATAACTCTTGGATCTATGCAAAACACTGTACAAAAACTGAGTACACAAAGTCAGAAAGCTGCAGATTGTGCCCCAGAGCGACACAGCGGAACTGAGTCACAACCACTCTGCTGATCTGTGCTCTAAACGATCTAATTGCTGTATGTTTGAGTGACAGTATACCACATATATTTTTCTCTCCTGAACATTTTGCTATGCAGATTTACTTTTGTACCACCACTAACCAGTGTGCATTGTACAACAGGCAGGCAGTGGATATTGCGGACCTTTCAGAGTTTAACGTACTAAGAAATTGGGTCCAATGTCCACCCTTACGTAAGGCTACAGGCTGTTGAATTTGCTCAGGACAGGCTCATGTTCCCAGAACTAGGCTTCAGTTGTCCAGGTCCCTGAACCCTGTCAGTCTTTTGATAAAGGAGCTTATGTCAGACACCAGCTAATGTCAAAAATGATGTTCAGTGCATGCTGAATTTTACAAAGCAAAGAAACATGTCAGTTCGTTTGCTAATGAGCTATTTAGATATTCCCTCCTGTGAGACAAAATAAGATAAAGTAAGTTTTATTGTGACCACGTACTGTATTATCTCTGCATGATGTCTTATTGCTGTATTGTTCAGTATGATGACACGTCGAAATGATATCTACTGAGAATGTTTTAGGAGAGAGTCCATTTTGTAACTGTATGTGACTCAGATGCTCTTTGTTTCATCAGCTATGCAATCAGCAGATCTGATCTCAGCTGGTGTTTTGTCTTTTCCACAAGGAATGACATAAACTCACTCATCTTATTTGTTTACCAAATTAACCTGCCAGCTCACGCACCTGTGCACATTCAGCCATGCAGATGAATACACTGGAGAGAAGCAGCATCTTTATGAGATGTGTGCCTTGGATTTCAGACTTAGGGGTTGACTTACATTTTGGTGAGTGTGCAGCTCCTCCTAAAGAGAGAGTATATTTATGTTATTCAGTAACTTTTATTAGAATGTTCAAATGTCAGTTATTTGCTCATTTAAAGCCATTTTGTCTTTGTTAAGTATTTAATTACTGAATATTCCAGTCATTCAAAACTGAAGGCTGCCTAAATTGATTTTTCTGTTTTCAAGTGTTTTATTAATTTTACTTGGACATATCAAATTAAGCTTTGAGTGACAAGTTGGTGGGGCAAAAGGCAATAACTTCACATGTTCCTGTTTCTCTTTACTGTGGTTTTAACATTATATTCCAGTAGAAATATACAATATTTACAGGGCTATTCAATAAACTGCAAAAATTGTAAATGTTTTCTTCTCTGTGGTACAATGAAATGAAATAGTTGAATAAAAATAAAAATGGAATCCCTTAATCACTGAAAAACACCAAGATGGGACGACTGCGTTTCATATATTTTTTTATTTTTCTGATATGCATTTACACGCATATAGTAAAGCAAATTACCAAACACATATACAAATACCTTATGCCATTCTGCACAAATTACAAATTATACCTGGCACTAGTGTTCAAATTAGGATCATAAAACTGGAGGTTTGGTGAAGAATGAGAAACAGAACCGGGGAGGAAGAACAGAACATTTTTGCTTAAATGCGGGGTAGACTGCAGCATGTGGCCTCATACACCGAACCAAACTGAGAGTTCATTCAGTAACAGACCTGGGTCAAAATACCATTCAAGATGCTTTTACCTACATGGTAGAGGTTCACCTGAGCCGGCTCAGTGGCCTCAAAAAAAAGCTGACCACTGAGCAGTAAGACAGGCGTAAGCAAACACTCGGAAATGAAGTTTTGAAAACAGAATCTGACTTCAAGTCTGCTCAGCAGCACCGATTGGCAACACAAACAAGAGTCACGGGACAAATCATAGGGAGGGTAACCCAGGATAAACCAATACATCCCTATTCACCTTTGTGCATTGCAGAACATTAATGTAATAAGAAATACCAGTAACAGTGCAGGTGCCTCAGGCCATTCTGGGGCCTCATTTATTTGCGTAGCATTTGTGAAGCATGTACAAAATAGCAGTCTCTATGTCCGCATAATCCTGGGTCTTCGCTCATCCCAATGGGAAAAAGGATGCACCATACTGTGTCTACAGGTCAAAGGTATAAGATTTAACAAGAGCCTGAGTGCTGTCTTTGGTAGGCAACTGAAAAGTCTTCATTTACCATGTCTACCACAGTATGTTCTGTATGTTAATGAGCATCCCTCCTACACAGACAGACATTCTGCAACCTGTGATGAATCGTTGTCGATGTGAAATCTTGAAGACACAGTGGAGAGAGACACAAACCGAACACAACTGCTTATTGAAGGCACCATGAGTTAACAAAGTAAGATATCAAAGCTCTCTCTTATTCTGTGAGACCATCAGCCTGAATAAATCCCCTTTGAACAGGACAAAACATTTTCTTGATACAATATCACAGAATTGACCAACCCATTGGTTAATGTTAATATAATGACTTTCAGCATAACCGCGGCCTTCCAGAGACCTTTCTTAAATCAAACAACCCTCACCCTCTGTGGTGGACTTAACCAGGCCCGGGCTTCCTCAAATCATCTCAGCTCTAACAACACACTGAGTTTTAGGCATCATTAGCTACAGGTCTGAGCTCAGTGGTAAAAGGCTGTCGAGCACCATGTTACACAACGGTTAATTATGCATCCATAGAGAGAATCTCAGTGTGTCCACTCTAGAGTTAAAATGATTCAGGATGCTGAGACCAGGCCTTAGATTTACACATTAGAGGGTTCATCTCAAACAGACAACCAGGGAAAAGACAAAAAAAGGTCTAATAATAAATACAGACAAGAACACAAAGGTTCCTCTGTTACTAATAAGTTTGGGGAAAAATAAAATAAGAAATAGTGAATCATATTGCCTGGTCCCTGTTTGCGTTCACTTGGAAAAGTTATAACATTAAGATTCCTGCGTGATGTTGCATCCGCATTGTCAAGCCGAATTCAGATACCAGCAAAACCGGCACAGTGGTTTAATTTTAACCTCCACAGATCAACAGGACAGCGACGAAATACAAAGGCTGCCTCCATTACAAGTGGTGAGTGAGTGAACTGTGAGAAGTGTCAGCAGCCTGTGGGCAACATAGGGAGAAAACACAAGCATTCACAACCTTAACATTTCTCACATGGCTGCATTTCAATACTTCCAACCAGCCCTCTAATAGTCAGTGGACACACAGATCTCGGTTTTACTCAAAGGCTGCTCTTTTATGAAAGATGTGAATCCCAAAATAACACGTCCCCTTTACAAGGGACGAACAGAAATGCAGGTTAAACGGTAAGCTATGACTGTTAGTTTAATGGAGGAGAAGATGAAAAAAAAAAGGTCTGTGCAGCACTTAAGGTATCAAGATTTTAAATGTCAGTCTGTATGCAGGAGTTCTTGGGCTGCTGCTGGGTCTGCGTGGGATGTTGTGGTTGGTGGTGGTTGTTGTTGGTTTCTTTTAGCAGCTCTCTGGTGTTGCTGTGAGAGTCCAGCTCAGTGGGGCACACCTGGTTGACATTCTCCTCTGTGATGAAGCAGAGAGGGGAGAGCTCTGCGCCGGTGCCCAGGGAGGAGGTGGTGGAGGTGGGGGAGTGAGGGGTGATCACAGCTCCTTGTCCCTGTGAGGAGGGTAAGGAAGCAGGGCAGGTCTCCAAGCGATCGTTCTCCACCTCAGGCAGGGGGCTGACGGTGGCAAAGCGTGTGTGGTAGTCACCTCCACCGGAGCCGTGGCTACAGGACGTCTTCATGCTTTCTATGTCGGAGCAGCTGAACTCAGAGAAGTGGCTACAGTGGGAGTCAGCCACAGACGGCAGACTGCCGCTCAATGAAGGGGAGTCGAACTCTGAGGAGTTGGTGCTGCGCTGCTCCAGCAGCTGAGCATCCATGTCCTCCCGCGTCTCATTGATCTTGGTGCCTCCGCCGCCTTTTTTGCGCAGCTTGCCTTTGCTCTTTTTGCCCCCCGTGCTGGAGGTGGAGGCGCAGGATGCCTCTTTGGCCCACTTAGTGGAGGTTCCTTTGCCCTCTGAGGAGGTGCAGCCGTTAGAAGGGCAGGTCCAGCCACATCGGCCAACATGGCTGCCATCATCTACACTGCTGCTGCCACTGTGGTGCCGTAGTTTGCCAGGTTTGGATTCAATGTCAACCTGGACCTCCATACTGTTTCCATCTCTGGAACATGAGAGGAAGTGGAACGCATGAGACAAAAGATAACATCTGAGAACACTAGACTATGTACTGTAAATGGAGAGCATGAGCATGTCAGTTAATGTCTGATTGTAGCATATTTCAGCAAAAAGTCTTCTAAAAGACACTATTAGGTATGATGCACAGAAATATAAAACATCTGAAGCTGTTGTCACCTAATACATTACCTCAATAACAAATACTGGATTTGTATCATCAATAAAAACATACATGAATATCTTTAATTTATTTTAAATTTAAATAATTGAGTGTTGTTCTTCTGTGAAAAGTTTTCAATGTGGGTAGTATTTGCATTATGTAATGACAGGACCGTTCTCTAACAGCATCATGCAGGTAAAAAGTAAATGTGGTTCACCTGTCGAGGGGCATGTAGGCATTAAGAATGGATCCAGCCATTGCTTTGGTGCTAGCGTTGTCGCTGATTGTTCCCAGGCTGACAGTGCCGGACTCACCGCTCAGACTGCAGCGCTCCTTCTGCACATCAGCCTGCACCTCCAGTCTGACAACATGTGAGTGAGAAGATTTAGATAATGTGGGAAAACACAGAGAGCTCAAACACTGCACCAACATTTTAATCCCATGCCGTGTGTTACATGCTTCTTACCTGTTTAAGTAATTGACCATGGCACTGCCAGAAAGGCTGCCTGTGATGCTGGCTCCAGCGAGGGCCATGGTGGATGCCGTCTCACTTAAGTTGTCCCTGATGGCCCCAAGACGGTCCATGTGACTGCCGCTGGCACTCAGACTGCCCATCAGCCCTCCTACACTGCCCTCACCTATACTGGGGTTGTTCCTGGTGTCTGCAACTGATGTAGTATCTACACAGAAATCACCAACATGAAATAACATTTCAAAACATAAACGCAAGAGACTTATGCTGAGGTCAGACTACAACTTATTTTTGTCTGTTAAAATGTTCACTGTGTCAGATTAGGTGATTAAAGAGTCATTAATTCTTGCCGTGTCGTGGCCGAGAGACATGACAGACTACACACTGCTCCCAGATCAATTATCATTTGTGGGTCATGACTTCCGTGATGTCACAGGCAAGAAAGCGCTCGCCACTGACTACGAACAAGCCATCCTGGGAGGTAAACAAAAAATCAAACATTCTAGTCTTTCTGTTGTGAGGTTATGACACACTACAACACACTAAGCGAGATGAAACGATCGACTGCAGTGCCCGATCCTCATTGATCGTTTCTGAGCCCACCTGACGCCCTAGCTATTATCGGGCTGATATCATGCAGTCTGACCTCGGCATTATTCTTTTGCAAGAACAAAAGACACGATTTAATGATATGGTTTTAATTAATGGATATATTCATGTATGTGTAAAATGTATCTGAAATTAAGCAAGTAAAATTTTTTATGTTTTCCTTTTTCTGCTTCTTAAAGAAAAAACGGGTGTGTCGGTAGCAGGATTTATGCACAGACACTCTCTGAGCATAACGAAACGGCGGCCGCCATTCTAAGTATTTGTTATTACAGCCACCGGAGTATGTTTTCTTTATTTCATTACAGCATGTCCCCTAGAGGTTAAAACATCATCAACATTAGTGAATGCAGCATTGAACACTGGATTTTACTGTGAAGTTCATTTGTTTACTATGAAGCCTTAATTGCTGACAAGAAACCAGTGGTGACTGGCTAGTTGTTGTCCTAGTGGCTAAACTTGCGTGCCGCGAGACACACGGCCGCAGCACACGGTATCTCGTCTGCAGTGACTAGATGCGCAGAGGGTTGAAGCCAGTGTTGCCAAATTGGTGACTTTCCAGACACACAAGGACATTTGTGTGTGAAAGTAAAAGTGCGACAGAACAACAGCAGCATATTTCATTTGCACAGGGACTCGGAAGTTAAGCAGTCAGCAAAAGGTAAATTCTGTCATTTGCTGACTTGGGCAAGAAAATCACAGGGTCACTTCTGGGTGTCAGTGTGAGTAGTGGGGGTTGGGAGTGGATGCTCTGAAGCTTACCGGTGGCAGCTGCTCCACTGCCGACATTCATGTCATTCTCGTCATCAAACTCTATGCGAACTCCTTTGCCGTTCCCTGCTGAGACGCCACAACCACCGCTACGGCACAGGGAGATAGGCACCACACCATAGACGTAAGCCAGCATGATGGGAACTCCAATGCCTGAGGGTTAAGAGAGACGGAGAAACAGACACATCAGGGAAATGTTAGACCAAGGCACTGTGTAAGGGAAAAAAAAAACAAAACAAGTGGAGGCCACTGCTTACGCACAAAATCAGAAACAGTCATCTCCTTCAACTTTCCCATCTTTATGTAACTGTTCATAGGAAATCTAATTGAATTTGAAAAACAAACTTGTGCACATTATGAACTCTAAGATTAAACAAAAGAAATTCCTGAAGTTAGCGAAGTCAAACACAGACAGGGCCATTAATATCTCCGGGAAGGCAGAGAGCTACAGCAAAGGCACAGATGCAGAGAGAGAAAATGAGTGAATGAGAGAGATAGAGGTAGGAGAGGCTGGAGGACAGACTGACCGACGGTGACTGCAGCCACGACTGGGGACACAATGACAGAAAGAGTCACCCCACCAGCGATCACCAGGTTCCTCTTGTGGTTGGAGATATCTTTGCCCTCGTAACGGTTATGAATCTGACAGAGAGAAGGAGGGCAATGAGAGTCACAGTCAGAAAGAGGAAACAGAAGAGTCTAAATTAGTTTCTCACAACCTGTATGAAAACCCCAGCTGGTGAGATTGTGAGAACGGTTCAGAGTATGAACAGCATATTTGCCAAACTAGAATGTCGACAAGTCTGCTAACCACAGTTAAACACTTTTCACAATTACTTTTAAAAAAGCCGTTATGAAGAAAAGATCAATATCATTGTGGGAGAATTCTTCATGTAAGAGCTGGCAATTGCATATTCTGAGACTACAACTGGAAGAAGGTTTGGGAAAAGGACATTTTTCAAAACTCAAGACAGAGCTACAAAAGACCAAAACAACAAGACTACATGACTGATGACTGATGACTGGATGTGACTGCATTAGCCAAAGTGTTCTTTACACTATTCCTATTTAAAGATGAGGTAACTCTCACTGATTAAGTCAGATTTTTTTTTTTTTTTATGATTAGGTCCATTGATTATTTTCAACAACTGTCAATATGCATTCCAATTGGATTCTTCACACAGGCTGCTTGTTCCTATCATTCCTATAAAAAGTTTGCTTCAGAAGTCAGTCAACAATGACAAAGTACAGCGGATTTAACACGTGACCATGCTGCAAATAAATGGCTGTGGTCGTGGCGTAGTGAGTCACCAGGATAGAGATTTAACAACAGGGCTGAACAGCTACATTCTTCCAGAGCATGTGGTATGCAGGTGATTCATGCTCAGATGTTTCACATATGTCATGTGATTACTTCTGAATGTGCTCGGGTCTTGTTGAGGAAGAAAAGTTGGTTGGCTCTGACTTCCTCTTGGCAGCCTTGAGGGGGAAATTTTGTACTGTCTGAAACTTTCATTTCATTGTAATGTCTAATTATTTTTGGACAGACTGAAACTAAATAACACGTTTATATACAGACGCATAAACACAGGGCAGGTTATTAACCAATGACCTCAGCTGGCTAACCTCAGCTGGAGATAGCTTCAGAGCCTGAGAAAGTATGTTCACCAGTTTCACAATGTAACAAGTTAGTTACTGATTGACACAGGGTTTGATTCTGGTTATACAGCATATTTACTTCCACAACTGATAACTGTGGTATTTATGGTTATATAACACTGGCTTTGTTTGCAAAATTGATAACGCTTTTATGAAAAGCAGAGCAATTAGTCCAAACTATAAAATCCTTTCATAGTAATCCATACAGCTTAATACTGTGGAGTGTTTGAATTATAAATCTGAACAGTGACAGATCTGAACAAGGAAATGCTCCAAACAAGTACATGCATGCGTTTCCAGAGCCTCACCTTCCTTCCCACATACACAGGGATGCCGATAATCATGGCAGGAATAGCTATGCCGGCGATGAGTGCAATGCCAACAGGAGCACCCACCAGTGTTCCCAGTTGCCAAAGAATCTTCTTCTTCCTGCTCCATGGCTTCTTTCCCCAGAAAGTACAGCCTGACGGACTGTGAGAGAGGCAGAAGGGCTGGTTGACTTTTCAAAAAAAAAAAAAATTCTAACTTTGTTTTTTATCTGTTGCTGACAAAATAAATTTCTTAAGTACTATTCAAACATGCAAAAATCAGTCACACTTTCTGTGAGGCCTGTCTCTATAATGCATCATAACACGATATAAAGACACTTAAAAAGTTTTATAGATAGTTGTGGTTAGGGTTTGGGTTAACCCTAACTCTGCTTTTAATCATGATTGTAGTGCAATATAGTATGTTCATGATGTGTAACGGATTGATGCTTTTCGTGAAGTGTTCAAAATTTCTTTCAGCCTGCTTGATGTGATTTTAGGTTGTTATCCAAAAAACAAAGCAAAAAATATTGCCCAGATTTGTATTCTGGATCACTGCTGTAAACTCTTTAAAAAACATAAATAAATTTAAATTAAAAAATAAAATAAAAAGGGATTTCACGATTGTTAGGTAATAAGGCAGTGATCAAAGCATTCCAGGGATCGGTTTCCACAGCTATGTATGATATGTATGTACGTATGACTTTGCCTTGCCTTCAAAAACCATTTAGACTTTCTGTGTTTCTGTGTGTTTGAAGAATTCATGTTGGCATACTGACCTCAGGTAGTGCAGGTCTGAGATCTCCTTCATGCAGAGCCAGCAGAACTCACAGCCGCACACAGCGCAGGTCATGTGGTTACAGCTGCCGTCATTCATCTTGATGATGTAAGCAGCACAGCGCGGACATGGCTTAATGTCGTCAGCTAAAAGGTAGAGAGATGGGAAGAGAACATGATTTCAATGTGTGTAACATCATTTCACTGACTCAGTTGTCAGTTACAACTTCTGCTGTCAACAAATTAAGCCTGTATTTTACTGTGTGTGTCTGTGTGTGTTCAGTCAGCTGACCTGCAGCTCCGCTCTCCTGGCTGTAGCTGAGGGAGGATGAGCGGACTGTCCTGAGACGGAGACTCTGCGCTCTCTGCTGACGTGCTGCATCACAGGTCTGGTTTGGATGCCACAGCTGCTTACAGTGGTAACAGAACTCTGTGCCGCAGCCCTCTCTGCCGCAAGTGATCTTAGGACAGCTGGCACACCCGAGGCAATCACTGCGTACCTACAGAAGACGAGCATAAACAAATATCAGGCAAAAGTTTAGACTGAATACTCGGGCTGTAAGAAAAATTAATACATACCGATATCACAATATTATGTTTTGTAGTGTATCAATTCTAAAAAACACTCAATTTTTAATTAATAGTTTTCATGCAAAGATTGGTAGCTGTGGTTTCTTTTTATTCAAATCTCCGACTGCTACTGTACAAATACTGTTGCTTTGATATTCTGACTGCACAAAAAAAGCTTCTTTTTGTTTTTTACTCATTTAATGGAAATTAAGGCGTGATCTTTATATTACGACAGCTTTCATACAAAAAGATTGGGGAAAAAAAATGCACTGTATCGCCTTGCTTA
Organism: Naso brachycentron; assembly: GCA_029874485.1. Taxonomy (NCBI): domain Eukaryota; kingdom Metazoa; phylum Chordata; class Actinopteri; order Acanthuriformes; family Acanthuridae; genus Naso; species Naso brachycentron. The sequence goes on along the minus strand of JAQFJA010000025.1, from coordinate 23,382,495 downwards.
CAGTATAACAATATATTGTGATTGATCGTATCGTAACCCCTGTATCTTGATATGTATCGAATCGCCAGAATCTTACCAATACACAGCCCTACTAAATACATCATGTAGACAAAGACATCATGTGAAGTGGCTGCTGCCCCTACAAATTTTACAAGAAACAATATATTTTTACTTGGAAAGCACAAGCCAAGAAAACAGCAGCAGTGCTATTTTGCACAACAAAGGACATAATATGTTTAATGAGAGTCTGTTGTCCAGATCATCAGCTAGTAAATGATACAGTAAGTGTGACGTTGATCTGGTCTGGCAGAGTTTGGAGCAGAATCCACAGCTGTCAGTCTGCCTGGTTTGCTGAGTAGGTGTGTGTTCTACAGTTACATGTGTGTTTGTATGACACATAACAGTACAGTACATCCAAACGTCTGACAGATTGGCAGATGAAGGAAGGTGATGCATGATGACTTCAGGCAACAGAATTCAAATGCAGTAAGTGCTACCAAATAAAGAATGTTCAAACATAAGAACAGTTCATGACAGCTAAAGAATTCTGGCAAGCCAATTTCCTGAGGGAAACCCTGGAGTGTGTGACGTAGATGTATTCCACTGGAGCAGAAGCCTCCCAGCCCCTCTGTGACTGACCCCAAGATTAAGTTTCAGTCACAGAGCCATGGAGAGCCTGGGAGACTTCCTCTGCTGTGGATCAGTTTACTCTACTGAACACTGTGTCTTGAATGCAGGCAGACAGAGAGGAATCGCAGGCACATGTCAGTTTTATTTAAAACCAGTCTTAGTAAACACCAACAAGACATAGAGTGGGGACTAGAGAGGACTAGAGCGACAGTAGGCAAAGAGAAGAGAAAGAGAAGGCCATGGCTTCAGGGTTGCAGTGTGGCTGTTTATTATGTTGACAACATCAACAAAAAAACAGATCAGTTTAGATAATTGTAGTTTCTATGTATCCACTTTCTCTGAAAAACTATTTTATGTTTTTTAAATATCCCTCAACGTATCACACCAATAACTGTAACTAACACTTATGTATAGGCCTACTTTCTACTCACACTGGCCAAAAAACCCACTTAAATCTGCTAACATCCGGCTTTTGTCTGCAGTGCAAATGTGTACAATCTGCATTCTCTCCCAGGCGCGGGGATGAATTGGCTTCACCTCTGACCAGCATCGATGTGAACGTCACACCTGGGTGGACACAATGATGTGGATGCCAACGTCCCCGTGCATCATGGCACTCTAACTTATACATAAGGCCCTTATACATCTGGATCGACATCAAACAACAAGCTGCGAATCAGACTGACTGTTGCGTCTCCTCTTATCTCTGTGTTTTGGCAAAAAAAGCTGCAATATTTCATACTGCGAAGACAACAGCTGGCGACCAACAGGCTAATTTGGATGAAAAAGTGTGCTGCATTGTGTGGAAACATTGTTGTGATGTGTGAGATAAATGCCTGTCGACATAAATATTAACTATGATCTGTGATAAATGCAGATGTATCACAAATGAATCTGGGAGTATCAAGCTATGCAAAGGTTGGAGCTGGGTGGAAATGCTCCACAGTTCACTCGTTTCTCTCACAGATTGAATGAAAGTGTTGGGTAAAAACTATTGGGATATTTAATCATGCCAGTACCGTTGCCTGCTAGGAGGGACGTGCTTCTCTTACTCCGAGAGGAGCAGGAAAGCTAATCTACGGCAAACATCTAACAAAGCTTAATGCAAAAGCTTTTTAGACTTTTCTCAAAGAACAGCAATGTCCTGCCTCCCACATTTTACCCTCAAAGTATGCTACTATTCTGGTCAAGGTTACAAAACAGGACATCCCACAAAACATCCAGCAACCCAAGTGCTCAAGGTTACTGTGCCTATGAGGTACAAAGAGTGCGCCAAGATTGTCTGATGGGATGGTGGAGGGGGGGCACTTGACCTCAAACAATTCCTGGAAGAAAAGGAAATGGCTGCAAGAGACAGTGTAAGTATAGAGAAGTTTTTCTAACCATAAAGGAAACTGGTTCATTAATGCAGCCTGCTGTGATCCTCTTGAATAAGTAGTCATTTTCAAGCAGCAATGTGTACTGTGTTCATACAACTTCATTCCTTGTTAAAGTATACCATATTAAGGGAAATTTTCTCATCAGTAAACGGACTCATGACAACATTAGTATGACAGGTTACACAGCACAAGATCGTGGATCCCTGTATTAAGTAAATGATAGTGAAATTAGCATTACCTGATGCTGCACCTTCACATTAAAGCATTAACTGGCGACACAAAAGTTGACTCACAGGAAATGCGATATGTCACTAAATCTAGCACCCACTTATTGCTATCTTTCATCAAAGATGCGTCTACAAAACAAGACAAGTCAAAGAAAAGAAAATGACAGAAGGGGATGGTGGTCAAGTAATAAAATCTGTGTATGCCTGCAGATTGCGTAACATCGGTGATAGGGATTACCATGGCAAGCCAACACTAGTTCATGTAAATATACAGCCACAATATAAAGGTATAGGATTGAAAAACTTTTTAGTTTGTGTTTGTAAACAATAGGGCTGCAACTAACGATTTTATTTTCATTATGGATTAATGTAATGAGGCGAATATGTCGCTGAAATAGAATATTTTGAACTTGAATAACATGCGAGTCGTCTCCTCACGCAACAAGTTGTGCCCACTCTGTCACGCTACAGGTCATCCTCAAACGGGATGTTGCATCATGCCATTGACTTTATATGTAATTTCATCACACCACAAATAAAACTCGCTTTTGGTGTGTACACAGCTTTACACTATCTTAATTAATCATACATCATCTTTGGAGTTTTCATATTGATTTACCACATCAGATCACAGTACATAGAACAAAAACATACATAATCAGGCAAATCAGTGGTTAGTTTCCACAATGCCAGTTAAATGAACAATATAATAATGATGAAACTGACAGCCACGATTAAATAGCATAATTTACCTACATTTAATTTTACACTTTATATGACAGGATCGGTGTGAGCTGCATCAGAGTGCGTCTCATATTAGCTGTATTTATGCACTCTCTATATATAAATTCAGTTCTTACCCACAGTCTGGCGCAGGGCACCAGCGGCAGTCAGGGTCAGCCACAAGCCACCTCCTCAGCATAAACTCCTCATATTTGTCCATGAGTGCCCGGTCACCCAGGATCATGCGGATGTCGTGCGGGTTAAAGCGCTCTGAGCACTCTGGGCAGCTGATGTTGACACGTGACTCTGAAATCTCAATGCGCAGGTACTGACGCAGGCAATCGATGCAGGAGCGGTGGTGACAGGTCATGATGTCAGGGAAGCTCTCCCTGGAGTGGCGCAGAAGGCACAGCGGGCACTCCAATAGCTCGGCCCCAACCCCACCCCCTAGCTTGGAGGATGAGGAGGAGGTAGAGGAAGAAGGCCCTGAGGCAGATGAGGTGGAGGCAGCAGCAGCAGCAGCAGCAGCAGAGGCAGCTCCGGTCCCAACCACAGAGAAGAAGGCAGAGTTCTTTTCATTACACATCTCAGAATGGATGCTCTCAATGCTGGCGATGCCATCCACCCCTCCAAGCCCTCCGGATCCTGGGTGCTGGAGCTCTCTGGACCTTTGGCGCCCCGATTTAGACTCCCGACCTCGACGTCTAAAAAGGGAGGCAAGGGAGAGGCGTCTCTTCTTGGGGGCCTTCTTCACAGAGGGCAGAGAGATGGAAGAAGCAGTGGACTGCAGGTCCCGATCAGAGCCCATTACACCGCTGCCACTGCTCAACTGATGGTGCTTCTTCAGGCTCATCTCTCCGGAGGGAGGGGAGGGGTTGGCCAGCGGGGAGCCAGAGCTGGGTAGCCTGTCCCTCACATGTGTAGGGAGGTCTGGGAGTGGGATGGGGCTGGGAGAAGGGGTAAGGTGGTGGATGGGGGAGGGGGAGGGTGGTCCAGGGTGGGGGGACAGGGCTCCAGAGGGCCCGTCTGTGTTTAAGACATGGTGGCTTCTCCTAATCAGTCTTGTGGTCACATCTAATAGCCGGATTTTGGCGAAGGGGTGGGGGTCACCTGGTAAAAAACTGAAGCAACAGAACCTGGAGAAAGCAAAAGAAGAAAATTGTGGAAAAGGGAAAGAGATGGGAAGAGAAAGAAAAAGAGCAGAGGAGAGAAAGGAGAGAAAATGTTTAATATATGTTAATATTTAATTTCATCTTTACTTTTCTAAATCAAACTCAATCTAAGACAATAAATCAAAATCCATTCTGGACTTCTGAGAGAGGAGAAATGTTATCTATTGCATCTGACAGTTTGGTTCAACATATCGCCTTCTCCAAACATAAGGAGGGACGAGGACAATTTTATAGTTTTTTCAGCTGCAGGCAACCAGTAGATACACTACACTGAATAATAACTTATGTGTGTATGTTAAGCGTCAAGAGTTACTAATGGCATATTATGCTTGATGTGATGCGCGAGTGTCCGAAACTCCCATTAATATGACAAGAATACTGACTTAATCACGCTCTCCCTCCACATGGCTTCCTAAGTAATCTAGCAGAGTGAATACTACCAAAAGTAAAACGGGTGCTACTGTCACATAGGAAGTTTGGTTCCTAAACTTCACCAAGTACAGCAGTTTTGCAGCCTGAACCTAACAAAACTAAAAACAACTGAAAATAATAGGACATATGGCAATGACTTTTGATCTCACACAGGGCTTAATCCCCAGTCTCCCGGATAAAAGTCTCTAATGGAAGAAAGTCGTGGTGAAAGCGGGCTCTGTCGCTCTTTGTATTACATCACCTAGGTGTAACTAGCATGTTAGCTCTACTTCAGAAATTATCCTTGTACACCCTGAAAACACATATCACATTGCTATTCACATACATTGGGTATGTGCTAACCGGTGTAAACAGGAAGCAAAGGGTTGGCTGCTCAGTTGCAGAAACGATTAGTAAGACAGAACAAGAACAAAACGTTAAAGCAGAGATTACTACACTTAGAGGTGGAACTATTAGCACAGAAGACAAGGTCGGCAATGTCTGTATTTCATTATCTATTTTGAATTTAGCTCTATATTGACAGTTCATATAAATACTGGTTGTTTTTGTCTTTTAGAAAAGGGTAACCGGATATGGATGTGACAAATCAAGTTGAGAAGGCCAGGTCAAACCCGCTAAGACTCAATCAGAATGTCAAAGTGTGTTTTTGCCCACGCCATGCAAACTACAACGTAACGGCAGGGTTTTCAGACTAAAATGGGATCAGCACATTTCCAAAAGTCTTTTAATGGTTCTAAAATGCCTGAGTAGTGTGAATACCAGGCATAACCACAGCAGAAGCTGTGTGTTTTAAAACAAAAATGTGCCTCAATCAGAAGAATAGCATGAAACTTCTGTCAGGACTATGCGTCACAGCTCAAAAAACAAAGACAACATGGATTCACTCAAACCAACATTGCTTCATAGCACTGCTTCGTTGTGTCCTCTTAAGATTATATTTTTATGCTGGAGGCAGTATGATAAGAAACATGTCAACAAAATGCCTCAGAAAATCAAACACATTAACCATTGCTACGTGCTTACATTGAGTTTAGCCTGCATGCAGCACAAATAGGACACCCAAGAAGATGTGACTGACAATTTTGAAAAAGCTAGTTAGTGGACTGAGTTAATTTTCTCAGTCTAGTCCACAGTTTTTCTATTTGGGGGCATGATGGAAAACAGTTTTTGTGTTTAGTGATGTTAGTACTGTTAAATAGATATTACATGTAAGATTACAAGCATCATCTTAACTGAAACTGTCTACAAGAACAGTGATTACACTGTGGCAGGTTTACAACACAGGATCGAAAATACATATGATGGCACATTAGAGACGAACTGAAATGCCTGTTTCCAGAGCGTCAACTGCCGTGTTGTGACGTATTCCTCATTCAAACAATTAAACAATCAATCAACGAGCTGTAGGGGCGGGACATAAGCTGGAGGAATCTGATTGGAGTGTTGCTGGCAAGTGTTTCCCGTTACTCCTTGACAACTGTTGCTAGGGCTTTGATTGTTGATAGTAAACTGCTAAATTTTAACACCAAGCTAGCTTTAGTTTATTATTATTTAGTTTGCAGGTTTATATTGACAGGTGGACTGGCGAGATATAATTGGCTGAATTCAAAAAATGATTCAACCAATAACGGCACGAGTCAACAATGACATCAGGGACCAAGGAGATTTTGTTTTACATGAGAGACGGAAGTGGCAGACTTTAATATAAAAATATGAAATAATTAATTTTTTGTGATACGTTTTTCCATTTGACTACAATAAGAGCATTGATGTGGTCCAAAAGGGAAGCAAATGCATTTTTGACTTCAGCTTGACTTTAAAAAAATACATCCACTCTATTTGGACCAACAAACTGTTCAACTAGATTACTTTGTGAAACGTAATATTCTCCAAAATAGAAGTCCTTGTGATTTTGCGTCCACCTCAAAATGTGACAATTCACTGATCTCAAGGGAAACACTGCTGATTACATGCTGAACATATGACCAGTTTAATTAAACATCTTTCAAGTCTTGCCCACCACACTGATTTTTTAATCACTGTGGTTGATCAGACTCTGCTTCAAACTTGACTGAATGAGATATGATGGATTTACAAGAGATCATCAAATTAACAGTAAGAACAAAAAATGCGTAAGTTGTCCTTCACAAGTGCAAATGGAGAGTGAGAGGATGTCAGTCAAACAGTCTGCACTCGCTCAAGCAGAAGAGATCTAATTAGACAAAAGTAAGTGGAAACACTTGTTGGATTGTCCCATGGGTGTGCAGGCCCTTCAAAATAATGAACAATGAAAATAGAACTTAAATTGGTGCCTTTTTTTCACAAGAAGTAGAAGAAATGTGAGAAATATATACCTCAGAAATAAAACAATGCTAAAGCACTACGTGTGTGCCTCAGGCAGAATTTAATGGGACTTCTTAGCAGTATTTTGGGAAGTTTCAACCCACTTTAACAGTTTTAAACAGTACATGATGTTAAAATGTGACAACTTCACCCACTTAAGTCTTCATTTTACCACAAATAACACCTTTCTAATGGTATGAAGTACAAATATTAAAAGCTATTAAAATAAAAGCTTGGTGAAAACAGTCATAAACTGACTTCAGCTGAAAGGCTGCAAGGAAAACCTCATTGTATTATATTAGGGTTAGGAACCAGGAAAACCACCTCATCCTGTCGCTCGACACACGAATACTCAGTTTAGTCTGCGTAGTGCCTGTGGGAGTTTCCTCTCCCTGCTCTTTATCCAGTCGATACGATTCCCCGTCTCTTTCTGGTTATTGCCAAAACATTTACCAACCTGCATGCTTCCTTGGCTGTAGCTCAACAACCGGCTGACTGGTTGCTGTAAAGATACAGCAAATACAAAAGCACAATGCAAAACAATACTACTTCAGAGCCAAAATGATTGACTTAAATGGGCGACTGTGTGCTCCTCAAGAAACTGAGTCCTAGACAACATTTTCTGTAGTGAGTGGCACCGAGAAAGGTAAATACAGGCAATTATCGAAAACTTTGTGTATTTATTTGGAAACGTGCTTTTGAACTGCAATTAATAATAATAATTAATGAGTTTGTTTTCCACCTTCAACAAGAAGCAATGTTGCTTTGTGCTGTAGTGAGTGATGGATTTTCACGTCATAAAAACGACTAAAGCTTGAGAAGCTGTAACGAGCTAGCTTGGTAAACCAGACCCAAAATTCACCTCCCGAAAAATTCTTTTCATGATAAGGGTCTGGTATCCTTCCCATTTACGGCTGGTCCCACCCATCCAAAAACCTGAGGGGTGAATTGTAACCGTTTATCTCATATCAGGCGGGCTTCACGCGATGACTCACGCTGACGAGTCGGCAGGTTCGGCCCGTGTATCCGGGAGCAAACACAAAGTGTTGGTAGCCTACAGACAGACAAGTGGCACAGCTAGGACGTTACTTTTCCACAAGCTACTAAATAATTACATAGATGTATTTACATTGTGTTGTGACATTAATTATTGACTCTGTCAGTTTTAGTGCTTTTGTCAGGCGTTGTGATGTGCTGTATGTGAAGCTGCCGGTCCCAAACTCACACTGCACGCAGCGGCAGAAAAACTCCAACTAAAGGCTCCTAGTCTTCCCTACATGCATTAATCACAAAACAACAGTACTTGTGGGGTCGCCAAAGTTGTTATCTGTTGTGTTGGAACATTCCTTTTATTTAAAGGTGGAGTCAGTAGGATTTTACTAAATAATAAAATACAGACATATACCAAAGTAATGTTGCTCAGTCATCACTTCGGGGCCTCTATATGCGTGTGGTGGTGACTCAGTATGGAGACACGCTGCTCTCTGCCTGTACTTTGATGATTTGGATTTGTCGGGACGTTTCTGGGTGGGGAGGGGGTGCATTTCCCCCCAGCCAGTGACGGTGCACAGGGGTAAGGTTGAGAGCACCACAAAGCTTGGCGACTGGACACCATTCAGACCGGGGACAGTTACAGATGTGTACATGGCACTAAGGAAAGGAAGTGTAGGCTTCATGAGGCAAAACGGCGAGCGGATAAAACTTGAGTGAGTCTCGGTTTGGCTTTCAGCCACTTTGGAGCACTGAAGGAGAGGCTGGGGAGAGCGATGCAGAGCTGACATGCTTTCTGTACACAGGTAGGCGCTAAATACCAGCGGTTACCTTGTTAGCTTGCTAAATGATCAGCTTCTCCATTAAACAAATGTAATATTCCTGCTTAAGTTGCTGTGCAATGTTAGGTAAGCACTAGAGCGGTACACTCTAGTGCACTCTGAGTTACAGTACTGGTGTGCTGACCCGGGAGGAGGGTCCCAATTTGAATGTTGCGTTTACAAACCGCAACAGAGGAATGCTCCTAACTCTACCTTTAATGTTGCGTAACGAGGGGGTTGTGACTCACTTGAAATTGGTCTCAAGACAAACATGGCAGTGGCTCGCCTGGAGTGCGAGTTGAAAGACGGTTGTATGTCTATCCAATTTCATCCAGAGGCTTGAATGAACGCGTTGTTATTGTTGTTATTGCCCGTTGGAGATAAACAGTTAATCAAGAGCCACCAGGCTAGTAATGAGCTAAACATTAGAAATGAAGTATAAAAATTTGCAACGTGACGTCTTTTCTATGTATTTCCCACGTCCATTATCAGATTGGCTGTAACGATGTGCTAGACGAAGTTATATGTTGATGTCACTTGAATTTTTCTACATAACAGTCAATATCTAGTGGTCAGTCTTTGTCTGTAAATCAGCTGTGCTGCAGCCTATTGTTTGTTTTCAAACTGCTACAAGGTTAAAGTAGGCCGGCACTCGAGTTGGTATCAGGATGAGCTGGTCGACGGTCTGTCCCACTCCACTTGGTTTCTCACTGGATAGCACGCTGCCTTGCTGCTAACCTGCCGAGCCTCTGTATCCTCTTGAGGAAAATCCCAATTTAGAACAGGCACGTCAACACTGATGGCGTTCATGGCGGCGAGACAGGCAGACATGTCCTCTCCTGTGTCCTCACTGTGTGAGTCTTTCAGGCTGCTGCTGCTGCTGTTGCAGTGCAGGCTGGGCTGTGACAGCGACCCGGCTCCACTGGTCAAGTCTGAATTCTCTAAGTGAAAGAAGGTGTTGTTTTCACTAACCCCCAGTCCAAAGCTCTCTAGCATTTCCATTACTGATGGTACTGCTGGGACACTTGGGGCCTCCTCCTCAATAAGACTCAGCGTGGGCAAGATGTCCGCTAACTCTGCCATCTCCATTGGCCGGATAACCTCAGTGATGCTGGAAGGAAAGTCCTGCACCTCACTGTAGGACTCCTGTGCGTCCAAAACGCTGTACCCTATTTCCAACTGTGCAACAGCAGCAGGTTCCAGCCCAGACTCGATTAAAGCGCTCGCACATCCTAGTTCTGGCTGACCAATGCTTGTCAAGTCCACAGTTGACTGGGCTGCGATGTCTACAGGATATCCTCCCTTTGCGACGCCCTCCGTTAACACCAGTGCGGCCTCTTCAGGGACAACCATGACGTCTGCTGGAGAGGAGACCTCGGCAGTGACAACATTTGATGGTGTCATGCTGACTAAACAGTCTGAAAAGGAAATGATAAAAAAAAGAAACAAATTAAATTATTAAAGGATAGCTTACCCAAAAATGAAGTGAAATTTTTCGTCCACAAAACACTGCTGGAGTTTAACAGGAAAAAGGCGGGGCATCATGTCCCAAACAATTAAAGTGAATAGTGACTAATTTTTGACCATGTGAAGCTGGTGCAGGGGTGCGAGGTGAGACCAAGGAGATCTTTGCAGGGCCGGTCCCGTCCTCCCTGCATGTAAACACAGTCTGCAGGTGCCACGAGCTTTTGTTGGTCTCGCCACTGTGCAAGTTTCAGATGGTTTATGCACACGCACACATGTGGGTTACTACTTGGATAACAAGCAGTTTGGAATCTTTTTATGGTTCTATTATGTTTTGTTTTTTTTTTCATTTGAAATTTGGTCACCATTCATTTAAATTGTTTAGGAGATGATTGCAACGCGTTTTACCTGTGAAACTTCTGCAGTGTTGTGGGGACTAAAAATTTCACCTAACTTTCCATCAGCAGGAGGTTAACCCTCAAGTTTAGGCAACATTCAAGTTCATGCAACTTGCAGTGAGTCAGCATTGCAGCAACACACAAAAGTACAAACTTAATACCTGCCGGAATTCGACATGTTAGCAGGTTAACACGCTAATGTCAGCCTTCAGCTCAAATCACTGTTGTGCCAAAGTAGCCCCTTGTTGTTTTTGTAGTCCTATCTCAAATGGTAACTTGGGTTATGCATTTCTCAAGCATTATTTAGTATATAATATGTTTCTGTAGTTCATATCGATGGGGCTGTCCCTTTTAATTTGAAATTTAGATATTTGTCCAAATGTTGGGTGAAAAGGTCATATTCAAGCTATAATGACCTGCTTGAAATGTAAGCTGCAGTCACAAGGCATCAGTGCATCAGGACATTTGAAGCAGTTTTCCTTGTGATCCAGCAGAGGGCACTCTAAAACTTTTCTTTCAGTTTGACCTATTGCATCCCCTTTGACCTATCATTAAACCAAGCTAATGTTAATCTGTTGTTTTGCTACAAAAATGGAAGACAACAGCGAGCAGAGCCATCCAATCACGACACCACAACATCTGAGAAGCAGCGTGTAGAAGTATTTTGGGTTGGATGGGAAAGTCATGAACAAAGATAAGGCTTTTTGCTGACTTGGGTAAAGGCAGCTGCCTTTCTCTTCAACGGCAACAAATCTGTGGGCTCATCTGCCAGCTTATCACTCAACTGAAGCAGCGGAGGCAGAAGATTTGAATTTATCCCAACAAATTAGAGGTCATTTTATATTTGTTCGACCTTAACTTTTTGGAAAAGTGACAGCCAAACATATCAATGAAAATGGGATGTTAAGAGGACATTTTAACTAATTTGTAGGTTTAAAGTATGTGTATTTGCAAAAAATAAACCAATAGGGGGTTGACAAATTTTACACATGGTCAATAGGTACACAGACATTACTGTTTGTGTTATTTAAATATGATGTTAACCTGAAGAATATATTCACTTGGCTGCACCGACCCCCCAAAAAATGGCCCTAGACTATAAATTAATCTAATGAAACACAGATATGCACACATGCATCATTGTTGTACCTGAAATGGTTTGTCTCTGCGCTTGTATGGGATGGGGCCACGTCAGTCTTGCAGTCAAACTCTCCTCCTCTTCCTCACCATCGGGACGAGCCGGTGGGTCTCCCCCCATCACCAGGCCTAAAGGTACCGCCCCCACCCACTGCTTGGACCGAACGCACTGCAGGCAGTCCATAATCCAGCGGGCTTCCCTCCACACCACATCCAGACGCTGAAGACATGGGAGAACAAGAGCCAGAGAGACAAGCAACAGAAAATGTTCAAAGAGCTACGGCAAAATCACACTGAGTCAATCCTTTTCTACACTATACACTGATGGGAGAGTCAAATTAAAAGCCTTTAATTTTTATCAATTTTCTCATTATTAATCACAGAAGACAGGAGATACAGAAAGAAAACAACAAAAAATGGAGATGTGGATTTGTGGATCATTTCATACTGTTCTGTACTGTTTGTTTCACAATCCCTCTCATCAAAAATTCAGTTCTTACATGGGCGAGCTCAGTGATGTGGTTCAGGCGCTCTCGGGCCTCTTGCACCTCCTTGGTGTCCAGCGCCTCCCGCAGAGCCTGCTGGGCCAGATGAGTGTCCAGCTCCAGCCTCACCCAGGCCTGGCAGTACTGTGACAGGAAGTCCCGCTCATACATCCAGAAGTGAACTGGTGATGAGCCAGAGTTATAGGGAAGACAAATCACTTCATCAATGAGGAAAAAAAAAACAACCTGAGAACTCATTAGCACGCTTTATTAAACCTTGGGCCTGTGTATTTTCAAAGATGGGTTTAAATTAGAGACTAAGTAAATCCTGTCATGTGAATGAAAAGAGGATGAAAGGACTAATTAGGTAAGAAAAAACAATAAAAAGTGGCTCAACTTCAAAAGACTGAAAGATGGGAAACTGCACCTCAGTGTGCTTTACACACAGTATCTCTTACCCGTAAACTCTAAGGGTTGAAATGCATTTCATTGGTTATTTTTGGAAAAAATTATTTTCACATCGTTCCTTTGAAGATGTGATTCATTTATTGATCTTCTGAGATGCAGCCAAATAAAATGACTTCCGTCACTTTGCTTGTACCGTTTTTTGTAAACTTGAAAGGGCTCCGAGATCCCATGCTGTACTTATTAAGACGAAAGCCTGCCAGGTGTCTTTTCCTCACCTCAACTTGTCACTGCGTGAATAACGTTTTGTTTTTTAACACTTGCTGCCAGTGACATGGCTTAGCCAATGAGTTTGGTGGAGAGAATTATTTGAAATGTATCATATTTTAAAGTATCAGTTTTTCAGTGTGTTTAAGATGTAATTATGACCCATACTTTATTTGTAAAGATAAATATAGAGATGTGAAAGTGATATGTGAGGATGGACGACTCTGCCAAAGCAAGCCATTCCTTCCTCTGTCATCCTTCCTTTCCTGTAATTCAGGATACATACAGCTGTTCACAGGTGCTGCTGCCCGGTACACGTTACAAAAGTAAAGTTCTTTTTGCTTGGTATTGTCTGAGAATCATGATTTAAGATTGCACTTATTAAACAAAACTGAAATAAGAGAGATGAGGTATGATACAGATTTGTTAACACAGTTTAGGGCCCGACTGTTATGGGATTTTTGGGGCCGATGCCAATATTAGGGAGTAAGAAAATTCCAATATCTGATATATTGGCCAATATAAGATATAAGATATAAGTAATGGAGGCAGGATATCTAACCAACTTTACTCCAAACATCAGTGCAAAGAACAGTGAACACTTCACTCATTACCAATTAAATAATGGACCGCCTGCTGGACAAACTATGTAATTACACCATTTTAAATTACTAAGCCAAGCATTTTTTC
>JAQFJA010000025.1:23335768-23349883 GCA_029874485.1 Naso brachycentron | reverse complement strand
ATGCATATGTTTATGTATGAGAATTTTGCTTGATTTGCATATGGTAAACACTAAATACTAAACCTGCACTGTAAAGAAATGCGGGTCAATTTTTTGCTTTGAGGATTTACTTAGGTTTAAACATTTTACCTGACTCCCTAGTTGTTCAAAAACAATTTTCATGTACAATAGCTGTTTGAGAACAAAGTGCTGTTAATTTTTTCCTTGACTTCAAGTGGGTAAGTCGAAAGCAATGGAATTCTTACCTGCTGCATGGCGACCTGCGGCTGGGAGGCCATGTGCTGCTGTGGGTTGCGTACACCGGCAGCATATTTGTACTGGGGCATGGTGCGCACTGGGGCAGCTGCAGCTGAGGCCCCGGTAGGGCGCTGGCTGAGGGCCTGGGTCGCTGAGAAGTAAAAAGACGACTTCATCAAAATTGCATCAAGTGACTAACAAGCTGCGACAAAAGAACAAAATGTAGCAGATTGTGTGTCCTCAAAGTTCAAAAACTTACGCATGCGCTGGGAAGCCATCATGCGTGGGACCTGGGTGTTGGTGGTGGTCGGGGGACGGATGGTGTTGAAGGTCTGGGGTCTGGGAGCTGATGGGCGCATAGCATTGGGCATGTTTTGGAAGTCTGAAAGAAGAGGAGAGAAAATTAAAGATCCACACTCAAGTAGTTAGAAATCCTTCTCTACTATGTTTACAAGATGAAGCTGGTTATGAGATGCTTTGTATTTCAATTCACAAGGAATGGCCAAACTGTTCATCAGTTACATTCAAATGATGGAATTGTGTCTACTTACGCTGAGGACGTACACCTTGAGTGGCCCAACGGGGGCTTGGCCTCAGCTGGGCCAGCTGGTTGGCAGAGTAGTACGCAGCACGGTTTTGAGCCTGAGAAAAACAGAAAACACAAATTTATCACTACACCGTCACTTATGGCCAACATACTGACACTATTTTCTCATTATATCCAGACAAAAATCAAAAGTGGCTGAAACCTGATTCTTATTCCAAACCCAGTACACTTCTAACAGAATGGCATGACTTCAAGTGGTGTGTTGGCAATGTACTAATAAGATATGCTTTGCTGTGTGTCTTATGGAAAAGGACTTGCAGACTCACCTGAGGTATAGCCGCCATGAAATAGCCTGAGGGTGGGGCAGGCTGATATGGGTTGAGGACAGGGTTGGGCACAGCGCGGACTGTGGCCATCCTCTGCATGTACTGGTTGGTTAGGTGGGCCTGACGCTCTTCCTTGCGCTGGGCCAGGGCCACATACAGTGGCTTTGTGGCAACAATTCGCCCATTCATCTCTGTCACAGCCTTAGTGGCCTCCTCTGGGGAGGAAAAGCACACAAAGCCAAAGCCTTTGCTGCGGCCACCCTCCATCATCACCTTTGGGAGACAAAATTAATGAGCATCCACTCTGACAAACTAATAACCTGTTAATTACCATAAAATGCAGACACAAGAGAAACTCAATGTGCAATCAAATTCTTAAAGCTTAGAACATTTGACACTGCTGAAGTCTTTACCTTAGCACTTGTTATGGTTCCAAATGGAGAGAATTCTTTGCGCAGCCGCTCATCATCAAGGCCATCATCCAGGTTTTTAACATACAGATTGACACCCTGGTAGATGAAAATTATAGTTATAGTAATGTTTCTAACACACCAAAGTAAGATATAAAGTGCACGACAAATACACTGGCAGTCTAGTAAAGAAAGCCATAAAGTGACAGAAGAAATGAAGTGAAAGCATTTGCTCTAATATCACAGCTATTTACAATATGAACTATGATTCCACTAAATTTTGGACAGAGAGATTCAAGCTAAATTGGTTTAACTGTTCTTTAAAAAAATTAAGTCTGTATTAAAAGTTTTTAAGAGAAAATGTTTCAACTCAGCAGAAGACTAACAAACCTGGTATCTGGTCATGCGGTCCTGTTTCATCTGCTCAAATTTGCGTTTCAGCTCATTCTGGCGCTCCCCTTTCTTCTGTGCACGGCCAACATACACTTGCCTGCCGTTAAGTTCTTTACCATTCATGTCGTCCACAGCCTGCAATACACCAAACATTAGCCGTGGTTGTATTGACTCAAAGCCAAAGGAAAAGGTAGACCAACAAATCAGTGATAACTTAATTTGTCGAACATTTGAGATAGAACATATGGTGGAGCGATCAAAAAGGAGTCGATCTTAACCTTCTGTGCATCCTCGTGTCTCTCAAAGCTGACGAAGCCAAATCCCTTGGATTTGCCACTTTCATCGGTCATAACCCGGATACTGAGTGCGGGCCCTACAAAATACAACAGCTGCTTAACAACACATTGTAACAGGCCAAATCCAACTCTGACGTGCATTACTGATGACATGTTATATCTAGTACTAGGTTTCTTACCATATTTGCCAAACAACTCCTTCAGCTTCTCATCATCCATGTCCTCTCCAAAGTTTTTGATGTAAACATTGGTAAACTCTCTGGCACGTGCTCCAAGCTCAGCCTCCCTCTCTTTACGTGACTTAAAGCGTCCAACAAATCTGTTGGTCAAATGATGCAACATTAGAAGAAATCCCACATAGCAGAAATCCTTTGCACAATTAATTCCCAAACATCTGGATTGTCATTAAAACTTCGATAACTTTTTTTTCTGTATGGCCTAACGCTGTTTGGGGAAATAACTCTACTACGGATGTAACGGGATTAGAAAACTCACAGTACAATAATATCATGGTATCAAGTCAATATTTGCAATATTTTAAAATAAAGAGACAAATCTTTGTTAACTGTTTTTCACTTACATTTCTTTGTTTTCTTCAAAAGCATGTGCAAAAATTATTGTCTGACCAATAATTTATAAATGACCCATCCTATACCCCAAACTCTTTTCTTCATCCTGCAATCATAAGTTAACTGTCTACTTTGACAGTCTTTACTAAGACTAACATCGTTTTGGCCATTCTATCGGCTAAACAAGCGTCTTTCTTGCTTTCTTTCTTTCCTTCTTCCTTCTTCCTTCCTAAGCTGACTGAATTTGTTTTTCTTACCACAGATATGCGCTACTACCTGAGAGAAAGTGAAACTAAATTCTGGTCGACTTATTCCTTTATTTTCTCCACTACATCTGAGTTTAACTCAGCTCTTAAGTTTGAGAGAAAGTTTTGTACGTGATCTTCACTGCAGTCTGCCTTATTCAAAAGTGGTGCAGTAAATTCCGCAATTCAGATTGTTTTCCTTCCTGCAGCATGTGATATGAAAAGAGCCGCAATGGTAAACAGTCAATAGTTCCCAGTTCCCTCTGCTCTGCTTCACTGCGGCTGAAACTAAAACTAACTTTATGTCTGGAAGACCTATCGTTCATTACCGTCACATGTCCATGACAGTACCAAAGCACTTTTGCTGTTGCGATATCGCAAAATTAATTATACTGTTACATCCCTAAACTCTACTTTTTTTTTTCACTGCACCCTTCAACCAAGTTATTCAGATGGACAAAGGGCAACCTCATTCTGTGGTGACAACATGCCTTTGGCAATTCTGAACCATTCTGGCCAATTTATGTCAGTTATAAGATGTGACCACATCAAATTTGGCCTAGACACCCTAACTATGGAGTTCTGATTTCACTATCGTGGTACTAACAACCATGACCTGCTCAAACCATGCTTTGCAGAGGGTCATTAAGAAGATGGCCACAGCCCAGTTCTACGACATTACTGGATTTAAGGACATAATGCAGTTACACACAAACAATGATTAGTTGTAAAATTCAAATGTTAATCAGACTGCAGCAAAAACATGTATACTAGAGAGTAGCTGTAGTCCCACTTACACTTTTCTGTCATTGAGTAACATGCCATTCATTTTCTCAATGGCTCGCTCAGCAGCCTCATGGGTCTCAAAGTGCACAAAGCCGTAACCCTTTGAGCCATTTTCATCACAAACCACCTTGGAAAAGGGAGATTTGAGCATGTCAAAAACAATCCCAAACACCATGCGTTTGATAACACAAGTCACAAAATCAGCTTCAACCTGGTGCAATCTTTAGTCGTGCAAAGTAGTGGGCTTACATTAAGGAGTCAAACTCAGAAACAGACAGAAATGAACGAAAAATGAATGCTGTCCTGCCTACCTTGCAGGAAAGGATGTTTCCAAAGGCGGAGAAGGTGTCATAGAGAGCCTTGTTATCAATGGACTTATCCAGGTTCTTGATGAAGATGTTGCCCACTCCACTCTTCCTCAGGGAAGGGTCACGCTGAGACCACATGATGCGGAGAGGCCTACCTTTGATAACATCGAAGTTCATGGTATCCAGGGCTCGCTCAGCTAAAAAACAAGCCCAGCATGGGGAATAAAGGGTTAAGGGCATATCTGTATATTTCTAACAGCTGCTTGACATATTCATCACCTAATCTAATTAATCAGTAGTATATTTTAGTAGTAAAAGTTTATAACTAAGGCGCCAACAGTGCTGACAGAGATGCTCTAATATGGTACATCTAACATTACGGCATGTTCAAAATGGAGTCAGATGGTGCCACATCCCTCTCGTTAGCTGTCCCTGCTGCACTAATCATGGTAAACCTACCGTCAGCAGGCTGCTGGAAGTTGACATAGGCATAACCGAGGGATCGGCGGGTGATCATGTCTCTGCACACTCTGATGGAGAGGATAGGCCCAGCCGGGCTAAATTTCTCGTAGAGCATGGCCTCGGTAACGTCTGGATGCAGGTCCCCCACATAAAGGGAAGCCATCGGGTAGCTAGGCGCGCTGGGGTTCATGACGGACGACGCGTATTCTCAGGCAATGCAGCTAACTTTACTGTTATGTGGCTGTATCGGCTTGGTATTTTGTTAACACTCGTCAGCCAATATCAGCAGCCTCCGTGAACTCGTTGGGTTTCTTCGGTCTTCACCAACAAACTACAACCGAAGACACATATGCTAACGTTAGCGATCTCCAGTTAGCAACGTGGGCTAGTTAGCTTGATTAGCAAAATGTCGGAGCGTGGCCTAAGTGATGAGGCTCACAGACTTCACGATTCTGAGGATTGTGCTCTATCACAGTCAGAAGGATAAATTGCCGATAATATTCGAAGCAAATGTCCTCATTTACAATAATTAGCGGAATGACAAAGCCCTTACAGGGAGAAATAAGTGGCTGAAAATACAACTGGCTACCGTTGAACACCCACGCTTTCAACAATGACGCTACCGTCTCCACTTGCTAGCGTTCTTCTCGTTCCGTCTTTCGTTCTTTTTCGAAGGTATCTGCGTGTATCTTGGGTTGGCAAATCAAATCCTGCTTCACCGATTTTTTTTTTCTTATAAAAATATGTCTGCGTGTGCTCTCTAGCTTTTGGTTTGTTTCATAATAATAAAATGTGTGCCGAGACTAGCTCCGGAGCACACCCTACGCAGACGGATTACCGGAATGAAAGGAAGGTCGGTGGAGGTTGTTTCCCGATTCCAGTCGAAATCACGTCGCGTTCACTATCAAGGTTACGTCATATATCTCGCGATATTTTACATCTGATTTCATTTTCAGCATTGCGGGCCGCTGTCAGAGATGTTTTATCTCTAATACCATATTAACGTTCATACATCTGTGAGGTGTTTTGCTATTGAAATGCGTCCAAAACTTAAAAAAAAAAATTCTATACAAGAACAACTGACATTACATGCATTTGCTTATAGTTTGCAGCTAGTATAAATCTTTTTTGGGGGGGCATTTTTTTTTTTATTAAGTATTAAGTCGTTTTCACTTAGAATAACACAGTGAAGGTAAAATCACGTTCATGAGAGAGTCACATTATTTTGAGATCAGTTTGTATACGCTCTATTCGTAATGCATATTGATGGTTTTTAGGCGCGCATTTAAGTATTTACACTCTTCAGTTCAATGGGCAGAGTCGCACCGCTCGTCAGTGTCACTTCTGACCGCAGCAGCCAAGTTGGATGCTCACAACGTCCCACGTCCTTCCTGATCTGTTGCCGGGGGAACAGTGGCGGAAACAATAGGATCAGCACAGACGATACTGGCTGTATTTTCCTACAGATGCGCCTCCAAGGCGTTTCCGGAGCGGCCGCGCCTGGGAGGTGCGACTCTTCTCGGTGTGACCGGTGTTCTGTCGATTTCTGCTGCTTTGTCGAAAAATGCTACTGTATTTTACGTCCCTAATCATAACCGTCACTGAAGGCTTGCCTAAACTCGACCAAATGTCTTTGGCATGATCATATTCGGGTCACATGCCTAATCATACCAGTCAGTGATTACTTGCCTAAACTTAATCTCTCTCTTGGATTTATGTGGCCCACCCAGTAATTTTGCCCTAACCTTAACCATTTGGACACCTTGCCCAAACTTCACCCGTCTCCACTGCGCATGCGCAGAAATAGTCAGAACACCTGCCCTTCAGGCGTTGTCTGACAGCGAACCTTATTGAAGAGAGATTTGATTTTTCAAACGATTGTGTACTTATCTCTTCTTTCAAGGTTCCCTTCCTTAACTATTCATCTATACGGTAGCTGCGAAGCAAGCTAACTGCTATGAATTTGTTCCTAGATATTTAAAAGATGTTGATTAGCTCAGCCTTTCGGAAGCGAATACTTAAAAATCCGTCATACGTCCCGGATCTAGGGTATTCAAAGGTTTAGCCTGGATGTACAAGAGGGAGTAAGGCCAGTGAGAAATCAGAATTCTGAGTTTAATGTCAGAACTCAAATATGTTTTTCACATGGATGTATTTGTTTTCGTGATGACAGAAAATCTGTGGTTTGTCTATCAAGAAAAGGTCTGTGAGGAAGGTGCATCACAAAAATAACAAAGGCATCACTGACCAGCACTAGTATTTGAATTGGAGACCGAATGTTCTGTGATCTCCTTGTCCCCCTTCCTCCACCTTGTATCATAATTGTTGGATTTCCTATTTAAACACATCAAAACTGGCAGACCTTAAGGTAAGATAAACACCCCTAAGAGTTAAAGCCATCATATGAAGATAATGTTTGCTATCCTAAATTAACTTTTAAGTGACAAATAAACTTATTTTTCCTGTTAAAACATAACATGGCTGCTAGGATTACCAGTGTATAAACTCAAACGGACAAGTTGAAAATTTTGTTTTTTTTCTTCTTTATTCCACTTACATGAAATTACACATTTCCCCCCAAATAACTGTTAAGCTTGGGTGATCTGTATGAAAATTTCAAAGACATTAACAAAGCTAGCCAGCCCAAAGTCAATCTTCCATATATCTCCACAAACTATTACTTACCAACACGTAGTTTAGGCAAGTATTAAGAGAAAAAAAAGTATAAACAAACAAAACAAACAAAAATCTTAATTTGAAAAAGCAGTAACTAGATAAGCACATAATTTTGTTTTTGACTGCTGTGCTCATAAAAACATCACTGCTCTTTTGTTCTTCAAAGATTTCTATACCTCGTAACTGATACATAGAAATACAAAAGCAGGTCACCCGAAACAAAATAAAATATAAAGAATAGAAAGTTTAGCAACCAACAGGAAATGGAATGTAACCTTTGTGATCCAACAAAACCTTGCCTTCTGTCTCCAGCTTAGTCCATTGCACCTCAATTCTTTTTACCTCTGCTGTGACTCCTCTGCCAGTACAGACTAAGAGCTGCTGTATCCTACGCTGTGAGAAGCCAACTCCTATTTTGTGTAACCACAGACAAATCATCAAAGCTGAACAGGACACACATACAGTATATTTGTTTTTTGACTCTAAAAAGTCAACCTGCTGCATGTAACATGAGTTCAGAACTGGTCTTCTTACCCACCACCCTAATGCAACACCCCTGTTGCTCCCAAACAAAAAGAAGATAAAGCAGCAGACAAGCAACCCTTCCACATGGACCCTCCCACCATACAATTTGAACTTTACCTCCCTCCCCATCCCCACAGTTACTACAAAAGAAGGAATAGTAAACTGATTGGAATGAGATGAGTGTTGAGAGAACAAAAATTAAAAAAAAAACAAAAACAAAAAACTATCGAGAGAGTTGGACGACTATGACGATAGTGAGGTGGTGTCATTTTTGATTATCCTGAAGATGAGCTGGGACGATGGCAGGTAGACAAGGATGACTATGAGGGCCAGGCTTATTCTTTCTGCTCCTCTGTATCCTCTCCCTCCACCTGGTTATCAGAGGTCCACAGCTGAGGAAAGAAAAAAAGGAAATGTGCAGATGAAAGAGGGAACGCAAAGATAAGTAAAAATCTATCTATAGTAGTTTAATAGTTTCCTTAAAACATTTAAAAGTTTTGAGTTTTCTCTCAGTGACTAACAGGAACTTTCAGTTTTTGCTGATTCTAGCGGCCCTTTGGACAAAAGCGGTTGTGACACAAGGGCGTACTGTCATAAAGATCTTTGGTAGCGTGTGCCAGGCAGGCAGAGCTCGGCATAACACTGGCAACGTGTGCATTTGTTTTGGAAGCGAGTGAAAGAGAGACCACAGGATGGGTGACAATGAGGTAATGTATTTGTATGTGACGGAGAAACAAGTAATTGGACAGTTGTATGGCAGTAATGTACTCCTGAGACCTATAACCTCTTTTCTGTAAGCTAATGTTACACAGCCATTTGCATTAACGCTACATGCTAAGGTGCAAACTAAGAGCTGTAGGCATAGAATATAATTACATTATTGTCATTGCACAGAAAATAAATTTAAAAAAAATCGTTGGTCTGAGGTTGATAATGGGCATTAATAGTAACTACATAAAAACAGAAGTCTTTTCGCTGAGGGTCTCCTTTACTGTTACAGGAAATTTATAATCATCAGAGGAATCATGAGACTGTTTCATAAATACTTGGAAGTTCTTCATAGTCACTTTAAATGGAGAGTCAGTCAGTCCACCTGACTGTGACCAGAAAAATACACTCCCTGTTTAGTGGACTCTACTGAACATTTAGCTATTGTGTAACCTAACGTGATTTATTTGCATGCTGTAGTGCCGACCGTGCAGATATAAGTACTTCTCTTGGTGGTCATATACTGATAGGTAATGCACCTTTGAGACACTGTACAGATTTGACATTTACTTTAGAAATGATTGGATCATCAAACATGCATAAAATGAGCATGAATTTCTACTGGCTTTATGCGGTTGACTTGTTTTTACCTGGCACCATTACGGTGTGCTCCTGCAGCACAGCATGTCTGCATCTGGCATATATCCCGCCCACCCAGTAAGGGTACGGTCAGCAGCAGAGACACATGCTAAATTCAGAAACGAGGCTAACGCATTTATCTAAATTGCTGTTGCTAATGTTAACAGGACTCTGACGTGTGGGGTCCGCTCTGTAGAATGGATGTTTTCTGTTGAGGTGCTGCAACATTGACAAAGTGCTGTGGTGAGCTAATTTGGGTTTTCAATAGCCACTGTATTTTGTTTTTCTTTGTTTCAACTTGAAGTGATCCCACATTTTGAGTGTCATTTTTTCTCTGAGCTGTCTCTGCTTTTTGCTTCTGGCTATTTTCTTCCCTCTTTTTCTCTATTTTTCAACTTGCACCTGATCTCATATTGATGATACGGTGGATCAAATAAGAAAGCAAGTTGTATGAGAGCGAAGCAGTGCTTCACTGGACCCCAACTGCACTGTACAGGACTATACAACCGTGACCTACAGCGTCATACAACGCTTAAAGTCCTGGATAATAAATAAAGCCCAAAAGCAATAAATTTGCCTCAAGGAATTTTAGTATTGAGTTGACTGATGTACACAAGGAACTGTATCAGCCTTAAAATTAAACTTAAAAACTTACTGTCAAGTTGTCTCTCAGTAGCTGCATGATTAGTGTACTGTCTTTGTACGAATCTTCACTCAGTGTGTCGAGCTCTGCGATGGCATCATCAAAAGCCTATGGGATAAAAACAAGGAAACATTTTCTACTGCTCAAGGAAAGGAAGGATGGTGGTCTAAAGCTGTAACGTATGTGGAATGGGCATTTGTTCAAATCAGATTTGCTGCTGTCACACGTGTGCATTTAATAACAAATGTACATTCAGTTTGACAAGTGCTCCCCAAAACTGGATAGAAATGCCATTAAATTTCAGTTACACTGGGCATTTAAATATCTTCATTAGTTTGAAAAGAGAGTTGTGTGGTGTTATGAACATACGATCTTGGCAAGTTTGCAGGCGTCTTCAGGTGCGTTGAGGATCTCATAGTAGAAAACGGAGAAATTCAGGGCAAGACCAAGACGAATTGGGTGCGTAGGCTGCATTTTGTCTTTGCTGATTTCAAAGGCCTCTAAGTAGGCAGCCCTTGACTTTTCAGTGGCGTCTGAAAATGGAAAAGGAAATAAGGCATGAGGGCTGTACAACTACAGAGTGAAAATTAAAATTCCCTTAAATTTTTTTTCTGGCGTTTCATGCAGCACAGGAAAAAGACTTGCTAATAAAAAAACATTATACTTTGTTGACTGTTACGTACAGCTTGTTAGAGCTAAATGTAATGTAATCTAACAGCCCTGCAATAAATCTTGCCTTCATAAAGGTTGGGAGGGAAAGAGAAAAAGGGAAAGAAAGAGGGGTGTTGATGATAATGGTGGTCGTGGGGTGTAGGAGGTGGGGACATGCAAGGGAGGGGCATAAAGAGAAAGGGTGCAACAGCAAGCAGTGTAACTAGGAAGCCGGTGATAAGAGAAAAAAAACGTTATTTTCTGATGTGCAAGTGCCTGTAAATGCTGTGGCGACGCTAACGCTAATGCTTACACAAGTCAATGCATTCCGCTCTAGCCACTACCAAACTCTGATCACTCCACAGTGCACACAAAGCAGGTCAATATGACAACAATCTATTGAGGAGCATTTAAGCGTTTGGAGCATAATTTAACAGGTCAATCTACAGCTAGATTTCTTTCATTTGTGGCTGCTTGGGGCTGAGCAGCAACAGAAGTTAGCAACTTCTGCAGCTCCAACGGTATGTCATTACAAACTTAGAACACCAATTCCTGGCCTGGCATGCATACTACAGCACTTTCGGTTGTTCATGTAAATACAAAGGAAAGATCTTTCCATTTTTACTAGGGCTGCTCCCATGCAAACGTGGCCTAAAGGAGCACACATTCAATATTTAAGTGTTCTTTAATTGGATCCTGTCTAATTGGTCTTTTATTTGGCTAGGCTGAGAGAAGTACAAATCTTTTACAATACAGCAGCAATTCAGCTTTCTAACCAGCAAAACATACACTGACATAAACCACCCTCATACAAAAGTTGTTTAAAAATAGATTACACATAGAGCTTACCTTCCCTCTTATTTGCTTTAGACACCTCAGCCAAGTAGCGGTAGTAGTCTCCTTTCATTTTCAAATAGAAGACTTGGCTCTCTGCACCATTGCCACCGGAGCATGTGCTCTCTGCCTGTTTCTTGCTGTTTGGAAGGAGAGAGTCATCCAAAAGAGCCTGTGGAAGAAAACAAACAAAACATAGTAAACTCTTCAAGAGGAGAAGATATTAAATGATTTTAAAGAGAATGAGTCGACTATAATGTACATGGCTGTAGTTATGTTTCCAAAAACACCGTTTCCCAGAGCGCATTTTTAAATTTTTAGTAAAATCCTACTGACTCCACCTTGAAGCAAAAAACTTCAAGGCTGTTATGGACATATGCAAAAATAGTGCTGCTCAACCTTCACTTCTGAGCATATATGTATGTGGTGGGACTGTGTATGGGGACACACTGCCCTCTGCCTGTATTTTGATGCTTTGGCTGACTTGGGACGAGACTGGGTTGGGAGGGGGTGCATTTCCCCTGCCAGTGACAGCGTGCAGGTGAGGTTGAGAGCACCGCAGAGCACAGCAACTGGACGCCGTCCAGACTGGAGAAAGTTACAAATGTGGACGTAGCACAAAGAAAAGGAAACACAGCCCTAATGAGCAAGCGGATAAAACTAGTTCCAGAGTGAGAGCGCGTACCAGTTTGGCTTTCAGCCATTTTGGAGCACTGAAAGAGAGGCTGGGAAGAGCAACGCAGAGTTGGGCTACTTTGTGATGGACAGGTAGGTGCCAAACACTGGCGGTTAGCTTGTTAGCTTGCTAAATTATCAACTTCTCCATTAAACAAATGTAATATTCCAAGGTAGCTTGCTGTGTAACGTTACGTAAGCGGAATAGCAGTACACGTAGTACACGCAAGGTATGATACTTCTGGTGTGTTGAGTCGTGAGGAAGGGCCCAGTTTGAATGTTGTGTTTACAAACGGCAATGAATGCTACTGACTCTACCTATAACTATGCCTTAACAACAGCACTGAGGTCACACACTGGGTAGGTCACTCAAAGAGCCCAGCTGTGTACAACACGAATGAACCACTAGCTCAAAGTGTTTATAATCTACTTTGTTACGGTGCTTTGGGACAAAGAGGGTTAAACACTTGAGTTAAAAACAAACATGAAGTCAAACTTCATTTTAAGTGTGGGCCCTATTAAGGCTTAACTGTTGAGCTTAATGTTGCTTTAATGTAGTTTCTTCCCCACAGCCATGACAAAACTTTGCCTTTTAGGCTGCATTACACCAACAAGGATTAATTTAATCTACGATTAGGTCTAGCTCAGAGTTTAGTAAAACCAGGTTTAAAATGACTTAATCCAGATTTCAAAAAATAAAAACACAACTCTGTTGCACCATTTAGAATTAATCTCGATTTAGCAAAGCTAAGTTTATTTATTTAAAATTATTTTAATCAACTGGGACAAGCTTGCATATTGAAATTGAAATAAATATATAAATAATCGCATGCTGTCAGGACCTAGTAAGTAGAAAAGAGTGGTGGACGGGGGCTGTCAACCGTTAAAATGGCTACTTTTCTAAAACAAAACATTACATTGTTGCTAGCTAGCTAAAAAGCTGTTAGCGATGGCTTAGCAGAGCAGAGCTGAGCTCTAAATTTTTGCTTCAGGAAAAACTTGCAGGCCAAAATGATGAAAAAATATAGCCAAATCAAAGAGATTTAAAAACTGGACATCACAGTGAAAAAGAAAGAGATTGCTTAGCAGCAACTGGCAATTGTCTTAACCCATCATCTTACAGTTGTGTTTCTGTTACTGCCATGTTTGAGTTGCTCCAATCCTGCTAAGCTCCGGAACAGTTCCTTTGGTGAACCAGTACCTTGACAAAAATTTATCATCATAAAACTCAAGTGGGTTGCGTCTGTCTCACAATTTTCATTGAGGAACTTGATTATTTTGTTCAATTTGTGTCAAAAACACAGCCATTGTAACAGTTAACCCTCCTCAACTGCAGGTTTAAATCTGAGCTGCGATAACAGTTTAAATTGGAGCTTAAACTTTTGGAGCAACAGAATTCAATTTAAGCCTGGTCCAGAGTTAAGACTTAACTCAGATTTACAGAGAGGTTTAAGTGTCATCTTTCTTAAATTTGAACTAGTTTTAGAGTTTGGTGCAACAGAATTGAAACTTAAACCGTGATTTATGCGGGTTTTAAAGTTATACCCTGTTGGTGCAATCCAGCCTTAGAGATGAAACAGAGCAGAAAAGCAGAATTACCAATGGCATCAGTATGTCATGTTGTCAAAATATCTTTGCCCAGACTTATTCTCAAATTTACAAAGCCTGCAGATTGACGATATAGGTCTGACTAACGGGCTGTCCACACAAAGAACAATAACTTTGACTAGTTTTAAAAAATCATCCCATCTCAGGTGGAGGGCAGAGTCCACACTACAACCATAGTGTTTATAATAATTACTATAACATTAATAATATAAAATTGTTTAGATCACTTTCAGGGCGAATTAATGAATGACAGAGACACTGACAGCCAATAAAAATCATAATACATATGATACTTTGTTTCCCACTTATGCCACAAGAGGGAGCTGCCCTTAAATGAGCGCATCTGTCAGTAGTAAACAGGGCTGAACCTGGACAGATGTTTTACAATGTTTATGTATTTTTCAGAATAGAAGTTAAGGAAGAATATTATAATTCATGCTGTATCTTTATTCAAGTGTGCAACACAATGCATGATTTCCCACCTACAGGACACACGTTTGGATTAAAAATAGTTCAGGTATGGGCATGTCATGACTTAGTTTGTACAGCAGGTGTTTGTTGAATAAAACCATATTTT
>JAQFJA010000025.1:23093475-23105674 GCA_029874485.1 Naso brachycentron | reverse complement strand
ATATGTGTGTGTGTGTGTGTATATGTGTGTGTGTGTGCCTGTGTGTGTGTGTGTGTGTGTGTGTGTGTACCAGAGTGCAGCACTCATAATTTGAGTGAAGGCTTCTGTTTATTATGCCTCTGTTATTCACTGCAAGCATTTCTCTGACCCCTGCTGATATTCATCCGGCTTCCTCTCCCCATAGCGAGGGAGGGAGAGAGAGAGAGAGAGAGAGAGAGAGAGAGAGGGTAAGAGAATAGATGAATGGAGAAAGAGAGGGAAAGTTAAAGATGGAGAGAGAAGGAGCAAGTGCATTAAACAGTTTGTTTGCGTGGTTGTGTGCGTGCGTGCATGCGTGCTTGTGTGTGTGTGTGTGTGTGTGTGAGGGGTCCCTATGGATTTGGTGCTGGATCTAGCCTGATCATTTGCATTTTTTCATTTGAGCTGTTATTTGCAGCATTGCGTGCAGCACAAACCCCTAAGGGCCTGCCGAGTAATTCAGTAAAAAGGCAGGTAAGACATAAATTAATCATAAGACGACTCAGAATTATTGCACTCAACTCACACACACAAACACACATGCATGCATGTGCCCAGATGTATATCAGAAATATAGATTCCGGCATGTACAGTATGCATACTAAAGAACACACGCAAGTAACTTCACATACAAACAGGAAAGGGAGAGCACACCCACACACACATCACTGTGATTCAGATTGAATCTGAAAGGAGACCAAGGTCGAGTGAGAAAGTTTTCAACTCCATCAAGCAGAATTACCGAGCTGGATGGAGAGGAGAAACTTTTAATGGACCAATGTTTTAATACAAAAACTTTTCAAACTCCAACACGACTTGCATATCAATGTCATAATTCACTTTTGTGGAATGTATATTGCATTCATTAGAAGAAAAACAGTGCCTGATTTGTTTCCTGCAGCTTCGAGTCAAGTAAAACGGGAGAATCTGTGCATGCAGGTTTCAGAGTGAATGCGCAGGAATTTATTGAATGAAATTTTTCAATTTGCAGATAAAGAGTTTGTATTGTTGGTTGTCCCCCTTTTTTATAAAAGAAAACACATAATCAATAACCCTGGTTAAACATGAGGCTACAATAGGAAATGTGAAGAAAATAGAATAATATTGAGGACTTTTGATTTTATCATCTATCCTGTTGGATTTGAACCAATAACCCAGTGAAAGCATCCAAAGGTTACACTACATACTTCATTTGGGTTGATCCACATGTCAGCAGTGCTTTAAGTGGAAAAATAAAAGTGCTGATACTCCCCTTATTCACATGCTGGCATGTGAATCGGGCAGCTGGTATTGGCAAATCATCAAGAAGTATTCTGAATTTCTACAGGGAATAAGGGATACTAGATGATTATACTGATTTTCACAAAGCTAATTTATTCAACAAACTACTTAAAGTTTTCTGCCTCAGTATTTGATTATGTATATTCGACTGTAGGAGTGCTGTGTCATCATCCGAATCCTTTCTAGTTTGCGTTCTCTCTGGTTCCTTTTGGAGACACATCAACATTACTGTCTATTTTTAATTCCTTTGCTTTTCCCCATTTATCCAACATTGTTGTCACTCGTAAGTCAGTGTTAATGTGACAATACACTTTCACAAGAATAAACACGTGCGTGTCATGTATTCTGCAAGAAAAGACAGAGAGCATCACGTAGCCCTTATGTAATTTAAGTGTTATTATGAATCACCAAGAGACACTGAAATGAAGAGGACAGTAAAGGGTACTGGGAAATTGTGAGAGGTCTTAGTACGCTGTAAAAAAGTGGGGGCATACCGGGACAGTTAAAACACAGCATGACGGTGCCTTTAATCCCATGTGGGATCAATCAAAAGTTTGATATGATGCTCAAGTGCAGATTTATAAAACACATTTCACTTTAAACCAGAAAACTGATAGCAAGTGTGAGGAAGAGAGAACATGAAACAAAGTTTTTTTTAGGAAATTCAGTTTACTTAATTTTAAATTAACTGTAGCACAAAAAATACTATGGAAATGACATCTTAAACATAGTCTCATCTATTTATGGTAATTGCAGTATTTTAATGTCAGTGTTAAATGTCAGTGTTCATCAAGATTTCATTTCTTATTTGAGCTCACAGCACAGTCTTACATTGTCTCATTTCATTACTTCATCCATTCACCAAACCCGAAGCCTTTACTAGCTCCCTTCAGTATTCTGCTACTCTATCTCAAGGTGAAGTGGAGAGTTCTGAACTCTTATTTCACTTCCAACACAAAGCTTATTTTATTTGGAGACGCGCTGCATGTGACCCATAATGACCACAGCCGCACTGAATCATCTTTTCTATGTCTTCTTTCTTTTTATGCTGTAGCAACCGTTAAGCTGCAGCCTCGCGTCTTAAAATTTAGCCTGGAGGTGAGCCTTATTATTTCACATCTTCAGCCATTTACAACACAAATGTAGGGAGTGAATTGGGTATTTTTTCGTGTTTTAAATCCCCCACAGTCCTCTGCACTCTCCTACCGTACTTATCAGTGCCTTTGTTCCTGAATTCAGCAGTCTGAGGCAGATTGGCCCATCAATACACTATCAGAGAAGGTAAGCTAGATAAGAATTCTGCTGCTATCTGTCTGCTGTGAATAAGCTGTCTAGAGGTCTCCAGAGTGCGGGTCAACGTACATACACTTATATAGTGCCTGCACACACACACTGAATAAGCTGTCTCGAGCCTCTATAGTGTAATACAGCACATGCACGGACACACAGCGTTATCAGTAAGAGAGGAGGGATTCAATGCAGCAAGGGAAGATATTATTACATCTAGTGTATCTCAACTCCAACATAATGTTACTCTAATAGTTAAACTTTGGCTGAAAGAAAAGTTGTTCTCACGTAACTGAAGCAAAGCACCACCAAGCTAGAGGAAAAAAAAAGAAATTCTACTGGAACCAACTTAATTTCATTATTGATTGTTAGCATACCGCCCACCATACACTATGTTGGGTTTAGAAGCCTGATGGATGGTTGCTATGGGTCTTTTTGGTGCCTGAAATTAGTCACATGGTCTTCTGTTGAATGAAGAAAAGTATAAATTTCAAGCATAAACTCCAACCATTAATATATTGTGTTATTCATGGTGTGAATGAAGCTGTAGCTAGAACACAAGCTTCTTATTGCATTGAAATTCTTCTATACATACGACAATTACACTTTAAAATTAAACCTGAACATTACTAAAAAAGTAGGCAACTTTTAGAAATATATATAACAATCTCAAAACAGTTGTTGGCTTTGGAAAAAAGAGCAACATACTGCCTCTATCTGACGTCAGCAGAATAATTAATTAAAAAGGACTAGAGTTTGCGATTGCCCATTGTAGATCTATTTTAGTGCAGCAAGAGCTTGCAGGGAAAATGTAGAAAGCTCAATACTGAACCAATCAGTGAAATTCTTATCTGTATGTTGCAGGTCCATGGGAAACACCCTGCAAATAGGGTCTATGGTCCAAAATAGTGAAATTATCCTTTAATAAAATTTGCTGTCCAGGAAATGTAGAACCAAGCTAACATACCTAGCAAGACATCAGCACAGTTGCTTCTTTGTTGTACAGGTTTATATTTTAGGAATAACCCCTTGAGATGTGCCATCATGTTTTCGAGGGGGTCCTGACATATTCAACAGACAAAATAATAACAAAAAAGACAAAACAATTAAGTGTCCACAAACATAATACAAGTAAAACAGTGGACACACTCACAAAAAACATCAAAAAGGAGAATACACTGATTAAATAGCACAACCTTTTGAAAGCCAAAAGTAAGGCCAAGAATTAATAAACAAATATTTGCCCAACAAAAACATATTGCATATCACACATACAAAAACAACAACAACAACAAAAAAAACCCCATGTTGCTACATTGATATATATAATGTACGTGTGTATGCTGGTATTCACACTGTAATATAACACAACATTAACTGTAACATGTAGAATTCCACTCAAAGTGTGAGCAAAAATACTTTTTAAACAAATGAAGTGACGTTATGGATCGAATATTTGGTGGCAGGTTGCTCCAGTCTGAAGGGGCTTTGAACATAAAGGATTTTTTTCCAATTGATTTTCTGACTGTGGGAGTGGAGAGGAAATATTGTACTGAATGCCTCAATTGTATACTGATGAATGGTACCAGAAACTGCTGTAAGTATTGGGGATAACTGTAATGAATTTCAATTCTCACTGAAATGAGAAGGAGCGAGTGAATGTGTCTCCTTGAGTGAGGTCCAGTTGTGTGAGATATACATGTTACAGTGAGGAGTATTGAAGGAGCAGCCAAGAACAAATCTACAGAGGTTATTATACGCAGGATTGAGTGGTTGAAGGTTTGTTGTAGACGCATTCTGATAGACAACATCAGCATAGTTGAATAATGGTAGGATGAGTTATGAGGCTTTTTTTTTTCTGACAGTAAATGAAAAGCAGTTTTTCGAACGAAGTAAAACAGTGGTTCCAAACTGAATTTTACAGTAAATGTAGTCAATATGATCTCTGAATGTGAGTGAAGAATCAAGCCATAGTCCTAAATATTTGAATTTGTCAGCTGTATCTTTTATTGCCTGCAGTCTGTGGTTGGCAAGCCACTCATCATGTGATCAAAACATGAAGATTTGATAGGCTTACGAAAGTTAAACTGATTACAGGGAGCTGGGGCTTTTGACTTTCAACATTTCCAACATACTTCTCCAGAATCTGCCTGACAGATTACTTGGCAAGTTTATTCAAAATAAAATCCTTTTGTACATTACAAGTGAGGCACCACCACAGCAACAGCAGCAAGTCTTGGTCCACCTACAACCCAGCATTGTGTTTATTTTGGTTTTCATCATCTCATGACAAAAAAAAATGTTTCTCTAGTTGCTATGTACTATATCTACCATTTAGCCACTGTCTGCCTGCTGTGCGGTGATGGGCAGGTGGTGTCTAAGATGAAAATGGCAGCCTTCACCCACATTAACGTAAAAACAAATAATGAAAACAATTGAAAAACTACTCAGTAGTAGTTTAATTGAGCGGTCTGTAAATGATGTATGAAACTACAACAGTTCAAGTAATATTCTGCTCAATACTGAGGTCAAAAAGTACCAACTGTGTTCTGTACCATTTTTGCCTTTAGAACATAACCACTAGTGATTAAAAAAAAACAAACACATGACTCAAAGGTCATTCTCATCAATTATTCTGGACCTCTGCCCAGATGTTGAGAACATCTTGTATTTTAGTTAGAAATTTTAAGCTTAGTCATCACCGTGTCCCATCTGTGCTGTGTTGAAACAAAGCATCATGGGACTGTGAAGGTTAAGCGAGGATGAGCACAATGAGCACTCTCCCATTAGAGCCACAGATCAGAAGGAGTGGGACGCGGAAGGAACGGAGGTGGTGTCGGGGAGACTGATTAAAGACGGTCGGGTGGAGTGTCAAATGTGTGAGAGAGAGACTGAAAAGGAAAGAGGGAGAGAGAGAAATGAGGAGGCTTATCTTTGGCTGTGACCTGAAACAGCTGTTTCTCTGCAGTGCGTTGAAGATAGATCCTCACTCATTTCCTCTCCATCCTGCCACTCTATTTATGTTGCCAGTTTACTGTCTTCAGAGGGACAGAGACCTACTTCTTCCAGAGAAAGAAAATCAATTCGACTTAGTGATCAATCACTGTGAAAAAGAATAGTGTTTTACAAAAGAATGCCATCATGTAAGTGTCTCCCTCTACTTTTATTTTGCAAAGACCTTGACAGAAACAGGTGGAACTTTTTCAGATGGTATTGCTTCTTAAAGATGAGACGGTGGCAACTAGGATGCTGCTTTGACGCTGCAGATTTGACATTGAGCTGAAAGTCTTTCCTGAGCCTGGTTTTAGTGGTGATGTGGAGGTTTTGGCCTGTCATCAGCAGCTGAAGACTCCCCCCTGCTCACTACAGCTGTCACCCTGAAAACACATGAGGAACAGAGAGGAGGAGAGGAGAGGAGAGGAGAGGAGAGGAGAGGGTGAAAATATGAGGAGGGTTTTTGCTGTCAGAGGTCAGTGAGGGCAACTGTGCTCGAGGTGACTGCAACACAATCCTTTGTTCTCTGTCTCCTCTCACGCATGCAAACACACACACACATGACCTGCACTTCTAATGTTTTACAGCAGAGTTTGTTTAGTACGTGCAAGTAAATACGTTCTATGAGTGCAGTGGATAGTTTTGCAGGAGGAAAAATTGTCCAGAAGACAAAAAGAGAATGAGGAGGGTTGAAAAAAGGACAGGTGGAATGACAATAAGAGCGCTAATACTTGATTCAAACAACAAGTGCAACTTGAGTTCTTCCTGGTTTGGTTAGAAAAGTGACCAACTTGTAAAGGCTTATTATTGCAGTATTTAACATTTCTGCACATAGTCCCTCAAAATAAGTCAAACCTTATTTTTTTAATAAATAGGCTACTAATTGTGTGTGTGGCAGTCAAGTGAGTACAGCCTGTAGAAACAAAGTTGAATGTAAAGACTGGCATACACATTTTATTGTATTTTGTTGATCAAAGAAATCATCTGAGAATAACTTCAATCAACCAGACAAAAATCACGGCCATGGTCCAAACAGGATATAACACAGGATCAGTGTTGGGGGTCACGTTACTTTGTAACCCTTAACCCAACAGTGTTTGGATTACTTCTTTGATGTAACGAGTAACCTAACATGTTACGACCACAATTAAGTAATCAGTAATTTAGTTATTTTTTCAACAAAGTAATCCGTTATTATTATAATTTTTTTTTATCATTTATTCCTCTACCTTTTGCCACAAGAAAAGAAAATTTACTACAAATTTGCACAGTTTATGTTTCTTTCATACTTTTTGGCAGGAAGACAGGCACCTGACTGCATGCTGCGACTATATAACTGTGCAGACGGATTGTACTTCAGTACACAGACCTCAGCTCAGCGAGTGAGATGGTATTTGCTGGCAAAAAGGACAGCGCTCCTAACCAATCGATGGTATGTTTTGTTAACAGAAGAAGAGCATGAGGCTTGAAACGTCGCCTATTTTGTGGATGTACTAATTTGCCTTTCAAGGGAGCTACAGTGTGTGGACTTTTCTTGTTATGTTTAAATATTAACATGAATGAATGTTAAACATTAACATGAATGAAGTGTTGTGAAAGGAATACTAATGTCAGATTATGTGTCTCAGAATGTCGCCATTCAACGTCGGGAGAATCAATGCATTTTATGGAAGACGTGCGTCATGTGGATAATAAAAGCAGCACTTGCACAAGGAATGGCAAAGGGTTTTTTTATTTTTGGTAATGCAAAAGTACTCTAATGAGTTACGCTGTAATGTAATGTAAGGAATTATTGTTTATTGGCAGTAACATTGCAATGTACCAAGTTACTTTCAAAGGTAACACTACCCAACATGCACAGGATGCAACGCACAAGAGCTTTCCATGTCTCATTTTCACTACATTTGAAAATAAATGAAAACACTGCAATAGCAGTGCACAGCGATAATGAATTCAGTGTCATCAGTGTTAGCAATGGCCCTGGTGGCATAATACTTGCCTGTATGTGTAATTTGTGTTTTCACCAAAGAAGTTCATCCACCTGGGCAGACTGAGGTCAAATCAACACTTACCAACTAACACAGTAAAGGCTTGGAGATATAAGGGCAAAATCTGAAGTAAGGCCACATCTTTTAGGGGAAGATTTGCATATTTGAAATTCTTTGCTGGCACTTAATTTACACACTCATTACTCACATACTTAATTGAAATGGCACAAGGTATATACAGGGTGCAATATAGTAAATAGGCTGTGATTTCAGACAAAGCCATTGTAGATAAGCAATTACCCTTTGAAACATTAACTTAATGTTTTCAAACTTCTAGCCAGACCAGCTGTTTTCCCATGTTTCAAGTCTTTACGCTAAGCTAAGCTAAGTCTTTCCTGACTGTAGCTTTGGATTTTCCTTACTTACATTACTGTGGTATCAAACTTTCATCTGTCATTTGCAAAGGGAACTTTACCCAAAACGTTGAACCATTTCCACATTTTTTTAAAAAACAAGGAGACATGCAAGGAGGAGGAGGTAAAAGGTAAAGCAGAGGAGGAGGACAGGGTAAAATATGGAAGAAAAGAGAAGGTTTGGAGGAGGACACGGAAGAGGAGAGTTAAAGGACAGGACTATGGGGAGGAGAGACAGAGCAGAGCGGCATATGACTGGTCGTCTATGGAGGTTGATGACCAGCCCCTGTCAGTCAAGCTCACACAGAGAGAGCAGGGCCCTGCCATCTGCTCCAAAGTTAATGGGAAGGAGACAAGGTGGGGAGGTGAGATGTGTCGACACAGCCCAGAGAGACTGGATGGAGGGAGAGGGGATGGTGAGAGGATGTAGGGTCTGAGTAAAAACGAGGGGAGAACGAAGCTGAATAGAGTAAAGCAGTGTGGAGAGCAAGGACAAGGAGGATCATTTAATGAGATGGAGGGATGAGGAGATGGCTGATGGAGGTGGAGAAGAGTCAATGATGGATTAAATGAAGGTAGAAGCCAACAGAGCAAGGCGGACTTTGAATGTAGAGGGTATCCCATCTCAACCATGTGCTGTGGTTCTTATGGGTCGTGATGTGCTATTAAAGTAAAATTGCAATTAACTCATGAATAAATGCAGTCAAACTAGTTTTGTCAATTAAAGCATTAATGTGTAACATTAGGCCAGAATTTCTGTTTGAAACAATCAAAAAAATAAAATACTTTTACTTATTAAGCTAAGTGCTGAATATAGGAGTTTTGCTTGTAGAGGAGTAATGTTAATTTCACAAAGTGTGGTAACATTATTGTGCTTTTACTTTAGTAAAGGACCTGAATATTAACCAATATTCAATATAGTTTACGATTTTGACAGTTTTAATGCTTGTTGATCTCCATGATGAAGAGTGGTACTTGCTTTACTATCTCCACCAGTAAGGTTACATCCTGGGCTGCCACTGACAGCAGTGCGCAGATCCCTGCTGTTGCTACTAGCAGCCAGCGTGAGGAGCGTCTGCTCATTGCTTCAGTAACGTAACAGCTGTCAATGTAAAAAAACTTTGTCACCTTCAGTGGTTTTGACAAACTCTTCTTGTTTTCCCCTGTTTCGTCTGTTTATCGGCTCCACTCGGTTAACTTTGCTGTCAGAATTGATGTGAGTTAAAAAAATGCGCAAGAATGTCTGCTGTCTTGGACAGCTAGCTACGGCTACACCACTTGGACAAACCACATGTCTCTGTCAGAGTTTAGTGGTCCAAATCAGGTCTAGTGTTTTAAAACTACATCATAACTGAATGGAAATACTAACTATTTTACCTGTGCTGTATAGAAAAGCTCGCACTAGCCTAGCCAGCAA
The DNA here is from genome assembly GCA_029874485.1 of Naso brachycentron. Classification (NCBI taxonomy): domain Eukaryota; kingdom Metazoa; phylum Chordata; class Actinopteri; order Acanthuriformes; family Acanthuridae; genus Naso; species Naso brachycentron. Next base: position 23,096,276 of record JAQFJA010000025.1, on the reverse strand, counting down.
GGACACTAGCACAAGTCAGCTAACAGGGCTGCCCGTGCTAACATCATCAGATAGGACTAGCCCTGGCTTTGTGGCTAGGGCTAGCCATAGTCTTTTAAACAGCTTTGGTGCTAGCGACAGCCTGTGTTGTAATTTCAACTTGTGGTTGCTAGCTAGCGCCAGCAAAGACAGTGCCACATGTTTGCTGTGTTTGGTTTATCCGCATGTATCGATGGAAGGCATGGAGTGGAACAAAGCGGCAAATAGTGTGATTTAGTTAAGAAAAAAATGTGTTGTGTGTCTGAGTCTTGAACCTATGGAATGTGCACTGATGCCTGATGTGAACGATCTCTATGTAACGGCAGATCGTGGACACATTCTAATCATTTATGGTCTTATGTCATGATATGAGAGGTCTTATGTAGGATGCCAGTCAGTTAAGTCAGCTTCCTTCCCTCTAACATTGTCAGAGAGTTCAATTTCATACCAGGAATTTGTGGTGCTACTGCACTCAGAAATGAAAACAGAAGAGTTGGTTTACAAATATAGAGTTTTGTGCAACCATACTGTTATTTTGTAAAGGCTAAAGAGCAGAGCAAAGACCAGAAATTCTCGATCTTCAGGGCAATGTTAGAGTTTGCCCTGCATTCCTCACATACTTTTGGATTTTCAGTTTCTTGTCATGAATGTGAGCTTAATGCCTAATCAATTGCTTTTGTAGTTCGCTGAATGCCTTTTAATTGACCTCGTAGTGACACCCAGCCGAGGTCATGGACCTTTGACAGTTCAATTACGCCTCCCTTATTCACAAAGGGATAGATGGTGACACACAGCGGGATCAGAATAACTACATCAGACAGGCCTCTCAAACATCTGTTCAGTATAATTTATGAAAATACACACATGAAGATGCAGTTTATCTCACTGATAAACATTCACACAGGGTGCACGTTCTGGAGAAAGTCACAAGGTCACAGCAAATATGGACGTTGATGGTCAGACAACTGCCCTGATGTGCGCATGTGTGTGTGTGTGTGTGTGTGTGTGTGTGTTTTCCTTATTATAATTTTGCTCGGTAAACAAACAAAATGAGAACAGGGTCAAGTCAAAAGTGTAAAATTACTACATGTCAACCAAGTTTGTGAGGTTGTTCGGCTGAGCCTCACACCACCTGTTCAGGAAAGTAGGAAGTAGGTCAGAGCTAGCCAAAGTCACCACCAGGCAAAGTTAGGAATTGCTGGGTTAGAATTCAGGTCTCAGCACAAGTCTTCCCTCGCAGCCATCACACACACTCCACCCCCTGCTGTTGGACATGAGCGATACTGGGAGTGTTTCCTCCGATGTTCACCCCCTCTCAGGTTCACCTCCTGACTGGACAACAGATGGACTGTAGTAGAGCCCAGACAACAACACCTCCTACTAATGCTAGTGTGTGTGCGTGTGTGTGTGTGTGTGTGTGTGTGTGTGTTTGGCAAACTGGCTGCGTGTTGTTAGGTCAACATGGCTGCAGATGCAAGCGTGATCCCTCATGTCTCTTGTTGACACCGTTATCAGTCATTGTCCAAACACGGAAAGTCCGGTTTGCCTTTGTTAGCGTGCATCTTATTCAGGGTCAGTTTGGCCGTGAGTCGATCAAGCTGAACAGCAAACCTGAAACACACAAACACTCACAGTTTGCTCACTGTATTAATAGCTTTTGCAGATAAACTTTTTCAGGTTATGGTTTTGTTTTTAATCTCAGTGAAAACCCATTTTTCATAATTGCTTGAATTAAAAGTTAACTGAATTCATGAATTTCTATTAATGTATATAGGACTGTGTATTAAATAAAAAAAAGGACAAGGTAAAGTAGGCAAGGTATAATTTACAGCTAAAAAACAAGAATGGAAGCATAAACCAAAACTAAAGGGTGTGAACAGACAAATTTTGTGGTTGAATTTTGTGCAAAACACCTGCTGACACTCAGCTTATGTCATTTATCTCATGTTGATAATATTATTTAATATTTCAGATCAATTTTTCATCAGTGTAACGCTTTCTGAGGTAGCCTACTGATAATTTTTTCACGCAATGGGGGAATATCAGAATCCACTTCTTCTACCACTATTTCTTTTGAAGAGTAGAAACAGCAGATAAATAACTCTTCGTCACAATTAATTTGACACAGCTGTTTCTATCTCCCATTTTGCACATTAACTGTATTTCAACAAGGCAAAAACCACCTCAAGCGAGTGCAAATACTGTTTCTGCAAAACTGAGGACTTTTTTTTTTCATATTTTGTTGTTCTCATTTATCAGTTATAATGAATTACTTCAAAATGCACCTCAAATATGTTTATGGAAACATGGCTACAGAGTCATGTCATCATACTGAGTTTTGCATCATTGTGCTTCTATACAGAATTACTGTAGAGTAAATAGTGCTCATACAGACTGCATGTGGCAACGCCACACTTACTGGAGCCATTACTCAGAAGGAGTGGACAGATTGATGCAACATGTAACTTCTCATTTAAACCACCAACATTCACTCTGCGTCAGAATTATATGTATATATGTACCATTTTAGCAAAGATTACAGTACAGCTTCTATACAGGAGTCAAAGTAGTGCTGTGTACTGTGTGTTTGGGGTTTAAATATCCTGCTATGGAAGTACAAGAGTTTATTCTGGTGTAATTAAAGGGGACATATATGCTTTTCTGTCTCTTTCAACCTATAAATGTTGTTACAAAGTCGGATTGCCGTTTTAAATGATGCCAAAGTATGAAATAATGAGGTAAGGATATGTAGCAGTAATCCCTGTGGGCTGTTTCTAATGGCT
>JAQFJA010000025.1:23038457-23049921 GCA_029874485.1 Naso brachycentron | reverse complement strand
TTTAACATTATTGTTGATACTGGCACACTCATTGACAAGAAAAATTCAAATTGGCACTCGATGTCACAAAGGTTGCCTGGTTTATACAGTCTGTTAGGCAAACTATATAAAACATACTTTTTTGCTGAACGTGTCATGTCCTTTTCTGAAGGATTTTTAGATGAAGAGGCCGCGTTACTGCTCTGATATTAACAAAAGCTCTCATGAAGCTCTTTCAGCTGCTTCATGAAACAAACAAACAGCCATTTCTGGGTTATATATCTGTGTTTAGCTTCATGTTTTACTGTTGGTACATGAGAGGACACCACTAAACATTCAGTGAGTTTCACGTTTTTTAAAATGTGCGTTTATTGTATTTTTTGCCAGATTATCTGAGTGCACATGCTCCTCCGCTGTTTTCAGCTAGCAGTGATATCAGGACTGTGCCGGTTATCATAATAATGCTGTAGAACACTGTATTTGATCGCAAATATCCCTATTCTAAGGCTTACTGTGCAAATCAACCCAAACTTCTCCTTTCAAACTTCTCCCCTAACCCATTAGCGATCTGGTTTTGACCAAAGATTATTTATAAAATTGGGAGACTTTTACATAAATTAATGATGCATTCAAGCCTTTACCAAACAAGTTCACACAGTGCTGATAAAGCCTGTCACTGATAAATCTCTCTGTATTTCTTTAGTTTAAATGTTAGTGTCAGTGGTGATTTTCCCCGCAGTGGTGCATCTGTTGTGAGGCTTTTCACACTTACCACCAATGACTGGTTTGCTAGAGCTAAAGGGAGGGGCAACCATATTGACGGATGGCACTGAGGAGTATGCCAGAGCCTATGGCGGTACAAGCAAGGTTGACAGTGTGTGTGTGTGTGTGTAATTATTGGCATTTGTTCCTCAGATTCAGCCTGTCCTCCTTTTTGTGTGTCTTTCAAAAGGTAGATGTTGAAGTTCTGTCCCTTTGTAGCTGTCAAAGGATACCCAACCTTGATGTCAAGGTTGATCACTGGTGACAAGAGTTGGATCTACAGCTACAAATCAGAGACCAAACAGGAGTTCACGGTGGTTTTCTTTGACATGTGGAGTTTGATTCCCAGGGGCAGACTAACACCATGACAAAATGCCCACTAACAGCATAAAGAAAATAGGTGGGTTTCTTCCCTGCAACAACACAGTCATTGCCCCCTGCCTCCCCTCTTGTAGGGTGTGGCTCCCTGCGACTTCTTTCTGTTTCACAAAATGAAGTTAAAGCTAAAAGCTCGCTTTTTTGACACTGTGGAGGACATGGTGCTTGACGTGCTTACAGAACGGGGCTTCCAGGAGGCGTTCCAATCGTAGCAGGTGTGGTGGGAGCTGTGTGTCGCTGCACAAGGTGACAACTTTGAAAAGAAAGGTAGCAAGATTTTGCTTTTTACAGGTGCAGACTGAAACTTTTGGATCACACCTTGTTGCATTTTAATAGGGAAAGTAGCAAATACTGCACTTTTTACACTCATGTCCCACAGTATGAACATTAAAACACTACTTTCCCGAGTCAATACATTTGTTAAGATGACGTATTCAGTCAGAAAACAAAGGTGGCCTGAGGATCCTGCAAGCATCTATTGTTGCTCTCTTACCTATGCTGTCTTTTCTCGCATCCAAACTCATTAAACTGGAAGCGAACTGACATTTCACCTTTAGTTCTCCCGTTCCCTCTTGTTTCACATCATTAAGTGGCACTGTCAGGCTCAAAGGTAACTGGGCAAATGCTTTGAGAAATGGCTCGCCTGGCAAGCGGGCGTTTTGATGAGCTTGTCACTCCCTCACCCCAAACATGCCTCATTAGTAGTTCAGTCGAAACACCTTTCTGTACCCCCCTCCCTTTAGAAAAACACTTGCGTGTGTGCACGCACACACACACACGCACAAACAGTGTCTTTCTGTCTTTCCCTCCAACTCCCATCTCCCTCTCTGAACCCCCTCCTGTTTTTCAGCACTAATTAGCTGGCTTCTCCCTCTTCTGTGCTTCCCCAGTCACATCTCAAAGGGAGACGGATATGATTTTTCTTTAACCCAAAGGCCAACTTAATCAGCTGAATTAATGACTTTATTACCCGTTAGGCTGCGGGCCATGCAACACATTTCTCTCCAATGCCCAGTGCTCCTCTCTCTATCTCTCTCTCACGCCTTGTTTTACCCCCTGCAGGAATTTTTACATTTCAAAAATAGAAATAGACAAGAAAAAGAGGCGCGGAGACCAGGCAATGGGTGGCCAGAAAGATATGATGAGAGATACAATGATTGAACAGAAACGGAGTTACAGGTAAAACCTTATGTCTACTTTAACAAGTAGCTTCAAGTCATTAATGTATAAGCAGTGTCTGTGTGGGTGTCTCCAGAGAAAGAAAAAAGTATACATAATCAAATAGTCTTTTTTAATAATCATGTAATCAGCATATCAGGAGGTAAAACAAGGAATATGTGGTTCTTACAATTTTGTAGCATCAGTAACATCCATTCTGTCATCTGAATGTTTAACCAATTAGCAACTGGGGCTGTCAAAGATGGTGAATGGCAACACACACACACACACATACATACACACTGTACCACAATGAAAATCAATGCAGAGCTGTATGTCTAAACACTTTTTTTAATGGCTGAAACGCAGTAATTAGTTGATACATCAGTGTCTGTCAGTAGATATATTGCCACCATTGAAAAACACCACTGATAAGGAGATGCGCCATTAGTCTTCTCATTTACTTGACAAACTCTTAACAGAGCCCAAGGCCTATACATTGAATTAGGTTCATCCAGTGACAACAAAATAATGAGGTGGTTCTGCAGCTAGGAGACCGGCCTCGAGAACTCATTTCTAATTGCTGCAACCACAGGAAACTGCAGCTTGTGTGTCGAAAGACAAAGTGTTTGTCGGGTTTTGTCTAACCCACTACCAGGGATAAAGACTGCCAGCAATGATTAGTGGACAGAGCAATACATGCATTTGTACTGTTTCACATCTATATGTCTTTCCTTAGACATAAAACTGTAGCATATACAATTTATAAATAATTATAATAAAATATCTTTTCCATAACTTTAAAGCAAAGGGGAGGATAAAGGTAAAAAAAATGGTTATGGCAACCTTTGGGAATTTTACTTTAAAATAAAAATAATGTCAAGTGTGCAAATGAATGGCAAGAACGCTCAAATTGGCATGCTAACAAGCTCACAAATGCACTGCAAACATGTTTATGTTTAGCAGGTATGATTACCGCGTTCATCTCAGTTTGGCTTGTTGGCAAGCTTAAGCTGCATTAAACATTAAGTACAGCTGAGGCTGATGGGATACATCAGTTTTGTGGTATTTGGTCATAAAACTGAAGTCAAGGGAATTCATAAACAGGGTAACATAAAAGTCTGGAAAAAATGTCTGATGAAATGAATTAGTACAACTGTAATATGAACTAATTGTAGGAAAAATAGAGAAAAAATTAGATTAGTTTATAAAGGTGTCGGTGTTCAGTAATTTTTACATTTCTTGACTTCCTGGCTCAATCTCCTTTCTATACTCATGATCAACACTCTGTCCTGTGCACATGCATTTTCAGAGGGACCTCTATTTTACTTTATTATGCATGTGCATATGACTGAATCAACAATTAAACACTTGCATCAGCAGGAGGTATTTGGTAAATGTGAAATAAACTGTTAATACTATTTTTACCTTTTAATCAGTGATGTATATGCATCACTGATTTTTTGCACTGTAGTCGGCCGTATCTCAAATGTCAGCACATTTCACTCCTCTTTTCTCAACATATTTAACAATCACTGTGTTGCGGGTTTGTTCTGAAAATGTGCCAACTTAGCCTCAGCATTGTCACCTTACAGCAATGCTTTAAAACTTGCTGGTGGTTATTAGCTGTCCTTGCAAAGTGCAGGCTATAAAGTGTATACTCTCAGACCAGCTCTCTGACAGCATATACACTGCAGCTCAGTATGCATAAATACATCTAATTTGGATTAGGAAAAATTAGTCCTTCGCATACAAATTTGACTTTTTTGTCTAATTAAAAATAATTTTCCAGCATTATATTTTGTACATACTCATCCATTTAAAAGCCTGTTTTATAACCAGACTGTGAAAACAGCATCCTGCCAAAAGAGGCGTATCGTGGAGTCCCATAAATACAGATATTTGTCTACTAAATACTTCTCAATAAACAAGAATTCTTTGACTGCAAGGCATCATAAAAATGCATAAAGATGGCTTCCAGCTACAATGATTTTCTCCAAATCAACACCATTGTAATAACTGATGATGTACTTACTGACAGTACGCCTGAACTGCAGGTGGATTGTCTATAGATGGAACATATTCATTAACAGGTTATGTTGCTGCCGAAGAGAAATGTGTGAAAAACAGTATACGCACAATTCAAACTCAATTGGATCATTATTCACACCTGCATGTTCAGTCTATCTTTATCCTCTTTATTACCTTTGCTAATTACCAAAATACAAACTGCAAAGCCATTCACACCGTGAAACTGATCTTTTAGTCTATTACATATTCAAATCATTTGTTTATGATAAAGATTTACCCTCTCTTTACACTCGCACATGTGAGTAGAGGTGGCACTGACACACATACACACATAACAGTTTTTGCAGAAATGTTTAATTTGAAAGTCTCACCTGAATTCAAGCACAGCATGTCAGCAGCAGTGTGGAGATACAAGGTGTGAGTGATGGTTTTGTTGCAAACACCTTTGCTAAAAAAAACAAACAAAAAAAACAAAAAAGCCACATCTTCTCTCCTCTCTTCCTGTTTTATACAGTAGCTCGTCTCCCTCAGGACCTATTAGTCAATTACACCTGAGCGCTACTGTTTAATATGGGCTGAAAACATACCTGAGTTCCCAGCATCAAACACTTCCTTTGCTGTACATTGTTCCTGTGGTATACAATAATGAGTGTAGTGGAGGTGTGCACGTGTGTGTGACATTCAGAAACAGGGAGGAATTATTCATTAACTCTCTGTTTCGCTCTTTCAGCCTTTCTCCTGATCCTCATGTTCAACAACTCTGGGGCAAATGCAGAATTGCAAATTAGCTCCCGGTAAAATCGAATTAATTGGCCATCCTCAAAGGCTTCTTGTCAAAGTTTGGGCTGATGTGTCAACGCTTCCCCCAGAACTCCAAACAGCACTGCACAATATGGCACGGAGCGGAAAAAACAAAGGAGCAGAGCAGAGCACTCCATAAAAACAAAACTACCCGCTGCCTGTCAATTAATTGAGCACTTCAATCAGGGTAAAACTTTCCGAGGTGACTTCTCCGAACCACACAATAACTCACTCAACCAGGCCGCTGTCACTGCGCCCTCTCTGCAATTTAACAGTCAGCCTCAAATTAAAAATCAACATGCGCCTGTGGGTTTTCAGTGGCTCGCAAGCCAGAATAATAGCTTGACTGTGGCTTCTCCTACTGCACCAAAAGTGAAAGTGATGTCAATGATTTTGTCACAAACATTAAATGAAATTAATTTGTTTTTTTTCTGTCATTCAGTTATTTTGCTTTTTGTGCATGAACTGTTTTTAACACCTCTATTAAATAAAATAAACACAGGCTAATTTTATTAGGCAGCGCGGGCTGGAGAGGGCCAGTCAAGTGACCACAGCCAAGTTATCCAGTCTGTATTGAAGACGCTCTTCAGAGCTATAAGCTTTCAGCTCTGCTGCACTTTGAGTGACACACAGAGCTACATCCACTGAGCCAACATTTGTCTTAACACACCATCTAGTGTTGTGTTACGGTATTACAAATAATATGACTATTTTGGTTCAGTTTTGAGGAACCTCATATTAGGTGTGGGCATTTTCCATCGGTAAAGAGATTTTATACATTAGTCCTCCAGAACAAAAGATGCCAGGGAACATGAGCTTATGATGACGATCCCTGATAACATCTGGGACCTCATCGTTAGTCGTAGTTATTCCACATCCATCCGCATCAGCCACAGCTAATGTCAGTTCATGCTTCCTGCTCGACTCTGTTTTATTAAAGCTCAGCTGTCTCTGATGACAGCTGACCTAGGTGTCAACAGTCTCCAGTGATGATGTGCCATAAGTTCTCTTCATGTAACTCACTGTGAAACTTTTGGGGTTCAATATTTAAGGTGTATTCATATATTTGCCACAAAACAATAGATCCTGAGCCATACATAGCATTATTTGGTAAACTCCAACTAGGCAGGGTGTCACCTCATACAATTCAATCATTCATTATCCATAACCGCATATCCTTTACAGGGTTGCTGGGAGGCTAGAGTCAATCCCAGCCAACACTGGGTGAAGGCAGGGTACACCCTGGACAAGTTGCCATTTTGATGTGAAAAGTGAGGCACAGCAACTGAATATTCACTGCACCTTTAAAAGCTATTTAGTAGGGCTGGTCCCGAATGTTTGAACGGTTCGAAATTTGTTTGGCACATAGGCATTCGAATTTCAATTCAGGGTACGGAGGGTTCATTTTATTTTATTTTTTAAATACAGGGGGAATACCTCTCAACGAGGCAGCGGGACAAGGTCTGGAGTGTCAGCGGGAGGGACTGCATGCTAATAGCTGTTGTTGAAGAAGTGAGGTATCAGGTGCGTGAAACATCTGCTCAAAGCCAGAAGAAAACCACACATAGATGTCCAGCAGTTAGCAATTAGCCCAGTAACTTCACTGTGTATGAGCATATCTTGCTGGACCACAAAGATATTACAAAAACACACAGCAAAGCTTCAAATCAATTGACATCAAATAATTCGAAGAATAGTTTCCTCTCTGTACACTGCAGTGTACGGAGGCTATGCAATGATGCACTGGATCTAAATGAACTGTATCTTTCGGCTATAAAAGAGCATTAAATAAGCCTACAGTATTTCTTATTTCCAAACGTGTTTGTGAAAACTAACTTTCAGGGGTTTTTCATTCGGTAACACCAACGAATGTCCAAAGCCTGAAAATTTGCATTCGGGCCAGCCCTTCTATTAGTCAAAGTTTTAGCAGTTTCAGTTCATGTCATTCAAACAAATTCAAAATTAATCTACTGTAAATTTGCTTTAATAAGATCACTACAAAGTACAAAGCAAGATAAAGTTCTATTTATTTACAAAAATAGACATATAAATACAATTCTGAGTGTTTGTACAAATGAGAGGTACACAGGACTACATATAAAACCTGAGCAATGCAGCAGAGACGGCAACAACATGTAGTCTCACCGTCCAGGTACTCCTGTGGCGATTTTGAAGCAATAATCTAAAAGAAGTGGGCCTGAAGTGTTCCATGGAAGATTTAAAACATTGTCCGTGGTCAGTGTGCAACATAAGCAGGTGTTTTTTTGCATACCATGTGTCCATTGGTCAGAGTACAGAGCGGTATTTACATGCAAACATGAGCCAAACTGCACAGGCGTTCTCAGGATAAGCAAACACCCGAACACGAACTGCAAGCCTCACCTGGTCGCCACGACAACACACGATCTCCTCACAGAATGGAGACCTAAACAGAAAGTGACAAGAGACACAGAATGAAATATGAATTTTCTTAAATACCAAAGGCAAACATATGAAGGGGAGATTCTTTATATCCAAAAGCAATTCTTGTACATTTGAAAAAGCAAAAACTGGTGTGTGTTTGTTAACCCTTTGATCCCATGCACACATAAAGTATGACCATACACACAATGAAAACGGGAAAATGATAGTGGGACTCAGTCTCACTGGCAAAACGGTTGGTTTGTGGTGCTGCTTTGGCCATTAATGGCTGTAGTATGTACGGGATAGATTACAGAATTTGTGGAAATTTTTACAGAGCCACTGATCTCCATTACACCACTCCTGGAATGGGGCCAATAGTCTTACTTGACTGGTTTCAGGTATTTTTTAACTTAACTTTCATAAAATCATGTTATAATCAAAGTTCAGTTACATGTCTTGCAACCATCTTTATCAGGACAATACGAAGAATACTGCTGCTGTAGTCGAGGACACGCAAATGCTTGCCAACATGAAGTTTAGACCTTTGGCAACAGGTTGGGGGATTTTTCATGCCCACTAGCTCACCTAAGGCAAGTGGCAAAGGCTCTACGAGCATTGCGGTGCAGGAAGTGGATGGGAAAGCCCTTGAAGGTCTGTCCGTCTGGCACCGCTCTCCTCACTGCGTCCTGGAACTCCTCATTGCCGCAAGAGACGCCGGTGCAACGCTCCAGCTCGTAGGCTGACAGCGCAGAGGACAGCAGGTAGGAAAGGTGGTCGTCCCACACTGTTGCCAACTCCAGGTCCTGCAGGAGAGAGAGGAGCAGCACGGAGCCCATTGCTGGCTGAGTCTTACATCACATATTAAGATATAACACATGACCTGTGATTGGCCAATGTCAGTTAATGATGCATTTTACCCAAATCACAAAAAAAAGGTTGTCACTTCTTCACAGTGGAGTCAGATTTATATTGAGAAAGTAAATGGACACCATAAACCATTATTGAAAAATATAAATAATAAGTTATTAGTCATTTTAACAGTTAGTCTGTTAAATGCGACTGTATTACATCATAGTTAATATATTAAAAACACAGAAATGCTTAACCCTGATGTTTTACCTTTTAGTCAGATTCTTAAATACAAATAATGATCTTATTCATTTTAATCTCATTCAAATATCAGATTTTACTAGAATGGAATATTTGGGCCATCGGTTGAGTCCATCTACATGTAGCCAAAACATTGTCACATGCTTTCTGTGTGTCATGATTTTTTTAATGGATCTCTTTCCTTTGGACTGACTTACTTTATTTTTATTGACACCAACTTTTCTACCTCAGCCAAGCAAAAGAACTTTTCCCTATTTTCAACTTTTCCTAAAACTTTTTTTTTAAATACAAATAAAATCAGGCAGATGGAAAGTGTGTAACACAGAACCTAAAACTCACAAAGGTAAAGGGTCAACATCTAGTCCTGTGCTGTGTTTTACCTTCCTGTGCTCAGAGACCAGGTAGCGCAGCTCGAGCTCCAGCAGGTTGCTGGCAGCAGATGGATCCAGAGACGGGGCACAGAGTGGGGGCATCGGGGGCAGAGAGGTAGTGGAGCCTGGGGCGCAAACAGACTTTAGGGCCTCTTCACTCATCGCTTTCCATCGAGACTGATTCTGAAGGGGGAGAAAGGAGGAAAATGTATTTACTCGGTAGAGCCACGACAGTGTAGCCGTAGCTGCTGGGGTTTGCTGCCTTGCCTCAGGGTAACATAATAGGACAGGAGTAGCCATACGACTGAAACTGTTGCTGCATCAATTTCTCTACCCACACACAGCCTCTGGCTCTACTGATTAAAACTGGCAACCAACCAGTCACAAGCCCACCACTCTCTGCTCCAGGCTTCCTCTGCCCTCTGTCAGACTCAAGACCACAAATGTCCATTTAATTACATCTTCTCTGGACAATTTTAATATGCAGCAGATATGAAGATTTTCATTTTAAAAATCATTTCACCGAATCCTAACCCTGACTATTAACACAATACTAAAACAAATGGGAACAGTACAGCTGCATTTTTTTTTCCAACACAAAAGTGCCTTACTGATGAATAAACACAGTTATGGACCATTAAATATGTGTAAAACCAATTACAACATGGTGATGTTTAACACCCAAAATACCCACTGATAGTGGTGGCAAGTGTAAGGGTCACTGGTCTTTACCTGGAAGTCAAAAACACAAAGCTCCACAGCATCAGAGGGCTGGCTGTTGGCCAGGAAGGTGTGGTGGTTGAAGACGCAGCCCACAGTTCGGTAGGGGGAGGAGGGTTTGGGCTGGGGGGCCAGGGGCGGAGCATCAGGGTCTATGGCCTGGTGCAGGTACCTGACATTCATACAGAACATTGAGGATCATCAGTCTCAGCGTAAACATACAAACACAATTGTTAGAAAATAGCCCTTTCGCAAATTTGCTCTTTGAATAATGGTATTTATTACAGATAGTGTTACAGTTTAGTGCTTACAGACCCATTAAGTCATGCCAGTTTGAGGACATTTATTCCACTTTTTAAGAGAATAACAAGGGCTTGTATTAAAGAACTACCATAAAAGGAATACTGGGACACAACGGCATAATTTAGAAATATTTCAGAAGATAACCTACGACAGATGTGTCTTTCACTGACATTCTGTAAACTGAAAAGATAAGAAATCAAATCTGTCTCCATAGGATCAGTGAGTTGTTGACAAAGTCTCAGACTTGGATAATCCCTGAAATGAAACCAGCTGGTCAAAAGCCTGGTCACAAAATTACATGGAAATGTCTCTAGGTGATTCTGAGGTATTCTCAAGAAAAACAAGAATGATGCAATGTAGTTCAAATCATTTCTTTGACAGTCTTTGGTTGTAGAAGCTACAGGACAATTCAAAATGTTCAACACACTGGAGGAGTTTTTTAGTTTTAAATTTAAGATTTCCCTAAATATATCAGATATATATTTGCATTTTCTCCTTCTTTGATGTTTATGGTATCCAACACATAAATATTTATAAAGCGCTGCCTTTCTTCATGTGCCCAAGCTGCTGTAGCCTAACCATTCTGAACACACTGATGTTGAAGCTCTAGTTTGATACCAGAGGGAAAGACAGGCACTAAAAGCAGCTTTTTTACATTAGTTCTCGAAGACCAAAATCAATCAATCAATGAATAAATAAAAAATGACTGAAATATCGGACCGGTGTGCTGTCAGACTCTCCCAGAAGGTGATGCTCCCATCAGTACCGCGGGTCAGGACCCAGGTGTGTGGCGTTCCCTTGGCTTTGGTGCCCACACACACGTATGCATCGAGGCCGAAGCCCAGCAGGAGGCTGCACAGCAGGGTGGCGTGGTCTTCACAATCCCCCTGAGAAGGACAGACAGTGGAGAGTTCAGGTCCTTTGGACCATTTGAAGCCTGGAATCTAAATCATTGACATTATGTCTAGAATTAGAGATCTCTTTACATTACACATTCTGCTTTTTTACAATAAAATTACCACTTTGGAGCCGCAAAGTTAGGACAGATTTTTTTAACTCTGAATTTATCTTGAAATTTTCTGACTGAATTCTCAAAATATGAAAGCTTTATTCTCAAAGACAAAATACTTGTCATAACTACATCATAAAAATTCACTTGCAGTTTTGTGCAACTAAATTCAGCTTGGGCCTCTTTGATTTGTGCCAGCTGACATCTTTGCTTCCATCTCTACTGACACTCTCCTGGAATCTCTAAGAAAATTGGCAAAAGATGTTTAAAATACTCCGTAACACTTTACTTTACTAAATCATTCATCTATAGTGCATTATGAACAAACTTATAATGTATTATAATGTGCCTATAGTGCTGTATAATCATAGTTATAAGTAAGGTTAGGGTTAACCCTGACCATAACCACAACCACATTTAATGCATTATAAGTGTGTTC
>JAQFJA010000025.1:22980483-22998809 GCA_029874485.1 Naso brachycentron | reverse complement strand
TGTGTTTTGTACTATTTAAAGCATTTAAACAGTACTGGAAAAAGGAAGTACTGATATGTGGTACAATATATAAACATGCCCTCCAAATATAAACGGGCATATGGATGCATGGTTGCTAAGAAGTTTCTGCTGTTTTTTTTTTTTTTTGTTTTCTTTGTCTCTGAAAATTAAAGCGTCACAAACAGCACTGAGTCAGTGTTCAGTTTTTCAAGTTAATTTTGGGGCACTAACCCACAATGAAGGACTGTTTTAGTATGTGAACCAATCAGTTGTTTTGTTAAAGCAATACTATGTGCTCTTGCTTTGCAGAAGGGATCCTGTTGAGGAGTCATATCTAGAGAGCAGAGATTTACTGCAAGCCAACCTACGGTCATCTGTTGGAGAACAGCCCAAGTTTGCTCTCAGCTTCAAAGATGACCTGTGAGTTTATACGTTCACATAGTTCATACGACTGATTTATGCTTTCGCTTAATGTCTCTGAGGTCTGAGAAAAACTTTAAAAGTTGCTGGGGTTGTTGGGGCTGATTTTGTCCATAAAGACATACCTAAGAATAAGCATCAGCTTTATTGGCCAAGTACACAAGGGATTTGACACCTGAGTGCTGTACTATGAAGCAAGATTAGTGTGGTAGCGAGATATGTAGAGCCTAAAGCCAGAGTTGTCCATTCTACGAGGGTGGCTCTCTTTTAATCCGGTGAGATCACCATGGTAACCTATGCTGCACAAATGACCTGCTTCAGAGCAGGTTATGTTCTGGGTTTCAGCTTGAACTCAGCTGAAAAGCACCTTTTACTGATTAACTCTTGTGAAAATATCGACATTAATTAATGAGCGATACAGAGTCTGAGGAAATATGTTATATACAAACTTGTTGAGCCATAACGTTACTTTAGTAATGCCACTGAACAAAGCTCTGCAGTTAAGGTGGCACTTATGCCTGGAACACAAATCTCGCGTCTACCTCTGCTGTGCGTCGGCACTGGCAATCTGCTGCGTCTCGTTTGTTGTTTTTGTTCACACAGGCAGCCTCTGCCGCTTCTGCCAGCCCTGTCTTTCTACATTGAGATTTCCTTTGAAAATTCCCCTTAGTATGAAAGTGTTTGATGTCATTATACATGCATGCATGTAATTCATATTTAGTTTAGACAGAAAACTGTGTGCCGTGCGGGGGTGGGGGGTTAGTTGTGCTAGGCAAGCTGCAGCTCTACACTGCGAGGATAAAATGCCAAGTGTGTTACCTGTGATCCGTTGCTATCTGACTGAACAGCCTCATGGAAATGATATTTTACAATGGCTCTAAAGGTCTTTGGAAAACTCTTAAATGCTTAAGTGTTTTCTCAGCGTTTCCTTTCGTTTAAACTTCTGTTTACATATCAGAAAAATTTGTCTTTAGGAAAAACCCTAGTTCAGTTACAGACAATCTTACTAAAAGTGCAGTACAATTTTAATGAGCTTTACATATTTAATACATATATATGCTTTGTGTGTTGTTTTTAATGAAGGGATTCCTACTACTAAGATGGATGTTCATTTTGTTGAACTACAGTTATTTATACTCCTTTTTCATTTAATTTGTATATGGTCTTAACAATTAACATGCGTGCCTGCATTTCAGGGACAATGCAGATGATTTCATCGCAGCTCACCGTCTTTCAGACATGTTAGTGAAGATTAATCTGGATGAGAGTGCATCCAGAAACCAAGGGTCCATGGTGGGGCTTCCTGCCACACAGGTGGGCCCAGTCCACGGCCTGCCCACAGAGCTAGGGGCAGGTAAAAACTCTCCCTCTTGTCTGTCTTAATTTGTGCAACACTGTTCCTATACTGCCAAGTCAAAGACTTCATAATCCCATTCTGGAATACTTGTCGAAGTTGGCTTTGGCTAACTACATACGCACATTTGTACTTTATATTATTTTAAAAGTAAATAATTCTCATCAGAATGAAAACACAAGTGGATTTTGTCTTCTGTCTCTTCTGACAGAGCTGTCAACGGGTCTTCTGACATTTTCCCAGTTCGGACATAAAGATATCACAGATGCCAAGGTACCAAATTTTGTGGCTCATTTTTACAGGTTGTTATACTCTATGTCTTACAGTAATTTCTAAACACAGAAAGATCTAACCTGACCTCTGTGGGGAACATAGTCCTCCTCAGTTCCCCAGAGGATACATATGAATAAAAACAAGTCAGATCCTGTTTTCAAGCCATTTTGTTGGATTTTAAAAATGACTTCAATGCAAAAAGCCTTTAATCACTGTTATGTTCTGTTTTTCTTGGGAATCCATATAGGTTCAGTCATTACCAGCTACAGCTGAGGAGGACAGCATGCAGAGTGAGGGAATGGACAGCGACCATTTCAGTGGCAGTAACTCGAGTTTCCTAGCAAATGAGAAACTCATGTCTGTGGACAGCATGAACAGTGATATCACAGGTATTAACTGCCTTCCTCTTTTTTCTTATTTCTGTATCACATTACTGCAGGGTTGAGATCCTAAACATAAAACATGTGTTTGATTTCCAGATGATGAGATTGATTTAAACAATCTGCCTGATGATGAGCTGAAGCTGTATTTTAATAAGCTGATGCCTCCAGCCATGCAGAGAGGCCGAGTGGAGGGTCAGGAGATTCCTGCAACGGTACAACTGGCCTCTCCTCTTAAACGCTTTCTACTGTTTTTTATTAATTTGTTTCACTTGCATTAGAATGAGAAAGCTGTAAGAAAATGGTTAAATTGGAAGTATCTTTTCATTTAACTCTCATTTACTGACTGTATTTGTCTTAAGTGTCCTCATTAATATATGTTATTATTCATAGGGACTGCAGGGTGCAGCTGATGATATATCGAATCAAAGTTCTTCGGAGCCAGAACACTACAGACACCATTTCCTTGATTACAATCAGGTGAGCAAATTTACACCCATAATATTTTGTGCTTATTATAAAGTATAAAAGTAGGGCTGCAACTAAATTATTTTAATAGTCATTTAATCTGTCAATTACTTTTTTCGATGAATTGCATTAAAATAATATGTCTTTAATTTCCACCCCTTAATTCAAAAACAGGACATTATTTCAAATTGAAAAACTAAAACACAAACTAAATGTTGACAGGCTGTTTCATCATCAAAGTGTTAATTTTGGCAACTATTTTTTATTCAGTCTCAGTCATGAGACGAAAATGCTTATGGGATTACAGTATCAAGTGTTAGAATTCATAAAAGCACCATTACACTCTCTCATTACACTTAAGTTCAGTCCAAATAATAATCCATTGCTTTCAGCAAAGTCAGCAACTTGCAGTTTCTGTGCAGCTGTGTAATGTTAGCTCTGTCTACTATATAAAAATATAAATATGATCTTCCTGCTTGGAAATACTGTTTGTTTTCATAAATATCACCTGGAAAATTGGTGATATGGCAAAAGACCCCTATTGACCTGGCTTTCTCTTCTACAGTTTTATCAAACAACCGTAACTGTCTGTAGGATTTATGCTGCATTTCTTTGTGTTCATGATGTCCCTGTGTGTGTTGTTTTTCGTTTTTCGTTTTTCATCAGGAGGACTTCCAAATGCCAGATGTGCGTCTTGCTGCTACAGGAATGGACTCCTGTCCTGCCAGTGATGAGGACACAGAGGATGAGCTGGAGTCTGCCAGAAGGAACTGCAGTGCTAGCAGGACACGACTGCTGCCCAGCACCTCAAGGCAACTGGTCAGAAAACGCAGATGATATTGTTGTCAGATTTTTTAAGCTATCACAATACAATATCATTACTGGCCTTAAAAATCCAGTACTGAGTTGCTTTGTCATTCTTAGCAGAATGTCTTATAACACAAATTTATACTGTGTGTATTTTATGTGTTTTTGTGCATTTACTGCATATCTTAATGTTTATACAGGTTGGGGAGAGTAATCGTCCCAGTTTCAGGCCAGGCTTAGAGGGAGGGAGTTCTGATGACGAGTCTTCCAGTGGCCGTGTTGGTCCGTCTCTGTCTGGGATTGAACACAGGCGATCTGCTGAGGGACAAGTCATCAACCCTCCTGTCACAGGTGCAATACACAGCTTAAATAATTTCTCTACACTGCAATACTTTGATTTTCTCAAAGTTTTGATTGGTTTTACCTTCTTTCTCTGTATTTCAACATGAATTCATCTCATTAATGCATCAAGCCTCGATGAAATTAAAGCTGATGCCTGCATTAAGCACAGAGCTGTTTCTTGGTTTTTAAAAAAGCATTACTTTAGGATTTTTAAGTAAGGTCTTCAGTCTCCTCAAACCTTTCAGTGACCACCTGGTTGTTGTTTCATTGTGTATCTCCAGGTGACGGAGGAGGCGGGGATGGGAGCAGTGGAAGTGAGGAAAGTGGAAATGACGGTGGAGTTTCAACCATCCCTCTCCCAACGACTAACATCCAGACCACCTATGACGTCCTGCGTGGGCAGGGTATTGTGGGCAGCAGTGCTGTTGGTGAAGAAGAAGATGGGGAACTGAATAATATGCCAGGACATGGAAGGAACAGTATTGCAAGACACTCTGAAGTAAGAATGAGGCTTTAACAAACACAGGTGTAACTAATACTGTATAATAATGAGTGCATGTTCATTCTTGGCCTTTTTGAGATATTCCTTGCCCGTATAAAGACTTAGATTTGTTTTGCCTTTCATAGTTTATAGTGACACGGCTGTATTTTATAGTTGCTCACTTCAACGCCTGAACAGTTTCTTAAGAGCTGCTGCTTTTACATGGTGTTTGCAGATGGGTGACCGTGTGGGACCAGTTGGAACCGGAGAGACGAGCTTCTCTTTGGGAGCATCAAGTGGAGCTCAGCGGCTTTCTCCGGTTAACTGGAGCATGACCTTGGATCGACGGGAGGCATTGGTAAGTACAGACACACAACGACTCTAATGTTAACATTGCAACCTGATGGTGGGTATTTTGTTCAGACTGTGTGTGTATGTATAGATTTGTTTTCTGATATAAATAGCTTTAATATTTTTTTAATACTTAATAACTTGACATTTCATTTGAGATTGAGGTATGGGGCCCTAATATCAAAAACTTTTGCAATAGTGGATGTTTCATGCTAAACAGATTATAGTGTTTAAGCAAGAAATCAAGGAAAATTATTGTCGTTTTTGCAGTGCAAAAACCAAATTCTGATGTATCTCATTTCAACATTTCTCATGCAACATGTCGCTGCTGCTGATGTCATTCAGTTCCTGCAGTGCATTTTTTTTTTAATTTAGTATTTATATGAACACATAAACTTTTGCAAAAGTTTATGTTAAACAGTTTGGAGTTGTTTTAAAGAATAAAAGTAGCAAAATTGTAGACCATCCACAGTCCAACCAATAAATAAGATAGGTGTCTTTTATTTAAATTAATTGGCGGGAATTTATTATGTGTCAAAAAAATTTATGTGAGAGATGGTTAGTCAGAGTTTCCGGTCTCTTTCTTGCAAAGGACTATTAGCCCAGATGTTTAATGTTCTTATACAACCTCTCTGTGTTTCGCTGAAATTATTTGAATGAAATTGTATTTCCTGTTGTGTTATGAAAATATGAAGCACTTTCTATGAAGTACTTTCTTTCTGTTAATGTGGTTCTGATTTGAATGCCAGGATGCTATGGAGAGCACAGAGTCTGTGCCTGTTGTTGACCAACAGTTGGACTCTATCTACCTGAGGAGTGGAGCCGGGCTCAGGAGATCCCAGAACCCAGCAAACCTAACTGTCTCCCACCTTCAAGGCACTCAGGGGAGCTTCCACCTCTCCCAGGTATAAATATGTGACACATTTTGAAATAAAATTTAGAGGTAAGACTCAAGTATCTAAACAAATCTTTATTTCATTATGCACTCTACATACCTGCCAACCAACCTGCACTTTAGGTTCTGCTCCCACAGTGCGATGACAAGGATGATGAAGATGATGATGAAGGAGTAGATGAGCCTGATGGTGCAAGGCCTTCCTTGGACTTAAGGGGTGGACCCTGTGGTGATGTGATTGGTGCAGAGGCTGTGGACAGCACCAGTGAAGATGAAAACAATCCTCTCTCCACTTCCCTTGAACCCAAATATTTCTCCCAGAGTTTCCACCAGGAACAAGAAGATTCAGATGATACATGGAACCATTGCCCAGACAACCTGGAGCTGGACATTCAGCAAGGTTGGCTTTATCTTTGATATTTAATTTTACTTATTTATCGAGTTGATTGTAGGCACTCAAACTTGTCAATATACTAACAGGATAGCTTGTGTCTTCAGGTACCAATGCCACTCATAATGTGGTGTACCAGAATGAAGAGGGGCAGTGGGTGACAGACTTGGCATATTACTCCTCCTTTGAGAAAGAGGTTGATGGGAAGCCCGCAGACAATGTTGGCCAGTTTCAGAGTGAGGAATTTGTTCCTGCTGGTACGTACCAAGTCTACAGCTCTACACTATAATAATACTACGAAGTTGGTCTTCTGTAGGGTTTTTGTTTGTGTAAACATTATAATAATTAGGTGCTATGGCAAATTTTCCTCCTTTTGCAGGCGATGCTATGGAAAGGATTGTTAGGGATCAAAAGGACTTTGAGAAGGAGCACCAGTTCATGCAGGTATACCACATTCTCCCTTTTTCACTAATGACTTGTTTTTGTGTTTGTTTTGTGTTATTATTATTAGGGCTGTCAAACATTTAAAAAATTGTGAATAATCACTGAATTTCAGTCGTTAATCCTCTATTGTTTTGCATTTCACAACAGTTTTTAAGTCCATATTAACACTTTTAAAGCAATTCTTATCAATGTATCTTGATTGGGAATCAAATGCTAACCGTAGTACGTCTCTCATGTAAGTCACATGCAGTAACAAGGAAGAGACGGGCAGAGCTCGCTCATCACTAATTAGCTTAGCTCAAGCACTGGCAGTCAGTGGGAAGTGCTAGCCTGTCTCCGCCTAAAGTCATCAGATAAACTTTCGAGCAACTCAGAACGGTCCTGTGTGCTTGTTGTGACTTGTTTATTCACCATGTTATGTTTTTGTAGATTTAGATTAGCACTTTATGTAATTTAGGTTTCTTTTTCACATACGTTTTGTTTTGTCTTACAAGCACATCCGCAGTGGTTTTAACTTCTGCAATGTATTTGATTTTATAATTACATAAAATATGAGTGTAAATAACATAACGTGGTAAATAAACATGTCACAACAAGCACACGTGACCCTTTATAGTTGTTTGAAAGTTTGTCTGATGATTTTAGGTGGAGAAAGGCTGGCGCTTCTCATTGACTACCTCTTCCCATCTCTTCCTTGTCAATGCACACACACTTGAAAAAATGCTATCTATCTTGTCTGGAACTCAGGAGGGAGGCCAACAACAAAAAGAAGAAACGAGCCATTCAGAAGCATATTAAGAGACACCTGAAACTACTTGCTACTCTGTGTTTTTTAAAACACGTTGTCTTTAGGTTAACTGTGAGTATTGCTGTTCACACAGGAGGAGAGGATCGAACCAGCTAGTAGCCACAGCACCTTTAACAGTGACTCATCTTGGAAGATCCCCACCAGCAGCCACATCCTAATGAGGGCTTCCCAGGTCTCCTCAGACTTCAGGCAGGGAGACCAAAGCTACCTACGACTGTCTCTTGGGCAGTTTTTTGAAGAACGCTCTGAAGCCCTGGGCTGTCTGGGCACCACTGATGATCTGGATGGAGTTAAACGAGTCAGTAAATCTGCTTACTTAGTTGCTGCAGAAATTAAAAACTGCGTTTTCAGTCTCTTGGGGGTCTTATATGGAGGCTATTAAAAGTTAACAAATATATAAAGCTGTAGAAAGAATGTGCATCAACATTGTTAATGCAGTTGATGTCTGATTGCTGGTAAAGTCTGTTTGTATAATACTGGAACAGGTTTCACTTGGTCAGAAATATAAGCTGATAAATCAGCTGCATAGAGTAAGACTCTTTGCTCAGTGCCCGATCTATGGTTTCCTTCAATAGCAGGGGGATGCTAGAAGAGCAGTAGATAACAGCTCCAAAGCTAAGGCTTGGTGGGTCCCTCTGTATAAACTGACATATTTTGAGTTTAATCTTTTGACAGTGATGGAAACCCTGAGTGAGGAGCGCAAGAAAATTAGAGCCAATGTCACAATTTTAGAGCTGAATCCAAATTTTTCCAAAATCCCAAGTAGAATGGACCTTCTACCCTATCAAATGCTTTTTCTGCATCTAGGAAGAACCATCTCTGGAGCTTCTCAAGGCAAATGAACGTAAATAACATTCAACAGGGCAAAGATATTACTGAATGAGTGACAATTTCTTATGAAAATTGATTCTTTGTCATCAGTGTTTACCGGTGAATAGCTTTTTTTATAATCTGCAGTCAGAAGAGATATTAGTTAAGATCCACAGTCATTTACCCTCTTCAGGTTTAAACAATAAAATTGATGCATCTGTAAGGGTTTGTTGCAGGGCCCCTTGGATTAAACAGTTAGTCAGGAGCCTCTCCACAAATTTTTTTGTCATTTTTTAAACATGTAACGATGTAAGTTGTGATTACATTCCCTTCAGCCATAAACTATTAACGTCCTTCTAAGGGATATTTGTGAGGATATTTAATATTTGTTCTTTTTTTCCTTCAGCCATCCTTTGGTTACATCATTACCTCTCCAGAGAAGAGGGAGCCGTTTGCCTTAATTCACCCCTCAGAGATCTCAGCCAGAGACAACACTCCTCTCAGTGACACCATCGAACTCAGTGAAGCTGACAAAACTCTCGGCCCAGGTATGTTCACAGTGCGGTTTTGTGACAGAAATACCTGATCATTTCTAAGTTTTGCTTATTTTGTGAGTATTTGCTTTGTGCTTTTCTGGCTGATAACCATGATCTTACTTTTGCAGAGGACCTGGACAAAACTCTTGAGGCACCTGGTGAAAGGATGTCACCTAAAGGTGATACAGATCCAGAACCATGTGAACGGAAGGTAGTTTTTTTTTTCATATGTTATTTGAATATATCTATTTAGCGTTACATGCTTGGCTTCTTCATATGAAATGACTGTTTTTCCTTAGGACCATACAGATAGCGTTGAATTGCCTGACCACAGTGGGGGCCCTGGCTCTGAGTCAAGCTTCGGTAACCAAAGCTGTGTAGCCCCCGACAGTAACAGCAGCAATCTGATGCTGAGTATCAGCACCATTGCTTCAGCCATTGCTGATGCATCCATCAGCACTGACCCATCGCAGCTGGCTGCCATGATCATGGAGCTGTCCAAGAGGAGCAGGGCGAAGAATCGACCTGTGTCTGCAGGACCTGTTGGACCTGCTGTGAGCTGCACAGAGGGACCAAACGCTGAACATGTGAGGCACTGATTGTTTTTCAGATGTTACTCTTAAGGCCCTTACACACCAACGGTGATGCAAATTAACCGCATGAAATTGTGAATAATTCAGAGGAGAATTGTGACGCATCTGTCTATTCACAGTACAGGCGACACAATTTTACAAATAAAATACTTAAATTCTAAAAGAACGAAAGCAAAATGGACTCGACATCAAGTGATGACGACCTGGTGCTCATTTTACTCAAAAAGAGAGAGAAAAAAAATGGGTACATCCAATTCTGGAAAGGAGAGGAGAACGTGACAGTTTGACAGTTTGATTCAGGAGCTGAGCCAGTCCCACAGCTGCTTCAGGACGTCTGTCTGATAGTTTGAAGCCCTGCTGCAACAATTAGCTCCAGGGCTGAAAAAGCAAAAGAGAAATTTCAGGGAGCTGATTGACTTGGAGCAGTGGTTAGCCATCTGTCTGAGGTAGGAGGATACTTTTTGTTAAGTATATCCTTTGAGTAAAGTCTTGTTTGTTTGCAAACAGCTCCAGCTCTGCTCATAGCCCGTTTGCTTCATTCATATTCTTGAACATAAGTTTGGTTGCCTGTTGCCTGTCTCGATCTTTTATTAGGCTACATCATGTCCTATTAAAGACAAAAATAACTTGGCACTCGGGACGCCCAGTGGCTCAGTTGGTAGAGCAGGCGCCCCATATACAGAGGCATTGTCCTCACTGCAGTGACCACGGGTTCGATTCCACCTGTGGCCCTTTGCTGCATGTCATTCCCTTTCTCCCTCCCCTGTTTCCTGTCCAGTCTTCAGCTGTCCTATCTGAGAAATAAAGGCCCAAAAAATATCTTAAAAAAAATAATAACTTGGCACTGGCTAGAGACAGTAGACAAGTAGTTAAATCAATAGCAAAACTTAACATCATACTGAATCGTAGTAGGGAGAGGAGGAAGTTTTTGCCTCTCTGGTATGCCATGTTGAATGTTTTGAATGTGATGTGGCAACAAAGAGCATTTTGATTGGTCAGATGATACAGGTTCTAAAAATTAATGCACAAATTAAAAAAACACATCTGGTGTGCAAAGGACTTTTACATTCAATACAGCGTCTTAATGTTGGTCATTCCTAGGCACTGCAAAATTGCTCACAATGTAACTT
Source organism: Naso brachycentron (assembly GCA_029874485.1). Taxonomy (NCBI): domain Eukaryota; kingdom Metazoa; phylum Chordata; class Actinopteri; order Acanthuriformes; family Acanthuridae; genus Naso; species Naso brachycentron. The sequence goes on along the minus strand of JAQFJA010000025.1, from coordinate 22,988,326 downwards.
CACATTTTATTTTCTGGGTATAAATTAAAAACAGTCACCGCAATTTCAACATTTCATATTATATGTAGGAGCACTACCACTCCACCAGGCTCAAACTTTGTAAGTGCTGGAAGATCAGTGACTTCAAATGAAAAAGGAGGATATCTATCTGACTATATGGGAATGTCCTTTCATTTAACCCCGCCTGTTTATTGTTGATTCGTGAAGGTCTGATAGATCGAAAGCTGGGCACATTAAAGTGGAAAATGCACAAAGTGTGCAGATACTCTCCTTTTTACATTTCATATTATGAAACTAATAAATACCTTTTTTAGTTTTAAATGTCTCACCAACTGAAAAACATACTAAGATTTACTTGTATGCAATCCTCCTTCTGTAAAACTTTTGTAGTATTCAAATTTTTAGGCTGTATTCAGACCAAATCAGGTGGTCCACCAAAATGCTGCAGGGTTGTCCATGGTGGTGTGAGTGTCACTTTATTAACATAACAGGACCCATTGTGTGATGTCAAATTGTACCCTCTATTCCTCCCCCAGTCCACGGGTGGCCGTTGATCACTGGAAGACGGCCCCTTTACGTGGCTGGCTGCGCAGCGTAACACAGCCAGCTGTGGTGAAAAAGTTGAGCCGGTTTCAACTTTCTTGGCGGCAGATGGATGCGCTTTTTCAGGCAGCCGCTGTGGCTCAGACTGCTGCAGTCAAAACAGACGGGCCTCATTCAAATGAATGAGAAAGTCTAAGTTTTCACCAAACACCTGATTTGGTCTGAATACAGCCTTACGCAGGAGTCAGTGGAACCACGAATAAATTGTGATTTCTGACATCCTCCTTCAAATGTCAATCTAAATTTTAAATAAAAAGCCACATTTTTCCTCTGCATAGGTCCTACCTGAGCCATATCAGAGTGCCCTGCTGGACGCACTTCAGAGAAGCACCTGTGCAGGAGAGCTGAGTACATTTGACATGGAGAAGTACCTTAAAAAGACTGATGTTTCAGGCAGCAGTGATGCCTCGGTGGCACACACTACCTTTGACTTGACTGGCTGGGCTCACAACTTCAGCAACTCTCAAATGAACCATCAAGCAGAATCTCCTGAAGAACAGGGGTGCTTAGCTCAGCGAAGGAAGAGTCAGCAGAGGCCCACATCTACAAACACAGAAGAAAAAGACAGAAAAGAGGGGACAGCATTACACACTAATTCCTCTGCGGTATCCCTTTCAAATGCATTATCTCCATGTCATACGAGAGACTCAAAAAGAAGCTCTATTCCTCGTCCTCGTACATCCTTCAGCTCTGCCAGAAGGTCTGTGGGCTCAGAGCGACCCTCTGCAGACAAAATGGTAGCATGTGATAACTCAGCTTCTCCAGCTTCCAAGACTTGTAGTTCCTCAGGCAGTACCCTCACAGAAAGTGGAGTGAAGACAGGAGAACTGAACCCCCAAGCAGCCAACACTATTAGTCCTTCCTCAGAAACATCACAGAAGAACTCTAAAAGCTCTTCCGCCTCACCTGGTTTACCCAGAACTTCACCAAGCTTGAGGAAAGGGCAGTCTGGCCTGCCTAGCTTTAAAGATTCCTCTCCTCCACCTCAGAGGATGAGGGGTGCAGACCAGCAGGACAGACTCAGTAATTCTCCAGAGAAGAAACCAGCCCCCAGGAATAACATGGCTGCTTCACTTCTCTGTAGCTCTGTGGACAAACATGCCGGCTTCTCCCAGCCTTTGTTAGACCCTGCATCTGGTGAGTAAAAGAGAAATATGGTTTCTGATTTAAAAACCACCATGCAGCAGTTGTCTGGTCAGTCTTACTAAAACATCAACCTAAGAGATAAGTAGCCACTGTGTTGTACATGATATTATGGCATTGGTGCTGTGAGAAAATCGAGATCATGTGACCACATATGTTAACTTTGTTTCTCAGGACTGCTGAAGGGTTTTTCTGAGCCCCTCATTGAGGAGACGCAGTGTAACTTTAGACCCTCCACCTCTCCGCTGACTCACTCCTCTCCAAGTCAGACCTCCAATCCTAGTGTTGATGGGTATTGTATTACATTTGATCTCTTTTGAGTCAAGAGCACTCAATACAAGTAATAAATGAAAAATGAAAATGTTTTTGTGACTTCAAATTAAATTCTAATAACATAAATGAACAAAATGATTGTCTGACAAGAAAGGAACTGTCCTATCATTATTTACTCTTGCCGAGACTGGTATAATTAAAGTTTGTTGTTCAGCTGATGAACATTATTACTGACAGACACAGAAAACTAACAATAATTTTTTAATGTATTACTCTGTTCCCATGACTTTTGTCATCTTGGTTTCCCAGTATGGTGTCACCTACATCGTCTGGTGGAGGCCTGGCTGACAAGCGTCCAGCTCTTGATCTCTCTCCTCAGTCTTCCTGCTCCAGCCCCAGTCTCAGCAGGCTAACTTACATCTCTATGAATGATGGCACAGTAATACCGACACCTGAGAGGCAAAAGGTACGGTAGTAACAGTCAGGTATATCTGCTGACATCGCCTTCAATTGCACCTGAAGATCTGTTCTTGTTGAATGAGACATGAATGTCTATTTTCTATTAAGTAAATGTTGCATGTCTGGGTGATTGCCATAGGAGCCTTTGTTTGAAACGGTTTTGTTTGAAATCAGTTTTACCGCTCCTTGACTCCTTTCTAACTACAGAAAACCGAAGACTCTGCTTGTTCCTATTTTTGGTGCTTACAAGTCAACTATTTATCAAGTGAAATTTTCAAGGAGGCGGATTATTAATTCAGTAAAATTAAATGTAAAAAATAGACCAAAATATTGGCTCCAGTTTGTTTGTTTTTAATTGTTGTGACAGTGTTGCAACATCAATTACAATTATTCCCCTATGTGCCTTGAAAATAAGGTGGTGTAAAATAAATTGGTTAAATGCAAAAAATAAATAAATCATGTTTTTTGTTTTTACTAAAAAACAGGCCATCACAATTATCAATAATTATCAATTTTGACCAATATGAAATAATTTATATCAATATACTTTATAGCTATCTCGTCCAGCCCTAATTTTTGTGTACAGTCACAAGACAGCAGCTTGTAGCGTGTGTGAAGCCAACATTAGTATCTCCATCGGCAGATATCCAAATTCAGCTTATGGTTCAGAACAAAAAAAAATCAATCAGTCAATGTGTCTCTTGTATTTATTGTCTTGGGTTGTTTGCCCTTCACAGAATAACTGTTCCATGGCACTGAGTACCACCATCATCAGATTCAGTCCAACTCCACCTGTGGAGCCAGATGCACAGTCTAACCTTGATATCCTTGGCCTGCCCAAAAGTCTGGACCAGGTGCAACCACAGCATTCTAAAAGTCTGGACCAGCTACCAGCACAGCAATGTAGAAGTCCGGAGCCCTCATGTGGTGGACCTGCTCTGAGCTGTACACGCAGCCAGAGTGAATGCAACTACCACTGCCCAGAACTTTCCACAGGTTGCAGGAACCACAAGCAACTCCCAGAGTCCAATGTAAGACAGCTCACTAAAGTGGACTCAGGCTACTGCAGTAATCTGAACATTCCACAAGCTAGCAGCAGCGCAGCTCCTCAGAGCTCTCAGCAGTGGGAAGCTGCTAGCTCAGTGCCATCATCGGCGTATTCTTGCGGTCTCGGCATACCTCCATCCTACTCATCAGAGGGACTTCATTATGTGCCCATTCCCAGCTTTAAGCCCCAAACTGCTGGTTTGATTGACCTCCCCCACCAAGGAGATTTGCAGTCCCTCCTCACTGGACAGTCTCTCTTCAACTCCCAGCTGGCTCAGCAATATTTGGGACCTCATGCTCCATTACAGCCTGGTGTTTATCATGTTGGAGCAACAGGAAATGGTCTCTTCGGTGAGTCCTCAAAAGGCATGTCGCTTCTCTCTGCTTCCATAAATAAAGGTGATGGGTTATGTTTAATGTCAAACAAGTAATAATGCAACATGATAGTGAACCCCTGAAATGTTAAATGAATATTAAATTAATTCTGCTTTTTTTTTTCATAACTAACAATGATCTTACGATAAGACATGTTCATTCCACGACAGGACATCTGGGGATTCCTGGTGCTGCTGGGTCACAACAGCTCCCTAGACCCCATCAGAGCCAGCCGGACATAGGAATGATTGGAAAACCCTACAGTCAATACAGTGCGGAGCCACTGATGTCTGGTGGTCTTGAGGAACTTAGAGGTAGAAGTGGTCTTGCTGTTTAAATAGAAGTACTTTTCTTGACCTATTCCAGTATATTACACACACTTGAAAAAAGAAAGAATTCTAATACAAAAATATATGAGGCCAAATGTCTTTCATTGACCTAACACGCTCAGTACCACACACTTAGATACAGTGTGTGGCTGTATGCACCTTTAAACTTGGTTTGTGATCCAACAATGAACAGAGAAGAAAAACAAGTGCAGCCTTTTGTCACATGAATGGCGTCAAACTGGCAGAGACACGGTGTAAACTAAAGAGCCAAACATTTTGTTGAAAGTGTTTCAGAGAAAGACAAAACAGTTGCAGCTTGCAGTACATGTTCATGTTCTGCTCTAAGAGGAGGGAAGAAGTAGTGATGTCAGTAAGATTTGGTTTGGTCAGAGCTTTGAAATGTGTGTCATCCATCTTTGCTCATTTCATTTTAGCCTTTTCTACCTTAAGATGTACATAACCTACAGGTAAAACACATATATGCAAAACTGCCACTATCAGTCGTGAGAAGCAGGAAGTTATTGGTAATTAACTGGTGAGACAGAGAAAAAAAATCCATTTCCAGATCCATATCATCATATCTAGGTGTCAGTCTGTTAGATACAGGGAGATAAATGTAATGTGTAGCAGAAAATTGCAACAGCCAATTGAACAGACTTTTTAAGTGCTGTTATCCATTCCTTGTTCAAGTGTTTGCATCTTACAGTCTACACTGACAATAAGTAATGTTTACCTTTTTTCTGCATGTTGGAGCAGAATTTCTCTGTCAGCTATCCTTCTAATCCTAACCCTCATTCTCAGGACAAGTGGTGGTGCCAGAGGAACTGCGGTTCCCTCACGCCTGCTGTGTTGGCATTGCCTCACAGACCTCCCTCAGCATCTTCAACCCTTTTGAGAGATGGCAACAAGTGTCAATCACTGTCACCAGCCTAGCCATTGATGGAGAGAAGGTGAGCAGAAAGCACAGAATAGTTATTAGTTCTATACAGCAGTGTTTACCAAAGTGGGAGTCGCAAGATGCCTTCCAAAGAACAAATAAATGTTTTAAATGATTTAATATGCATCTTTAATCCATTATTATGTCAATTCTGGTTAGATTCTTTCTTAAAATACTATAAAATTCTGTTATGGCTTTTAGGCTGTTGTTATTTTGTTTATGAATGCCTGTGTTTGCTAAGGCCTAATAGTGCGTGTGCACGGCTGTGCACATTAAATGCTACCTCTAGTCAGTGCGGTTGCCTGGGGTGGGTGGGGGGTTCTATGTTACATAAAACACATGAAGAAATACACAGACTTTTCTTTGACATGATACTAGTTGCCTGTATGGATGTTAACAATTTTTACATGTAATGAATAAGGAAAAACTGTAAACTACAATGAAGTGCCGTATCAGATCTGTCTGCAATATGAAATACTTTTCAGTACTCATCTGGATGTGGGAGCCGACACAAAGCGTCAAGAGTATAAAATTAACCTTAAAGCTTTTCCACTAATGTGCAGTCAGTATTGACAACAGCTAAATTTCCAGGAAGAGGTTGCAGTGGCCCAGTGCGAGCGTAGCTGTGAGCTGGTGCTGTTGGCGATATAAGCGGATAGGTCTTTAAAGACCTGTCCTCTTTTTTGACGTTTAAGAATGCAGCTGAGATAAGGACTTCGTTAGTTTTTAGCTGCTGCTACCAACTTTTCGTCAGCACACACAGACATGTTCACTGTCTCCTTTTTTCCAACCTTCTTTATTTAGTGGCTAACACTAATGTTACTTTACATCCTTCTATTTGGACAACAAACCCTGCACACTCCTCTTCTTTGTTGGTTTTACTGACAGACTAAAAGCCACATCGCCATCCACTGTAACAGGGGACATAACATCATGCCACTCACTATGCGCAGCCCCAAAAATAGAAAATCAGGATGTGAAGGACAGTGTTTATATTGTGGCAGCCTGCCACAAATAAATGAATGTGTGTGAATTGACCAAAGACAAATTATTTCTAGATATCTAAACCAGCCGCCAACACTCATTTAAAGTTCACCTTTTCTTCTGTCTGTGGTGCTAATCCTCACAGGTGGATAGCTCACCGTACCAGTGGCTCATACTGAAGAACAAAACAATCATTGGCCCAAAGTCTACAGAGGAACAGAAGGTGTTGTTCATCCCTCCACAAGCTGGTGTCTACCAGTGTGTTCTCAGTGTTTGCTCCTGGCCTGCATCCGCTGAGACGGAGGTTGCTGCCAGAGCAAATATCTTTGCAAAAAGGGTGGTGCTGGTGGCCATAGCAGAGAATCCTGCTTTGGAGGTGAGACTTCCAATTCACTGATTATGCTTTTAAACAAAAAATAATCTGCTATGAAAGAAATAAGGCAAGGTGTAGAGGTGAAGTTGTTGTCATTTATTGATTCCTAAAATAAAACTTACTGTGATGCATTATATGCAAGACAGGATCTTATTTTGATTTTGACTCTTAGGTTGAAGTTAGCAAATCCGGTTGTCTGGATTTTGGAGACCTTCCGGGAGGAAGTGCCAAATCCATTCCTCTCAAACTGCTCAACAAGACTCATGCAACAGTGCCCATCCGTCTGGTCATCAGCGCCGTGAGTCACTATAGTACATTTCCACATATTCGTAGACACTTACAAGTAATCACTCGGATCCACTAAAGTGGCACATTGCCCTCCGATGGCAACTTTGTTGTGCCTGTATGATACAAGTATCTTAGGCTAAAACACAGACGCACTTTAAATGCAGCAAACAGTAGGGTTCAGATAACATGTGGTATTTGGCACACAATATAATATAAATCTTAAGCATATCAAGTTTAAATATCATCTAAGCTGATGTTAGAGCAAAAGCCTAAGTGGGTTATTGGTGTTTTGGATTTATGGACAGTAGATAAAATATATCTCAGAATATTTTGAGTGATCTTTTCTTGTATTACTACTTTCATGGCACCACGACCCCGCAAACTTGGCGTGACATCATGTTTAAATAAACCTTAAGTAAAGCTATTCAAATTTGTCCTTATCTAGAATAACTAAGGTCTTAATGTTTCCGCTTTGACTAAATTTGAGTGTTTTGTATGAGGGGAATAGAATTGATTTTTTTTTTTTACAACCCATGTTTGTTTTGCTATGCAATGCAGGGAAAACATAGCATTAATCTTAATAGTAGAAATAAGTAAATATCACCTAAATTTTCCACATTTACATCTGATTTCTCAAGAATGCTACAGCATGGAGATGCTTCACTTTTTCCAAGCACCCTGTTACCATGACATCTGAGGCAACACAGCAGGCTGGACACATGACCCCAGTGTCCACTCCCTCGGTGATGAATCATGTGATGCACCCTTGCTATGGAGAGGTTAGAACTGCCAAAATCATTATGAGTTCATTCAGCATCTCTCTAATTTTGTATCTATTTTCATCTTTTATGAATTTGCTTAATGATTTCTATAACTATGGTATTTACCAAAATCATTAAGATGCTATTGATGACACAGTTTAACAGATCCAGTCTGATTTTCTCTTTCACCTAATGAGCAATAAAACTGATTTTATCAGCACTGAAAATCTTACCTACTTTTTTTTTTTTTTTTTTCAGAATCCACAAAGCT
>JAQFJA010000025.1:22937056-22950267 GCA_029874485.1 Naso brachycentron | reverse complement strand
CGGGCTCAGTCCGAGCCTCTCTTCTCTCAACCTGCTGTGACTGCTTTGATATCGTTATTTGACCTCTTTTCTAAGCATGTATTGCAATATAATACTGTTATCTCAATGAAAAGTTACGAAACAGATGTATATACAACAAAAAGAGGCAATTTATTATTTGGCCGGGAAAAAATTTACTTGGCCGGTAGATTTTTTCATCTACTGGTCCCCTTGGCAGGTGAGCCATAAAGTTAGTTTACAGCCCTGCCAGTAAATCTATGTTGCATTGTTCAGCCCTGAATAGACTGATTATCACTCTGATTAGACAGAGTAACGGAGTTGTGTCTGGCTCGTGTCGCAAGAAAACTTTTGAGTGGTGCCATGAAATTATACTGATAAATATGGTATTGTTGCATCCTGTGTCTCATTAGAAAATACACTGATAACCTTTAAAAGTCTAAATACCGCCCAACCCTATGTTAAAGGTGTAAGTTGTTCCACCCAAACAGTTGCAATAAAGTGCCAATCAAATGTAAATCAAATACAGTCTTTACAGGCCGACACAGTCCTGAGTGTGATAAGGCAGAATGAGAGAAATCACCTGTCTGAGAGCAGTGAGGGCGTGCAGGGATTTAAACTAGTCCATGGTCGCAACCAGTGCTTGATAAATGACAAGAACAAACATGAATGTAGTTGTTTTCATTATTAAAAGTGTCACAGCATGCGAAATTTACGGCTCTGGACATTTTCAGTTTAGCAGGGAAAACCAAAAATATAAATGGCTTAATTTATGTTTTTTAAATTGTGAAGATAAAAAAAAAACAACCTTGCTTTGTCTATATTTTCTTTTATGGGCAAAATTGGTTTTTTTTGTTTAACTGTAAAAAGAAGCACAGAGGCTGATTTCAAACTACTTTTTAAGGAATCACGGCTGTTCACTCTGTTTTGATTGTCTTTTGCTGTCATGCCCTGAAGAAGACCCAGTGCAGGTCGAAACCAGTCAGCGTTTTCATGACGTTTTACTCTTTTAATATGCCTGAAAGAATAAAGGCTCCTTATCAAATCCCTGGCTTGGTGCAAGTGTGCTCGAAGTTAGCCCTTGTGCTTCTTTTTTTGCAGTTTATCAGTTTCACTTCAAGAGCACCTCACATTCACCTGGAGTCCACTGATTCATAACCAAAAGCCCCTGGTGTCGCCTTCCTTTGTTTTTTTGTTCGTTTGTTTGTTTGTTCCAGTGCCATTTTTTTCCTCATGTTTTATCTCATAGGTCCTATTTTGATCAAATCTAGGATTAATACATTTTACTTATCTTACCTACATGAGCCTCTGAGTCACTCTACTGTTGAGATTTTTCTCCTGATGACTGTTTTAGTCCTTCAGTGTTCTTTTTGGCTTGTGTTTTTATCTGTTTGTTTTTTTTTGCCTGTTGTTTTTAACTTGTTTTCATTATGTTGTGTTATTCTTTTTACTGTGAGCTGCTTGGCCCTTCAGTTTCCTTTGCAATGAATATAGTTAATCTAATCTAATTTAATCTAAGTGATCATTTTCAGCTGTACGCAGATCGCCCATGGGGGGGGGCTACATCGTTCAATTTGATATGTGTGACGTGACCTATACCAGATCCAAAGGAACAGATTTTGACAAAGCCCGGGCAAATGATACATCACATGGACTGTGGCAGAATCTACAGTTAGAGACTAACAGGAGTTGCACATTTGGTAATATTTGGTCATGATGATGAGGGACTACATGATTAATAAAGGAAGACTTGTTTGCTTTTGCTCTGCTGTCTTTTACGATAGTTATCGTGGATAGACTGCAGGAGTCAGTCTCCTCTCCTCATTTATCTCGCCTTTTTTTCTTCTTTAAGAACCCACTTGACAGATCTTATAGCCCTCAAGCTTTAGAGAAGAGAAACTCCCCAGCATTTGGCTAATGGCTTCACAGTTCCCACACTGATTAGGAGCAGTCCACAAACTGCAGTATTAAGTTGTTGATTAAGTAGTAAGTGTTAAAAAGCCCTAAAAACAACCAAAAAGTGCTAGACACAGCAATTTGATATTGTTTTACTTCTTAAGTGAGTTTCACAGAGGACATTCAAACAGTTTTGTCAAACAGTGCATTCGCTTACAGCTGGGGTGTTTTTAATACACTTCTCTCTTGTTTACGTAGCTTCATTTAACCACAAAGCCACAAAGTAGAGATTTAATAATTCAGTAAAGTCCCCACATGGGAGGAAAGACTGAAGAGAGAGACACATACACAGTGCTGTTATCCTGAAAACCTCCACTTCTTAAGTTTTTCCATTTTACTCAAATTAAAGATTTACATGCTCTTTTATGCGTAGACTGCAGACTTTGAATCTCATCGAAAACGACAGAAGTATAGTTTCAACAACGACATCTTAGTCAGCGGGGAAAACGAGTCGTCCTCAATTCCTGAATAATTAGAGATATTTTCATCCGACAAAAAGATGTTTCCCAGAGATGAGATACAGCTGGGTGTGTATTTACCCTGTCTGTGTGTGTGTATGTGTGTGTGTGTGAGAGAGAAGTGGAAGTACTCTTTCCCAGGAATGTTGTACTGAGTGCTGCTTTTCTTCTCTGTGGAAATTCAATAGACCGGCTACAGAGGCTGTTAACAAGAACCACAAAGATTTAACACACACACACTCACACTGATTGCGCGCACGTGTGTGTGCGCGTGTGTGTGTATACATACTGCGCACTTATCCATTCATCTATGTGTGCTTACCTAAGATTGTGCACAGCTGTGTATTTATCAGCTGCAGAGTGCGTTCATGTCTGTGTTCATACTTCCATCTGCATGTCCGTGTCAGTGCTGTGTGTTACTGTTAGTGTTAGTCTTAGTGCTGTGTGTTACTGTAAGTGTTAGTGTCAGTGCTGTGTGTTGGCGCTCTTGTTCTAATTGTGCCAGTCTCAGCCGTCTCCAGCCTTTGTCTCAGTGTTGTGTTGTCGGCCAGACCTCTCGCTAAGGGCAGGGATGTTAGCAGGCTGCGGGCTCTGCATTATTGATGCAGGCTGTGACTGCGCTCTGCCGGCCATAGGCTAAAGCTTAAAAAATCTGAAGGTGGTGTGAACTCAGGCTGAACTCGCAGGGAATTTAGCAGGAGACGGGGGCCTTTCTGATGCAGTCTCGCACAGAGGTTGCTGAAACCAGCTGAGCTGAGAGACGACCTGATTCTGGTGACATGACAAGTTTACCAGTGCATTTTTAATAAGCCCGGGTCCCACGGCGAGACTCAGATGATTAAATTTGGCTCATGGGCCGGAAAAGTTTAAGACAGCGTGCCTTAGATAGGGGCTGAGCTGCTCTTGGTTTTTAGAAGTGGATACAAGGACGTCGTAAAAAGATTTTTCACTAATAAATATTGTAAAAGGACGTTTAAATAGGTTAACTTTGCCACTTAAAGTTACCTTAATAATTTCTAAATAATTTTAAAAGCATCAGCCCACAGTTTGGTGCTGTGAAATGTGGGTCCACACGAGTGCAGATCTTTAAATTGGAGAAAGTAATTAATTTGGATTGGTGTTGCATGGATGACATCAGAGCCAATCTGTGTATCTCTGAAAATGTCACAGCAAATTTTCAAACAAACACTCAGCAAAAACATGAATGAACACTCAATTTCTTGTGGTAATGTGTCACGGGACACAGAAATGCGTTATATTACTCCATTACTGCCTAAAAGTAATATATTACTGTAACATGCTACCCCAACACTGCCTACAATCAACACAAAATAAAATTCCTTGAAGGAACTTTAAAGGAAAATAAACCTTATGATTTGTTTACTTATGAGTGATAGGCAGCCTTAAACATACCTGTACTTATGTATTTCTTCTAATCCAACTCTTTTTGCAACTGTACATGATCACTGTGTAACTCTGGCCACAAAATGCCCCCAAAATCAGTTTGCATGCCTTGTGTCTTTGAACTGAGATTGTTCGATCTTTCATGTAGTCAGCAATTTATTATTTATACATGCAAGTGCTTAAATAGTGTTCAGTACAGGCTCTGCGTCCTCAAAAATGAATCTTAGAAATGTCTGATAGACAGAATTTGTGGTGAGCTTTCAGTCGTCATACAAATGGGTCAAACAAATCTGATAAGATGTTTTTCTAATTTGATGTAAGGTCATATAGTTATTTGATTTTCGCTGACACCAAAAAATTCTTTGACTTGAACAAACTTGCAGACACTCTAACTGCTACTGCTGATGCCACATAAATGCAAATTAGCAGATGACGTCACCCTGCCTTTAGGACAGGAGCATCTTATTTAAATCAGGAAAAAATTCTGCTGGTTCGCATTCTGTAATGAATCCCACACCCCGGTTTTAATAAAGGATATATTATTAGAACAATGGCCCAAATTTAAAGAAGAGTAGACTTGACATTGTGCTCTCCAATTGCTTTAAGTGATGCAGGATATGTTAGAGTTTATGTAAGTTGTTGTGCACATCCTGACTGCTGTGTGGGTTACATCGTAACAGACACATCCTGGAGTCTGCTGCTGCAGGGCTGCTGCCTCTTTCACAGCAAATCATTCGAATTTGTCTGCTGCCACTCACTGCCTGGCGAGTGATGGCTGCCCCCCCGGTTGCCTTGTTTTGTTTGTGTCTCAACTGGACAGCGAGAAATAACACCTGGTCAATTTTTGGTTGTTGTCCCCTGTAATCCATCTTCCACAAGGTTGTTAAGTTGCTGTTGTTCTGCTCATTCCTTTACACACGCCACGTGCTCTTTCACATCTCACCTGATTAGACCTCTCAGGATGTTGTGGCCGTGTCAAGTAGGGCCCTATGATGTCTGTGATCGTGGAATCGCAGACGGAATCGTGGAATTGGCCAATAAAAACAGAATCTATTGTTACATGCAGAATATCAGAGAATTGTAGGTAATTTGTGTGAAATTCTGTTTTCGGCAGAGAGAGGAACATTTATCAGGGGAGGGTTAGATAAGGGGGGTCGCAAGTGACCACCCTTACATCACTTCACAAACACTCCCGTCCCCCTCCCAAACAATGCAAGCATGTCGAAGCAGCCGCCCGAGATGCCGGCAAATAAACTCTGAAACTCGTCACATACCCTAAAATACAGAGCCAAGCAGTTTCCAAACTTCATCAGGTGATATGCTGTTTTGTAAATTCTGTCACATACTGTCGGGTGGAAACGTGTAGGTTTGTGCAAAAACGACTTGTAGTCTAAAGCAGAAGGAAGGCAGTGGAAAACATGGAAAAACGCCATGCTGCTGCCGCTGCTGCTGCTGCTGCTGCTGCCGCTGCCAATGCTAGCCAGGCCACCACGCCCCTTCAGACAACCAAGTTAAAATGTAAAAAATGCAATTTGGGAAAAATAAAATGGAATTTGGAAAAAAATTAAGCAGATTTCCTATTTGAGAAATCCTTGACTGACATTTCACTTTCCTGTCAGTGTTGTTTCTCCTGTTTTGACCTGGCTGCTTGTCCCTTGATCATTTATTCATGATATTATTTTGCTTTTTTGTTATTTTCACACCTTTATTATTATTACCAGTACATGAAGTGTGACATCTTATATTCTCTGTGTAACTGGGCCTAAATTCACCCTGAAGTAAAAGGGTCTGATAAAAGGGTAAAGATGTTTTCACAGTTATTCATATGGAGAACAACAAACATTGGCTGTGCTTGTGCAAGAAGACACAAGAGATAAAAGACTTTAGTATTATGGTAACAATACTTTGGAATTATGGAAGGTCAAAGCTGGTCTGCAGAGCAGACTTTTATCACAGATCGACCAGGTACAGATTTTAATATCTACTCTTAATCTTCTCTTGAAATTGAAGATGATAAAAATAAGTTTGCTCTCAGCCTTAGGAGAGGATGAACTGAGCGGTTACAGTGCATTTCCATCAGCTTATTTGAAATCACAGACTCATTCTGCCAGAGAATAATTATGTAAATGAAATTAATAGCTTGTGACTAAAAATTACTAAATTAAAAGTATATTTTTCAAAACACTCTGAGTATGAAATTAGATTAAGACCATAAAATTGCATGAGAATGAGCAGCTCTAGCTGGTGATTCTGTTTGTCAAGTGTTCAGGCTGCTGGAAGCAAAAATATCCTACCTGTTACTAGGCAGCTGTGCTAAATGAAGTGTGTGTTTCTGTCTGCAACTGGTTTAATGAGTCAGTTTGTGCGGGTTAGTGTAGGCCGATGTAGGATTGCATGTGTTTTAATGTGAGGTAACACGGCTTGTTGTGGGCTGGTGAAATCTGCTCGGGTTAGTGTGAATGGCGGATATCCCGCGAGACGAGTCATTGCCATGGACCTTCAAGGAAATTTCCCAGGTTCTGAATCCACAACTTTAAACGGCTGAGAGTCTTTGTGAATACCAAGAGACAGCACTAACTCAATCCCTTTCTTCTCGTCTCTCACCCGTCTCTCTCTGTCCCTCCCTCCCTCCGTCTTTTCATGTGCCTTTTCCCTTTCTCGCTCTATCAAAGAGTCTGGGTGTGTTTACATCCTTAACTTGGTGGTGGCAGGTGGGTGGTGTGGTGAGCAGCTCACTGAAGTTGGTTGGAGGAGATTCACACTTCCAGGCAGCTTTTTATGTAGTCAGCTGTATTGTTCTTTTGCCTCATCAGCCAGCAGTTCAGTCCATAAAGTCCTTTAAGTGTTTTACTTCATGTGAGTAACTCGTCCTTTAACTTCAAAAAAGAGAATTACTGAGGTTACAAAAGTAAGTGCGTCAAACTCGATGCTTTCACACCTTGTATGTGCTCACTGAATTTTAAAGGGCGACACTGCCTATTTTCAACCTTATATCTATCTATCCAAATTAGGGATATAATGTGAAACCCAACAATATTTTTTACAGTGTTCTCTGTGTCTCTGGGACGCAGCTTCAAAATCTCTCGTTCTTCCTGGAACCAGTGATGTCACTGGTTCCAGGAAGAACTACAAACTGTTTACTGCTTGCACTCCAGGCGAACCAGCCCCACGTTTGTCTTGAGAGAATTTTCTGGCTTGCCTGGTCTTGTTTTGTATAAGTCCATGTTTTGTTTTGTAGGAAAATTCTACTGACTCTACGTTTAAAGTGATTGGCCCCAATAATCCAACTGGTGGTACGCTTACTGGTAACTTGTGTGAAAGAGCCTTTTGGGGATTTTACATGTTGGAACTATTTCTCAACAGCAACAGTTAATCTCTGCATTGCAAATCAGTGCATTGCAAACAATAGTTAGAGTTGCCAGACTCAGTTCTTTAGGGTTAACACGAACCTCGCTTATAACTGTGGTTATACAGCAATATAGGCGCATTATAATACAGTATAAGTATGTTCTTAACGCACAATAGATGGATGCTTTAACTAGAGTGTTGCCCAATTTTTGACATGAGATTTAAGAACACAAAGTTAGCAAACTGGGAAGCCAGTTACGTCCTCAAATTTTTCAAATTGCTCCTTTAATAAACTGCATGTATGTGTGTATTTTATATGTATTCATGTGAATGGAAGCTCTCACTGATTCCAGCAGTGACTCACTGTGCTGTAACTCAGATCTGAAAAATTGCACAAACTTACTACAGTTCTGTGAACCATCTATGCTTTAGCTAGAATCTTGTCATCTCTGCATTGTTGTGTGTGTGTGTCAGTGTGTACATGTGTGCGATGCCACTGGTTTGTGCAGAGCACTGCAGTCTTGTCTCGCCAACTGTTCTGAAGCTGGCACCTGGCCAACTGTGACAGTACTTTCTGGGGCGTCAAGTCGAACACCACACACACACACACACACATTCAGACACATGAGGTGATGGAAATGCCATAAATCTGTCAGTGAGGCTGAGATGAGCTTAGTGCCACCAGGGGGTGTGTGCTCTTCAGCGACGTGTGCACTATAAAATCCCATGGACTATAAAAGCCGATCTGTCGCATGGAGCAGTGTGTGTTCGTCTCTGTCTGCTCATACAACTAGTTCTGGAAATATCCCTCACACACACACACACACACACACACACAGACACACACACACACTCCCTCACCATCTGACTTTCTCACTTTCTTTGTTTTGCAGTTTCTTTTTTCCGTCTTATCTTATTTAGCTCTCAGTCTGCTTCCCTCCGTCTTTGTCGCCGGGTTTTATTATTATGTAAATCATGATACATCAAATTGTAACAGCTGACAGGAAATGGCAAATTTCCTCCTTTTTGCCTCTTTGAATCCAGAGCGTTTTTTGCTGATAAAGGAATCTCGACAATCAGCAGCATAGTCAAACTTGATGAGTAAGTGAAGACGTAGCCTTTCAATGATTATCTTCTCAAAAGTTTTTGAGGAGATCTGTTTGCATATATTAAAATGTAAAGTCTCTTTCCGCCATGGCAACCAGAGATGTCAGACATGACATGGCACCTGTGTGCCGTGCACCTGTGGAGGTGGCATGACCATTGCTCGGCGCATATTGTAAGGTATGTTTAGTCATTCTATCCCAGCAGATGGAGGCTGCTCACATTCCCCCTTCATGGTGTCAGGATTAGGATCTGTTTGTCTGTCCATCTGTCACACATCACTTTTCATAAACAACTTGAGCGAATGATGCAACCTACATTTTTATTTACTCAGCAATCATGTTATGTAACATACTGCTACTCCATAAAAAATGCCACACTTCTTTTACAGCCTTAATGTTAATGAATGGTCCATTAGTGAGCCAATGTTTCTCTAAACTGCCACCAAGACACACATTAAAGAGATTAAATAGCTGGGAAGACTCTTTGTAGAAAACATCAACGACAACAAAAAGACTTTTTATGGCGCAACCTTGATTGCAAAAAAGTTGGATGCTGTGTAAAACATAAATCAAGGAGAATATGATCACTGTTGGCATGTACAGTATTAGAAAACAGTACAAAGACTACATTTAATGTTAATCAGCTTCATTACTTTTTGTAAAATACTTACTACAAATACTCTTGAATTTGCGATGACATCCCTTACTTTAGCTCTAAACTACACAAAAAATACACAACGCAGTAGACACTTATTGGGAGTGAAATGATTTACAAAATCCACGCTTCGGTTCGTATCGAGATTTAGGGGTGACGGTTTTCAGTTCGGCGTATGTTGTTGTTGTTTTTCTGTATTTTTTTAACACTCCAGAAATATCATAAATCACTGTAAAATATGTACATGATCCACTAATCATCCACTATTTACAGTATATAAAAAAAACTGTTATTCTCAAGGACGTGTCGTGTAATCAGTTCTTAATGTTACATTTCAACATCTTTGAATTGCTTTGCACTTTGAGCTATTCTGACAATCAGCTCACCTGTTGGCTGGCAGTTCAGTTTTATTCTGCAGCTTTAATAGACAGTCCAGTCGATGTGTGTTTGTGTGCCGGTGATTTGATTTAGAGGACATGACTCGACTGGAGATATAACGTTCCATTTGCTGCGTCCCTCTCTGCCTCTGTGCCGAGCGAAAAAAAAAAAAAAGTTCGGTGGATTACAGGTGCAAGGTTTGTGTTGCGCATGTCCTGAACTGAACAATATACACGTGGTTCAAACCGTGACGACTGAACCCAACGGGATGGATTTGTTTAAGGAACCGTTTCATCCCTAACACCTGTCATAAAATTTTGCGCAGGTTTTTGCGATTTTTGTGAAAGTCGTTTGACGAACTGCGACCAAAAGTCACAGTACCCCGTCTTTCCTGATCAATCCGCACATGATGTGCTTTTTGTGTCTGTGCTCCCAACTTTGTGGGAGGAGTAGTGTGGCGAAAATCAGTATGGAAGAAAGATGATATATAAGTATGGTGGATTATAAGTAGTGTGCCTCAGGCACACTAAATAAAAAGCATAATAATTTTATTGCACATACATGCTATAGAAATAAAGTAAGAGGACGAGAGGCATTTGAATACACAGCCTGCTGGTGTTAGAAACATAAAGAGGGAAGGAGAGATTTGTTGTCGGGGTGTTTGTCAGCAGTAGCGGAGCTGCAGAACGGGGAGGTAACATTCATCCTGTCTCACGCTGGGAATGACGTGAGCAGACCTGCAGTCTGGTTACCTGGCACTCACCTCCCTGTTTGTCCACCTGACTCCAAAACTCTCCATTCAGTCTGCCTGTCGCAGTGTCGGCATGTCCATCTGTCCCTCTGTGTCTGTCTCTCATCTCTGTTAGCTGTCTGCCCTCCTGTCTGTGTGTCTCACTCTGTGTCCCTTCTACCTGCCTGCTCAGTCACATCCACCTGAATTCATGAGCATCATGTTCTCGTGTCTTGCTGTGTGTCATTTTTAGTTTCCTCTCAGGTGTTTCATCTTGAATAGCAGCTTCAGGGCAGTGTCTTGCACTACAGTAGGTTTCTCCTTGAGGAACTCTTTACATTATGTGAAGAATTCTGACTTTAAACTTAGAACTTGAACATTTTTGGCCCCACTCATGCGGTAGTATTATTTCCTGTGCTTCAGTTTATTCATTCTCTCCCTTGTACAACATATTTGCTCTTGGTTTCAGCCTGACTCAGACAGCCTGACTCAGAAGTGATTCAGGATTTTTTTTCTCTTGATAAGGATGCATGCTTTTAATTTTCTTGACAGTGTGGAAATCTGCCATTTTTATGTCAGAGATAACGATTTTAAAGGCAATAACATGTCATGAGCTTTCATAGGAGTTTCATTAGTGGGGGCAGCTCTGCAGTTATGAAGTATTGCGCGTCATGCTTCGAATGTTTTGAGCGTCTTCTTGGAAAACTCTGATTCAGTTACAGCCCTGTTAATGTCAATCAGTCAGTACTTGGTAGAGGTATTTTTCACTTAAATATTGACCCAATCAGAACTATAGCCGTAGAATCATATTGCAATCCAGCTTAGATGAAGCAAAATGCTCATCACGTCAGTGTCATTTTCCATCCTGCAAATCAGAACACAGCAGATCAGGTCAGCTCAGTTTGGTGCAGACCAGACTATACCATCCTATGCCATTCTCAGCCATGCCAGTTTGTGCGTGTACGTGCTCCAGCAGCATATGGCGGCAACATGCTGTCAGGGGAGCTTGTCTCCTGGCCCGGCCTCCCCAGCCCTGGGACAGATGGCGGCTCACTGGGCCCTGAAGAGCAACTGTGCCGCTCAAGATACTCGGCCCGCTCCGGCTCTGCTCTCTTACCTTGGCTCTTCCTGTCTGCCTGGTGGCCTCTTTTCCTATAGTGCCTCCTCGCATGCCAGGACTCCTGAGTGTGCCGGTGGACTCTGATTTAATTTGGTTTCCATCCAAGCTGAATGGAAAAGAGAACTCAATAAACAAAATGTGCCTCTTACCCTGACTTTATCACTCAGCTGCGGCTGCAGAAATTTTGCCGATAATGCAAAAATTCGGTATTCAGTTGAGAATTACAGTCACACAAGTAAAATAAAATAAATGTATTGCACTGTGCTTTAGGCTTTCGATTAAGGCTTGACTGATAACTTGATAGCTGATATTTAAGATGATATTATTTATTCATAGTATTGACTAAATGTGATTATGAAATACAAAGATATGTAATGGAGGCAGTATGTCTTACATTAGAACAAACTTTATTCCAAACATAGTGCACTGGACAGGGAACACTTGTTAATTATTAAATAACAGACTGCCCTCTGCTGAACTAAGTAAGTAATTACACTATTTTAAATCACTAATCCAAGTTTTTGTCTGGCCTTAAAAAACAGTTTCAATATTGGCGTTAGGGGTGTAATGATTCATCAGTGTGTATTGAACCATAAGGCACACATGTGATGGTTTGGGTGCCAAAAATGGTATGGATAATACATGGTATAATTATACACAGTATAATGTATTAAGACTGGTTAATGTAATGTGGAATCAAATTCACATACGTGGGTTCTAGCCACAAACCTGAAGCAGCGGTAAGCCTGGCGTTAAGCGTATGCTCATTGAGCTAACGTAGCCGACCCGCCTGCTTCTTTTAAATCTTGTAATCATGAGGCTTCTCTAGACTTCCCAAAGCATGTGGGTTAAACTCTGATAGTGAAACGGGTCATTTTGTGCAGGTTGTGTGATGCTCAAAACAATTTATCTACCGTTTAAGCCGTAACAAGCGAGGGAGAGGCTAGCTCTGTCAAGCTGCACACAGGAAGTCACGGACACGGCAGCAAATCCGCTCAATCTTCAAAATAAAACACCATGTGCAGATCATTTTGTTTTGTATTCCGTAACGCCCCTAATCAGCGCATATTGGAGAACATATGTAAGCTGATACCGATATATCTACGGTAGGATAATATCTGCCGATTATATTGGCAAACCGATCCGTTGGGCATTAGTTTCGATACACTGTGAAGCACTGATTTAATTAGGGAAATATTTTAATATAAAAACTATTTGAAATATAATGATATCTGTCTGAAAAAATCTTATTAAAAGAAAGTTAGAATATTAATTTTATATACTCATAAAATTATTTTGAGCCATATTTTTTGCTCTGCTGGCTGTTAAATTGGTATGATATAACACCATGGTAAACATGTTGTTTGTCAGCCTGTGTGTTTTTGTTTACAATCCTTGGTTCTTCTGGTAATGGGCCAATGTGAACCTACTGCTGTGATCACACCCGCAGTATCTTCAGAGCATAGACAAGCCCGTCTGTGTTGCTCATACATTGAAATCTGTCTTCACTGTCACTGTTTATTATAGCAGTGCTGTAAAGACTACAAATGCTTTCTGTGCGACACAATCCAACTACATATTTGGTTGCGTGTCAACTGTTTGAAACGGATGAATAATCACCTGGCAGTTGTCTCTACTTCAGCTGGAACTGAACATCTTTATCTATGCCAGCAATACATCACATGAATTGTACACTTAGAGTGTACAGTAGTGTGTTTATACTGCAGCTGACAGTCACAGTCCCCTGGTGAATGCTTTGACAAGCTAGAGCTGCGAGGATTAGATTTATGTGATATTTTTAAAACTTCACAGCAGAAAGGACTTGCAGGATGATTGGAAATCAATATTTTAGACTTGAGAAACATTATTTCCGCTATTAGGTTTGGCTAGGTTTTAAATGTTACAAAATCTGATAAATGCAGAGCTGCTAACTTTCTAATAAAGAGAGTCAGTTTATGCACAACAAGGAGACTTTACATTAATGCCTCAGATTGATGTAGTTTAAAAATCCTTTCTAGTATGAAGGCATGCCACTATCAATAACTGGGAGCAGAATATC
>JAQFJA010000025.1:22789663-22801132 GCA_029874485.1 Naso brachycentron | reverse complement strand
ATCAACGGTTGAGTGGTAACCATGGAAGCGCCTGCATAGCAACGGTGAATATAGCCTACGGAGCAGCGGTGAACTCTATGGAAATAACCACCGCTGAATTGACCAATCAGAATCGAGTATTCAAGCGAGCCATGTGCTAAGTAAAAGAAATCCCTGTGAGGTCCCTGGTTGTAGACTGTTCTGAACACATTTCCTGTGTTTTATCTACTGTCACGATGACGTCTTACAATGTAACCTAGATTTTACAGATTGAGGCCCGAAAAGTACAAGGAGTCAGGAATTCATTGTGCCCATCCACATGCTATTCCTGATTGAGATTAACAGTGTCCTGTTCAGGACTTTGATGTGGATCATATTTAATGGAGAACATATTTTCTGGATTTCCCTCTGATGTCCTTCAGCTGCTCTGCCTGAACTTGCAGTGATTTAGAGTTTCCTGATGAACAGATAGCTTTTCATGTTGCTGAGAAGGACGCTAAAGGCCAATTCATACTTTCCACGTCTGCGTGCCCTCGGGGGTCGAGTTTGGTATGCGTGATGTAAAGTATTGTCATCTGGCCATATATATCTGCGTGCAGCCCAAAATTTGTGACCACTTGGACTGAAGGCATGGAAAGCCACTGACTGGGCATGCTTCGGCACTGTACATATACAAAGCCACAGATTAAACCATAGGTATGTAAGTCATTACAGTTCATTGAGCTACAGACCACACATTATCCCAACAATGTAATACAAACAAAATATTACTCGCCTTGGCTCTATTTGAGTAAAGTTTCACATACTTGGGTCGCCTCTGGCCTATTTTGATTGGTCAAAATCAATGCTGACTTCCTTCTGTTTACGCCTGACGCCTGTCAACAATGAGCTCAACCCGTCTGTCCTGCGATGTAGCTCGTAGTAGACTGATTCGATTAACAGACATGGGGGGCTGCAAATTGAAACAAGAGAACCAATCAAAAACCTCAGGACAGCATCAGACTTTACAAAACAGCCTTGACTGGAAATCGCAAAAGAAAGCATTGTGCACATCAAAAACATGCAAAGCAACAAAATTAATATTATTCAACACAATATCTTAAGCTTCTTACAGAAAATATTCAGATATAACCTCCTTTGTAGTCACTAACATTTTCAAAAGTAACTGTATTTAATTATATTATATATTTTTTTCTCAGCAACTGTAACAGATTACAGTTACATTTATTTTTTATTTAAATTATGTAATTTCATTACGTGTAAGTGGTTACTCCCCAGCACTGGTTATACATGCACACAATATAACTAAATAAACCCACAGGTTGAAAAGCTTGAGTTATCATAGTTTGTAAGAGTGCCAGAAACACAACAAGGCTGAAAAAGCACACCTGTAAGTAAATTAGCTACTATTGTCAGGTTGATGAGTTCTGACGTCCCAACAACCTCTCAGACACCTCACTGCAACCACCTCTTTCAAGACTCTACCCACAGGCCTTCTCTCAGGTGTCTATCCAAAATCCTAGTGAAAGACTCCATTGACTTTGGGACGAGGACACCAGACGTGTGACAATGCTAACTCATTTCAGGGTTTCAGGACTCATTCCTGAGGCACTAACTTATGTGTAACACGCATTGGATTCATGTACAGCAGAGTAGTCTGGACGCTGGTGGACTCAGAAGAGGGGCAGGGAGACAGTCATCCCCCCGGTGCTCTAATGTTAGAAAAAACGCTGCAAAAGTGCCCTCTTGGGTGCCACCTTGGTAGAAAAAACATGACGAAGCGGCTTCTAGGGTATCCATCCAGGACACAAAAGGTAGTAAAGTGCTCTCTAGGGTTCCTTTCCATTTGTTAAAATGTTGTAAATGCCTTCTAGGGTGCCCTTCCAGTGGACAAAACATGGTAAAGTAACCTTTAGGGTGCCTTATCATTGGACAAGATGTGGTAAAGTGCCCAGTGACTTTTTGCACGCTGGTGCCCCACCGCATAAGGGCCCTTTTTACTATTTTCGCCCCTGCCCGTCAAACATCCTGAGTCCGCCAGTTGTCTGGGAGCAAATGTGATAAAAACGGATGTTTCTACATTCACCAGAGTTGATACACATTAATGCTGGACAGTGGCAAATCCAGACAAGTCCTGCCGTCAGCCTGCAGTGACATGCCTCAAGACCCCAACAAAGACTCTAACAAAGAAAACAATGTGCGTGGGTGTTTTCACCTGCTCATGTGTTAGACATAGCTGGTGTGTTTTCCTTTGAAGAAGTGTAGAGCAGGAATGTTCTTGGCACCAAAGATTTAAATATTTACGTGTTGCTTATCTCTCTTTCATGCCCAATTATTACTAAAGGGTTTGGGCAAAAAAAAAAAAAGTAAATATGAGAAATTCCTAAAATATTCAGGATATGTGCAGATTTCTCCTGTGAATCAGATGTTACAGAGTGTCAGGTTACGGCCCGGCATGACTGCATCTGTTAGTATTCCTCACATATGGAAATATGGATCAAATAATTACCATTTTTGCTGCTAATTCCATCCTGTCAGACATCTTATGTACCACCGATGATACCACTGCTGACTGATGCAGTGTTAATGTTGTTGTGTAGCCTTGCATTTGGTTTTAGCACCTCAGCAGTGAACGCTGTGGTTACAAGCTGTTGTGGGGTGATCTGTTGACGCCCTGTAGTCCTGCTTACTACTACTGTAAAAGGAAGCTAGGGGGGCTCTGCTAGCAATGCAAGCTGTGAGCAGGGACGCTCGCTGGCCTGGTACAAGCTGTTAACTCCCTGGTCCTTCTACAGAGTTGCAGGATGGCAGTAAGGCAGACTGTAGGGAACGCTGGCTGCGCTGGTACAAGCTGTCACAGTTTGTGCTCTGTTTACAAGCTGTAAGGTGGGATCGGGTCAACCTGAGAGCTAACAAAGCTATGTGGTACGATAGCATACAAGTATACAGAATACAAGCAGTTCAGGCGGTGGCCCACTGGAGGCAGCTGTGTTAGTGGAGACAGCATTCGCTTGCCGGTCGTGCTAACCTGCGTGTCGCTAAGTTCTGCCAGGATGGTAGCAGGTCTGGGGTGCTGCAACATGTTCCCATCACCATCCATCTGTCAGCCCCTGCTTGGAGCACAGCATCTCTCACCTAATGTAATGTTTTCATTATATCCCTCAATATGGGAGCTATAGCATTATGTGTGGTGTGGCCAGGCAGGCAGAGAGGAGGAGTGCTTGGCATGTTTGGATTGCTGCAACTTGTTTCGTATGAGCGTCCATCTGTTTCAATCCTGCTGCCCTCACAGTCGGAAGCTTATGTTTTGACATTCTCAAATGTATGTAGGAGATGATATATGAAAGCCATATTACCTAAGCTGAGACAGCTGGTGGAGCTGTTCTTCTAGAGATTTCTTGACATGGCAATGATAAACAAATTACATGCGCATAGATTAAGCTTTATTTTATTTGGTGAACCCAAGGGTCATGTAACAGTTGTAGGAGAATTTAGCTACAGTCTATTCCCCCCAATAAAGAACAAAAGAAAAAAAACAACCATCCGTCCTAATTAGTCCTTTAAATCCAAGTTAAATTAGTCTTTACAAAACATCCAAATGACTATGGCTCAGGTGGTGTTTCAGTGAATTATGGAATCAAATCTAAAGGCTGAGCACAGCTAATTATTTAGTTTTTGGGTGTCAATGCAGCGTTTGGTTTGCTGGAAACAAGCTCCAATGCATCGCCCACAAAGTGAGAGTGTTATGATAAGAAAAGCTGAAAATGATTATCTTTTTTTAATTAGAGAACTTGATAAAACAAAAATTAAATGGACATCTTAACTGTGTGCTGTATGTGTGTGGGTAATGTGTAAGAGATAATATGGGAGGGGCAGAGCCACAGAGGTAAACGGGAAGGGGAAGATGACAGACAAAAAAAACACCATTGGTTAACATTAAGACAGACAACAACAAACCAATGTGACCACTGATTGTGTAAGCATAAATCTGTGACTGTCAGATGACATGGTTGTTGGTCAACAATGTGTGTTTCAGTCCCTTTCTTCTACTTCCAATCTCTCGCTGTATTTTAAAGCTTGCATGAATGATAGCGGTTTGGTCAGCATGATCCAAGATAGTGAACAGGCAGGAGGTGATCTGGGTTACCATGTTAAACTCTGACATGTTTAAATGACTTTTAAAAAGTTGTTTAAAATTAACTTGCAGACAAAATTAAGGATGTTTTTTTTTTTGTTTTTGTCCTCATACCAATTCTTTACATTAGTGTTGTACTCATTAAAGCCATAGTTGGTAACTTTGGGGTAAACATTAGTAACTTTTTTGTGTTCTATTTGGAAAAACTGTTATAATACCCATAGACAGTTAATAATAAGTGATGTGGACTGAGAATTGCGAGATCTCTGTATTCAGGAGTCTAAAAATCCTAATGATGCCTTTATCTTTGCCCAATCTGTGCCACTCTCTGACCAGCGCTGTTCCTATTGGCTGCTCTACACTGTGCTTCGTAGCGACAGGTAACCTTTGCACGAGCTGATTGATTGTTGACAGAAGAGACGTGCCTTACTCTCTAAAACTCACCTCTCCCGATAATAGTGTCTGCGAACAACACTGTCAGCTGGCTTGAGTCAAGCCGAGACAGATCAGTTTACTCTGCTGCAACTTTCCCTGCAACTATTTCTTCACATTGTGAATCTTTGGTGTAAATGGGACTTAAAAGAGAGAGTGACAGCAAACCAAAAAAAAGTCAAGCTGGAGCAAAAACGGAGAGAGGAGGCTTCAGCGGAGTTGCTTCCCAAGGAGTCTCATGCTACAGCTAGCTTGATTTCCAAATGTTACCAGCCACAGCTTTAAGCAGCAACATTTGGATTCATCCTCTTGGGACCATGAATGTCTGCAATATTTCATGTGTTATGGCAATCCGAGCAGCAATGGCTGAGATATTTCAGTCCGCACTAAAATAGTGGAAAATATTAGCCACAGAAAAAAAGGTCTGTCTGTTAAAGCTGTCCCTAACTGGGCAGCTGCAACTGAATTACAATTAATGTATTCCATCACCATCTAGTCAGTACTTGTAACCCCGTAGCAGGGTGCTAACACTGACTTTCAAACAGTGCTAAAGGGGATATGCAGCTTCTCTTTTCCTTTCTCTGTGTTTTGCTTGCATCTTGTTTGAGATGCAGATTGAATTCAACACAGCTGTATTGCGAGGCCATGGTTTACACAATGTGCGGAGACGACTGTCTGAGCAGCAAACCTGAGGATAAAAGAGAAATGCTTGCCTGCCTGCAGTGAGAACAGCCGTCACGTTGAGTAAAAGCAAACACGTTTATTGTAATAACAACAATAATGAGTTGCTGCGTTTTGGAGAAAAGGAAAGTAAAAAATGCAAACCATTGGAACACTGTGGTCTTATGTTGACTATTTACCTTTTAAGTCTGTCTAAAAATTTACATAGAAACAACTGACAGAATATGACACAAACTTTCACGTTTTCTTCATGCAATTGAAGGCTGTCGGGTTTAAAGATCAGGAAAGTGTGTATGTCTTTTGTGTGTGTGTAAGCTTGCATAGATATGTATATATGTATGCTTGTATATTCTGGTATATACATTATGTATACATCATTTCACTTCATGTTTGAGTAATAGGTGTGTGTGTGTGTGTGTGTGTGTGTGTATGTGTGTTTGCCTTTAACTATATGTGTGGACTCCTAAAAGCAGGAGGTTGTAACCTGCACCATCCACACTCTGTAATCACTGCTGTTTATGACTGCATAAAACAACACACACACGCTGCCTGTCTTGCTCTCTCTCATTCTATCTGTCCTTCCCTCCGTTTTACGCACACAAACACACACATTCATAGTTGCTGTCTGTCTCGCTGGCTGTGTGATTACTGCCGTCTGGTACGGGGCTCTTATCAGTGTTGTGACGGAAGTGGCTGATGGAACACACACCCACACACACATACACACCTTCGCCCTCTCCAGCTCTCGCCGTCACTTTTTTTCCTCTTCTTGTCTTTCTTTCACTCTCAGCTGTACCCTGTCCTTCCTCTGGCAGTGGCAGAGCGGCAGTGTTGCGTCTGCGCTCGCCCCGCCGAGCCGTGTGCCAGTTCAGGAGATTGGCATTAAAGCCAGACATGAGCTCATCGGCCCAGCTGGGCAGACAGCCCATTACAATGCTCAGCAGGGCCCTACCGCAGGGGTGAAAAGAGCTCAATACCTGCTGATTATCTGTTCTTTCTCTCTGTCTGTGTCTCTGGGACCCTCTATTCCTGACTCACTGGCTTTCGCTTCATTTCTTCTTCTCTTCTCTTCTCTTCTCTTCTCTTCTCTTCTCGTCATTTATTCATTTACTCAGTCTAGTATCCTTCTCCTTAGGCTTCTGTATCTCTTTCTTGGTCTGTCGTATTCAATCGGTCTTTCTCTCCATCAATCCCAAACTTAGACGCACACACACACTGTCTATCTGTCTGTCCGTCCGTCTGTCTGTCTGTCTGTCTGTCTGTCATCCTTCTTTCTCCTTTTCTCTCTTACAT
The DNA here is from genome assembly GCA_029874485.1 of Naso brachycentron. Lineage (NCBI taxonomy): Eukaryota > Metazoa > Chordata > Actinopteri > Acanthuriformes > Acanthuridae > Naso > Naso brachycentron. The sequence goes on along the minus strand of JAQFJA010000025.1, from coordinate 22,794,612 downwards.
GTCTCTGGCACCCACAAAACTTTTCAGTGAGCACTGTGGTGTCATTGCAGTGGTGCCTGCGGCAGTAAGAGATGCAGGGAGGGGAGGTTTTTAAAATGACAGGGGTAGAAGCGAGGTGTGTGCGTGTGTGTGTGTGTGTGTGTGTGTGTGTGTGTGTGTGTGTGTGTGTGTGTGTGTGTGTGCCTATGTGTAGAAATGACAGGGGTGGGAAACCAGACAGCTGGTGCACCTGTGTGGACAGGATATGACACGGCATTGCAGCCAGACAAGGGCAGGAAGCAGTAAATATGATGTGGCATGCCAGACGCTTTTATTGAATGCAACCCTCTCTGCTCAGCAATCTGACTGTTTGGAGTGGCCTTTCTGTTGCTCAGTACTCAGCTGAAGATGGCGAGCTAGAGTCGGTGCCTAAGCAAACACACACTTTCACCCCAGCCCCCACCCCTCTCTCTTCCCCCTCTCTCTCGCTCTTCAACTTTGTCAGCTGCTGAGATGCATTGCGGTTAATTCATTCCTTCCCATTCAGGCCTGGTATTAAGGCTGAGTCATATCCATCTTTTGTTCTGACATTTGGAATGGCATTCAGTAATACTTACTCTGCACAGAAGTCACGGGGTGTTTCGAGTTATTAGTCTGACTGAAAATGTTATGCCAGAGTCAAAATGGATCATCATCATGTGCAAGTACTTTCATCACACAAGTCCCATGACAGAGGCTGCATCAGAGACGTTTAATAAGGGAGACGGATCACTTAGATCATTTTTAATAGGAAAGGTCGTGACGACAAAGGTGGCTAATATCCCACCTCTTCCCCCAATAGCCAATCACGTGCTTTGTTTACAGCGGAACCGGGAATTCCATCAGCCAGTCGCATTGTTGTACTGCAACTTAGAGAGTCACGACAGTAATTCTCTATCCTGTGGACATGTGCAGCAGAAGTCTAGCCCACTGAAAAACCCCAAAATGTTTTAAACGTTTTTTTGGAATAAAGTCACTGAACTTTTTGAGCATTTTTTGTCAGAACTGACTGCTGATTATATTCATATTGTTTTTAAGTCCCAGTGACCACTCAGAGTAAAGTTATGGCTCTGTCCCCATTCATTTAGTTAGGGCTCTGCTCTTCTCTGACCAAAGTGGCTGCCAAGATGGCCACTGAGTAGCACGCCTGGCCAACAAAGATTTTGGCTGCACCCACAGGAGACAGAAACTGCTTTACTGGAAATTTTACGCTGGCTTTATGTAGATTTACAGTGTTGCAGGTTATTTCTTGTGCTCGTGCTTCTTGAAACATTTGTAGTCTGTCAGTTTGTGCTAATCTTATTTGCCTTGGACTTAAACCTTGGTAAACTAGAAGACCACAAGTATGTAGACACCCAAGCCTTTGCAGCCATGTGTCATTGTTGGCATTTCATTCCTCTGGAAAGGGCCTGGCAGGGTTTTGCTCCTATTTGCTGTAATAGAATATCTCAACTGCTGCAACTTTCGAGTTTCATATTCCGTCAGGATACACATAGAGCCCTGTGGTTTCCACAATCAAGGAATCGTGGACGGAATCACGGCATTGGCCAGTAGAATTGGTATCTGTTGTTAAATGCGGTATGTCACAAAATTGACTGTAATTTGACTGAAATTCTTTTTTCGGGAGAAAGATTAACATCTATCTGAAGAGGACATTTCGGGGGGGGGGCTCCTGCGTGGGACCACCCGTATGTCACTTCACAAACACTCCTGCCCCCCTCCCAAACAATGCAAGCATGTCAAAGCAGCCGCCCAAGACGCCAGCAAAGTCGGCAAGAAAACTACGTAACTTGTCACTTTCCCCCAAAATATGGAGCTGAGCAGTTTCTGAATGACTTCTATGCGTCAGGTGATAGGCTGTTTTGCTATGCAAAGCTTATTGTAACATGGTATATGCATTATTTTGTTTGTTTGAAGCACTTATTAGTGCAAAGTTGCTTGCCTCATTAAATTTACAGTTATTTCTTATTAAATTGTGGACAAATAACACACACTCTCTAATGATAAAATAAGGTTTAAGATAAACAGAATTCCAATTAACTAAAATGGAAAAAATGAAATTTGGGAAAAATATTTAAGGGGGCGGGGGGGGGCTAGACTTAACATGTTTTTATATTTTTACTAAATGGGAGGAGAGAGCACTATTGACTGACCTGATACACAGGAAAGAAACATAGTAAGTATCTTTCCAGCACTGTGAATTGTTTCACCCATTCCATTTATAAGAGAAGTTTGCCTGTTAACTAATTAAGTCATGTTCAGCATCTGTGTAGTAACCAAGCAGACGATGAGAAAAAAGCAGACACCATGAAAAATATTAGGAACATTGTTTGCTAAAATAAATTACTCTGTGGTTTGAAATCAGCGAATAGGCACTATTTTCATTTAGGTTGATTTCCAGTAGCCTTGCTTGTGATGTTTAACTCTTCTGACTATGCAGTGTTCTGATTTGCTCCCATTTAGCCATAAAAGCGTTCATGACAGACGGCACGTGTGGGGCCACAAGAAGTAACTTTCAGTGTTTCCTTTTTCTTATGGTCTGGCTCATATTCTCACTGTCTTATCAGAAATGAAAGAAGAGGTGTAAATATGAGGTTATACGTACTGAATACTAGCTCATTGATTAAACAGTGTAGGTTATGTTCTTACATGGGGAAATCAGGATCCTGTGACAGTCTGCCAATTATGCAGCACTTCACTGCTTCTTATATGCTTCTTTTTTTTAGAGTTACAAGAAAAGGTCACTAAGAAATAACTTATGATGAGCATTTATTAGTGGACCCCATATGTCATAAATAATGGCTAACAGTGAGCAACAGGATGAATGGGAGTGATCAAGGTCAACATACTTTTGGTTTATTAAACTTCTGTTAATTTTTTGATTGACCAGGAAAAAACCCTGCACTCGTGTCAATGTCCATAAATATTACAACTGTTACTGAATGACCTTCCACAACTGCATTAATGAATGACCCTTGAGGGCTCATGTTCTCATGATCAGTAGATGCATTTAGTTGTAGTTAGCTTTTGATTTAATGTCATAATCGTATATTTAGTATCACAAAAAAATCAATTGCATTTGTCTGCTTTGCTTTCACACAGCAAATGAACTGTAGCAGAGTGCAATTGAAGCTGGACCCTTCTCTTCATGTGGTCTCAATCTGTTTGTTTTTGCTGCTTTCATAGCAGCCCCAGCAAACTTAAAATGGGTAAACACGCCAAAGTATAACTGAACCCCACCAAACTGGTTTGTTGTAAAAGCGCTCTGAACAGATGGCACTTTAAGTTACTACTGCACCTCCGTTAAGTTATGGCACTCACACAGGGCAGATGAATATAATAATAGTCAAAGTTGAAGCAGCAGAGGCCAATATGACTTTTAGTTAGAACTGGTCAAGGTCCCAAAACTTTGGGTCCTGCATTTCCCATAATGCAACACAAATAATGTGATTAATCAAATTTCCGTGCCTTCTAAATGATTATATTTTCCAAACCATATAATTATAGTTTGTACTGTAGGGTTTCTAATAAAAAAATTGTGATCTCAACCTCAAACCTAGATAACCTTGATGACATCATCATGGTTAGTTTTTCAGATTTTGTAAAGCTTCTTTGTAGCTGCAAAATATGTCATGTAACTGTGACTAGGACTCCTCATGATAAGTAAATTGAACTTTATGTAAAAAATCTGTGTAGCTCCTTTTTTTTAAATTTTAGGATGCCAATTCTACTCCTGGCCAGGGACTACAGATGAAAACTAGACTTTTGGCCAATTCTTGCATATTTACGTTGATGTTCATCAATATGCACTGTCCCTGAGAAAATAAACTCAATAAATAAAAAAATAAATAAATAAACACTATTGTCTAAAATATGATGATATGTTCTAATATTCCGGCTTTGGATTGAAGGGACAAGCCCAAACCATGAAACAACCCCAGATTAAAAAAACACAAATGTACATGGACACCTCTGTCCCTTTTAGCCACTGAAATCTTCTTTTCATAGAAGAAACCGGTCATATTTGTAGTTTTTATCTGTCCTTTCCTTGTCAAACTGCACACTAGGATTCACTTGAAACTTGTGTTCAGTGAGAATTTAGAATATTCTCTCAGCCTTGGAGTCTTTGGGCAAGAACAGAGCACATCACTGTAAAATAAGTTTTATGATGGGACTCTTTCATTTTCCCCGTGTCCTCCTCTGTGTTCCCTTGTGGATTCTGATGAAGACGAGTCGTAATTGATTCAAAGCTTTAAACGCATGCCCAGGAGACAGCTTTGGTTTCAGAAGTAATGGAGCAACTAAAAAGAGACTCAAGGAGAACTGAAGCAGACACCAGAGAAGTGGAACAGTTTTTCCAGTCCATGTTTGGAATGCTGCACAAAACAGACCATTTCCTAGCTGAGCCACAAGATGGCGCTATGAAGTAGTGACTCTGTCAGCACTGCACAAGCTTAGATGGAGAACCAGCTCTGGATCTCATGTTTTTTGTAGAGAGAGGAGGAATGGACCTATCATCGCCAGAGATCTTTACTGTGCTGCTTATTTCAGCATCAGCCTGATCACATCCTTGATGCGTTTGTGGCCTCATCATAAATATCTCATCTAATCTTCCAATTATCCGTGTCTGATAATCATCTGTCTGCTGCAAATGGGTAAATACAGACATGAAACCCACGCACAAATGAAAATGTAGTGGTCATGTCATCTGTAGTATTGGTTGTGTGCAGACACATGGTGGTGGTGTTTGTTTTCCTGCCTGCATTTAATATATATATAAAAATAATAAGGGGTTTTAGATCTTTTTCGCCACATCATGAGCATGTCATGCTTTGATTTAAACATAAAACAACAGTAACAGTAACACAGTGAACTCCTGAATAAACATGAAACCCCCGTGTAAGCAGGAAAGCCCCATGCAAAGTTCCTAA
>JAQFJA010000025.1:22766277-22789611 GCA_029874485.1 Naso brachycentron | reverse complement strand
CCGTGTAAGCAGGAAAGCCCAATGCAAAGTTCCTAAAATAGACACTTGCACACGTGCCGAGCGTGATAAACCTATCAGCCCAAAGTTAGTATTCCTCAAATACACGATGAGACAGACATTTCCCGTGAGAGACACAGAGAGGCTATGCGGGCTGTGTATGTGTGTGTGTGTGTATGTGTGTATGTGTGTGTGCGTGTGTGTTTGCGTGCATGCAGACTGCAGTCAGGGGGGATGGTAGGAGAGTTGGTAGACTAGAGTGCATTTGGTATTCAGCCGTGCCTAGTATTTATCTGTCTGCTGGCTGTCTAGTCTGGTCTGTTAGTGGTGTCACCCTGCATGATCCCCAGGGGACTAAATTGACGCTCCAGACAGACTGTGTGTGTGTGTGTGTGTGTCTGAGAGTGTGTGAGTTTTTTACTTGGTGGTGGGGTGTGTGTGAGTGGATAGAGGTGGGTTGAAAAAGTGAGAGAATCGATGTGTGTCTGAGTCTGTCTGTATATGAGAGCTCGTCTGGGGTGTGTGTGCATGGAGTGTGTTTATATACGTGTGTGTGTGTATGTGTGACATGTGAATGACCTTACATCAAGGCAGAGAAGAACTCTTCTCAGTGTCTCGATTGATATTGAGGCTTTAGCAGACAAGACTGCAGCGCCTCAATTTGTCGCTTCAATAAAATATGACAGCTGCCAGGCGTTTGTAAATTGCGTCAGGGTCATGCACTTACTTTTTCTCCCCTTCCAAAAGTGTCACTTCGCTTATGCAGGAGTGTGGAATTCATTGGAAGCCATCAAGGAAAATATTTTTGCAAGATTAGATATACGTAGAACTTGGCCAATGATGCGGCACTTAATGCACAACATCTGCTGGAGGTCTTTGCTTTTCACATTTACTTATTTTCCTTCACAGAGGGTCATTTTATTGCCTTTAGTTACTAATGTTTTGTAGAATTGAGATGATAAACCCCCCAAGAACAGACATTTCCCAAACAGTTTTCAGTTCATATGATGAGTTACTCTCCCATGGATTGGAAAAAATGTTTTTTCTACAATTTGCAGCAGCAGTGGGCTGCAAGAGAACAGGCCACTGGTTAAAAGACTAATTCCTCTGGGCTGTTCTTCTCTCAGATGAAGTAAAGATCAAATCATACCTGCCACCTGAAAGCTCTTTAATGACCTCTTATGGTCCCTGGGCACAGTTTGGGAACCTGATGGTCTAGAGTGGCATTCAGAGCTTCTCTCGGATTTGAACAGCCTGGTTTATTTATAGACTGCAGCGTGTGTGCATGTTGGGTGGGAGCTGCACTGTTGGTTAGATTCAAAGGGGATGTGTTGGTGTGGTGGGGAGGTGGGGGAAATGCTTCTCTGCTGCACATGTGCCCCTGAACCACAAGACTGGTGCGGGGGGTCACCTCAAGGTTAGCCCCTTCAAAGAGCCGTCTCCATTGGCTGCGTCCGCCCGTAACAAGGGAGTGAAACTCGAAGCGCTCTCCCCACCCTCCCCAAATAACACACCAGACCTGCCAGTCCTGACCCTGTCTCCCTCTCCCCCACCTCCTCTCCCCTGCTCTGCTCTCCCACAGCCATTGTTAACCACGGCCCAGCCGTCTGCTAGCTTTCTGAGTCAATAAAATACTGTTTTATTTATGCAGGGCCTCTGTTTTAATCATGCAAGAAGTAGTGCTGTCTGTGGGTAATATTCATAGAGGCTCTTGCACATGTTCAGTCGAGGATGCATTTATTGGCTGTCATGATGCCTGACTACTCTTAAATACTGTGACTTAGTGCCGGGCCTGTTTAGCCTTCCTAGTGAAATCTGATTTTGTACTTAAACTTCTGAAATAGATGCTGAACACACCCTACGTTAAGCTCATCATCTGTATACTTTATTTATTACTTTTATAATACAAAATAGTTTATGGCTCTTAATTTAAAAAAAGGAAATTTGCCATTTTCTTTCTTTCTTTTTTTTTAAAATCTGGAGTTAGAGTTGGCCTAACTGTATAACTTTTTTATTATGTTTTCGGTCAGTTGAAAGCAGAGTTGTAGTATTTCTGTGAGCTCCTGAAGGCAGCACCACTCTTTCCATCTGTCTGTCCCTCCTCTGGAGCACTCTGATTGGCCAGAGCGTCAGTCTGTCAGTGTGTGGGCGGGGCTTGAGCCCTCGGTGTCTGCTCTGCTCTAGTGGAGGAAGGACAGCTGCTCTCAGCGGCGAAGGAAGGAAAGGAAAGAACTGTACAATGCGTTAGCAAAGGGCAACGGCTCGTCCCGAAATCTCCTCCTAATTCTCAGCTCGAGCCGCTCCGTTACAAATATGGCGTGAGAGAAACCGTAAAAATAAGTGCGAAACTGTCGGGAGTTACTCGTAGCGGCGGACTCGGCTGCCGCTGCCTGGAAGTTTTTTGTTGTTTTCCCGTCGCGGGGCCCCGACGGTGGCGGCGGCTCCCTCCCCGGAGCGGTGTCTCGGTCTGCCCAGCCCCATGCAAAACCTAACGGCCCCTGGCGGCCCCGGCAACTCCAATGTCACCTGCTCCTGCAACTGCACCTCTTCCCAGCCACAGGGAATGGAGATATGTGAGTAACATTAGTTGCTTTTCTCCTGACCTTAAAATCCCACCAAGAGACTTTAGTGCCTAATCCGTTTTATGTGCACTCTGCAGTGTAGCAACAGAAGGACAACAAATTAGACTAAGTAGTCATCCAAGACGGTCTGCCAGTTCTGCTGAGAACTCGCTTTCGGCCGTTTCCTCTCGCACGGGTATTTTTACTGCTCATTTAATACTTCTGTAAGGACTCACAGTATGTTTGAAACTTTGTGGTGATCTTAGGGTCCTTACTGCTATTTGTTGTCTTCATTTAATCGAAAGTTTTTATGTAGCCCCCAATAGGCTATTTAGTGGTTCTGTAAACTTTTACTTTATGTTGTGTTTGAGCTCTGATACTATACATTAATATTACCGCACTGTAGTACTAAATTATGAGCTTACAGTGAAGAATGAGGCATATTTTAATAGCATTGGCATTGAGTTATAGCCAAGCTGTAATTCTTTTTTAACATAAGTCTGCTATTGTAAGTGTGCCAGATCAATTTTGTCTAACTTAAAGTTTCCTGTCTGACTTCTGTGAGTCATTTCCTGCCATAGAGGCTGGTGTTTTATTAGTATTGGGAGATTTTGCCTTGTAGGCCTGCTGGGCTGTGCATATGCTCGGAGGGATCACCACAGAGGGTTAAATAGTTTGCCTGTCAGCATAGACAGGAAACGTTGGAATGGTATGTTATGTCTGTCTGCCTTCTGAGCAGCCCAGAGAGAAACTATCATTATCAGCTCTGCCCTAATGCTGCTGCCTGTAGATCCACTGCAGATGTTCCTTTTTACGGCTGAGGCAGAGACAGACACACAGTGGAGCAGACACATACAGCCGAGCAGATAGGTAGAAATGCAGAGGACAGCCAGACAGTGTATGTATCCTGTCTGACACATCTGCAGACAGACAGACAAAGACAAATAAACAGGAGACGGCACATAGCAGACATGCAGACAGGCGGGAAGATTCATAACCAGGCAGCCAGACAAGTACTGACAGAGATATAAACAGAAATGCGGACAGACACATCTGAAGCTAGACAGGCAGACATATTGACAGACAGACAGACACGCAGACACACAGACAAGCTACAGACAGACAGACGGACGGACAGTGTTACAGTGATGTGTAATTTCCATTTGGGGCCAAGGCCAGACCTGGGCAACGTGAGGTGAACGCAGGATATTAGATTCAGATTTGGCAGCAAAGTGTGGCTGTGCTGACGCCACATTGTAACCAAGAAGTGTGTGTATGTGTGTGTGTTTGTCTGGCAGACAGACTGGTGTTCCACCATTCGTTTTCTGTGTCATCATCGTATTGCCGGCCAGGAAAAACACACGTAGTCAGGCATGATCTGGTGCATCCACAGACATGGTCGATGGTGAATGATACAGCAGAGAGAGCCCAATAAGATAATCCAGTTGAACTGCCTCAGACTTCTGAAGTGAGCTGAAAAGCGGAGCTGCAAAGAAAGTCAAATATTTCTGTTGACTGATACTTGCTGCGCATTTAACGTCTTTAAGATAATGCATGCGTCTGAGTTTTGTATTAAATGAATTCTGGCCTGATATTTTCAATGCATTTCTCTTTATTTGAACGTCTCACTAGTTGGAGGGACATCCATTCACAAGTGGTTTGAAATAGCTGTGTTCTACTGTAGTGGCCGTCTGGTTTGAAAAGAGCTCTTGTTTGTCGGCTGTGTTGTCATGCAGACTCGGCAAGGCTGAATAATGCAGCTCATGCTTTGATGATTTCTCTGGCTGAAGAAAAGGGCCATAGTCTGCCTTTTTTTTTTTCTCCTTTTTTCTGAAGCGGAGCGGGCGGGCTCACTGGTGTGTTTCCTCTTTATTCAGACAAGGAGGAAAATTGAAAGGGACTACGAACATAGAGGGATCACAGCGCAGACAGTGTGTAACGGCCAGGAATCGAACCTCTGCGTACACACTGGGGTTCACATGTAGGATTTGAAAAGTGGAGACCTTAAACAAGTGTTGGTCTCTAGCTGTTGCTGTGCCTTTATTCATTGTGTAGTGCAGTTATCTTGTATTGTAGATGTGATATTATAAGTCGTGAGGTCAAACATTGCAGGTTCATAGAGACTTAATGTGAATATGCACTGTCTTCAGCTTTAACGTAAAGTTTTGCAGTCGCTGAAAATGATCAGAATCTTTTTTTTTTTGAAGTTCCCAGTGATAAAAGCTATTACTCACACAAATCAAGTTTTATAGGATGTTAGATTTCTATGTGAGGGTATTGTCCCTGTGGTGTGACACCATAGGCAGGTCTTCTGCAAACATGTTCCTCTCTTAAGTCATTTAATCTTGTATTGACTCTTGTTCCTATCAGATCTGTCCTTTTACACAAGTGGGGAAGTACATGCCGACTGCATGAGGTCATTTTACTTGTACCTTGTGCAAATACTCTTTTCTTTTTACAATCAAGAGACATGATCTTGATAGCCGTGCAGTAGTTTGTTTTATAATATAGACTCCAGGAGAGTGGGAACAAAGTGAAAGTGCTCTGGCAGTCTGAAAAAATTACCTGGAAAACTAGGATTTAACAATTTGAAACTTTATTGAATAACTTAGAACTTTTTTTTTTAGTGCGGGCTGGTAACGTAATTTGCTAGAAACACAAGCTAAGGGAGAAAAAAATGAAGCGGTAACACTTCCTATGAAGCTTGTCTCTGTAATGCATTATAACACATAATGAACATATATAACACGTTATAACACATTATGAACACACTCATAATACATTGCATGTGGTAATGGTTAGGGTTAACCCCAACCTTACTTATAAATACGATTATGCAGTACTATAGGTGCATTATAAGGCATTATAAGTATAGTCATAATGCATTATAGATGGATGCTTTAAGTAAAGTGTCACCAAAGAAGCATTTGTTGATGGGTGCTGTCTTCATTTTTCTATCTGTCTACCCAGAGAGAAGAATGAATAGGGCTGGATATTACATTTGTTGGTCAGACGGAAATTGGCCTTAGAATTGGATATCCCAAACACTTAGACAGCTGGCTTGTAATGTCTGATTGGATTAATATTCCTGTTTACATATTCTTTGAACGGTGATTGTTAAAGTTTAAAATACACCTTTGCTAACTTTTAACTATTTTGAGGGTTGTAAGTTCATATATTCTGTCTTGCATTCAGTCATTTATAATTTAAAAGACATTCATATCTTTTGTTATTAAGGGTTCTGTGTTAAAACAATTCTCATTATAAGATTTTTATCTTCTTATCTAAACTCAGACATCTTACAGGCACTGGAATCAACAAATTTCAAACCTTGCCCAGCCTCAAGAAAAACTAGGAAAGCCTTGTATGGAATATTCCTAGAATATCCTTCTCATCCTCCTGGTCCTTTCAATGCACATATAGCAGTATACATGCACTTGCCTCTCGGGAAAGGCCTAGGTCCATGTGTCAGAGACTTGAGTGGCTGTCTGCGTCTCTGTGTAAGTAACAGTTAGCCTGCAGCAGGGGCCAGCCAGACGGATGTAAACGGCCTGATCTGTAATCCTGCGTATGAGCGGTGTTAGTGTGTAGGTGGCAGCAGGGTCATCTGTCAACTACCTCAGGCCAAACACGCACACGGCTACTTGTTGACTCTCCCTTAGACACATACACAAAGATGTACACATAGGCACATGCACACACATTTACACCTAGATATGTGTACACACACACACACACACACACATGCACACACAGACAGGCACTCTCAGGCTCAGCCAATATTTACCCTGCAGTCTCCAGCCAGACAGCCAATCCAATCTCTCACTAAGCTCTTTGTTGTTTGTTTGGGGTTTGTTTTTTGCCTCTTTTTTGTTTGGTTTGTTTGTGGAGGTGTTGTTTATTTGGAATTAGTTTGGTTTTTATTTAGTTTTATTATTAATGAATTTTAGTAATGAGCCCTGGAAAAAAAGACTTGAAACTCAGAGTCTGAATGGAAATTTTGAGACCTTGAAGAGGGGAGTGGCAAAGACAACAAAACAACAGTATTTTTTTTCCTTGGGAAAAAAAAAAGAAAAAAGAAATCTTTTCTCCTTTCAGACAGATTTCTTTTGCGATCGCTGCTCCTGTAATTAATCTCACAGGGAATTTCTCCACTTGGTTAGTGTCTCTCAGTGGAGTCTTATTTAGTCTGCCACCTCTGCTGAGCTGGTTATAGCAGTGAACGGTGGTGCTCAACTTGTGGGGGTGAAGAAAGAGCTCCTTGTTTTGTGTAAGTCAGAGGGGTCCCCAGACACTGTTTTTACACCACGGAGTTGACCTGCAGATGCACTCTGCTGGCCTAGGTAACATTAGCACATTTTCTGGAAGGGCACACTTCACAGTGTTAGTGTTAGTAGAATATGGTAGAAATTGAATATAGTAGTCATAAATATATTTTCAGGAGTGTATAATAACCTGAAAATAAGTTTTGTTACCTTAGAATGAACTTTTCTATCTACAGAGGGAATGCCTCGTCCTCCATGTAGTCCTTCATGCTGCACCACTGTGTTTCTACAGTAGCCCAGGAAGGACAAACTTAACACCTCCTCTAAATAAGACAGGATCTACTGTGTTTTTTGTGAGTTCCGTGGCCACTGTAGGCTCTCCTATAAATTCGGAACGGGTGAATGAGTGGAAGGTTGCTTAGTTGGTTGTAATCTGCAACCTCGCTGCTAGATGCTACTAAATCCTACAAACCAGAAAGGAAATTTTGTTTTGTTTTGTGGTTAAATACTGTATCAGGTTGGTCCAGGTCTTTATTAAGCCAAATGTAGTTAACAATAAGTGAAATAGGGCTGCCGCTTTCAATGACTTTAATTATATGTTGAAGTCCCTACAAGGAACTTTTAAGTGGTTATGAAGCAGGCTAGATTTAATACTGAAGCCTCACATCTTACCTACATTGTCAAATAAGACCATCAGCGAGGAGACTGGAGAGTACTGTCCTGTCTTTTACAGTGCATTTTCCTGGTCCGCTCAGCCAGCGGAAATGCTTCAATGCTCCATGGCACATAGTTGGTTTGCGGAGGTGAGGGAATTTGCCATTGACTAATAAACTCAGGACACCACCAGTAATCCCCGTTACACCAGCTTTCTACATGAAAAAACACTATCTGTAGAGCACAGTGTGAAGGTACTGCTAATACAAACTAAACATTTTCTACAGCTGTGGCTTCACAGTAAAAGCATTTGACTGGTAAAACATGAGTTGACACTTATTTTGAAGTAGGCTAGTCACAGGAAATGCAGTGTTCAGTTAGCTTTGCTAGCTTACCACATGCAATCATCAGAAATGTGTTAACAGAGCAAAACAACAGATACTTTCAGCATTTGTTGACACTGGAAAAAATTTTAAGATGTCTGAAATATAGTATACTGTTGTGGAAAGTAGTGGAACAAGAAGGAGCTGTTAGATGAAGAGCTGCAGGCTACAGGCTACTAATCATAAATATCCTTATTATAAGGCTAAATGTGCTAAAAAACGGACTTCTCCTTTAATCATTATTTCTGCACTACATCAGTTGTGGAGGTCCTACACAGGTTAGAAACGTTGTGTCTAGTCAATAAAATCACGCGAGGCCCATTAAGTTGTGGTACATAGCTCCGTGTCAGCCACAGTTAACGTTAGCTAGTAGCATCATGATCAGTCCAATTTTCAAGAAGAAGGTAAATGAGCTTCAATCTCCTTTCATTGACTGATTTTAATGTCAGTTATTTAATGAGAAAGAAAAATTCCTGACGGTGTTAAAGTTACCCTTGTGTTTTTCTGACCATTTTTTAGCTTTGGAGAAATGTTTTCACAAGTGAAAACATACTCTGTGTTTGTACGCTGCACTCATCACGTTGTGCTCTGCGTGTATGCACTCCTCATGTTTGTTAGGTTTGTCGGATGCACACAGTGTGTTTTGGTGAGTAACGCTGAATGCAAACATATCATTTGTTTGTTTACAAGGAAACTCCACAGGACACCTTCAACCTAACATTCTGTAGTGCAGAAGAGCAGTGTTAATTGAAGCTGTGTGGTTGATGTGTGACTTCCCTTGTTTGTTTGGGCTGAGTGTCTTTGTCACCATGTTACTGAGCCTCACACGTGTGCCCCGGATGTTAAACCATATATTATGTCATGTTAGCTCTCCAGGGCTAGCATTTGTCATGGCTGGTTTGGTTTCTTTTATTCTCAGTTTTTTCTTTCTACCTCAAATCAGCTTTGACCACCATTCAGCCCCCTCCCACAGCATTCTTATCTTGTGGTCATGCAACCCTGTGTTTTGGAATCAAACTGACAAACCTTAAAGCAACAAACACTATGGAATATACAACCCAGAGCAGCTTGGCTCTCTTAGCTGAGCTGGTCAAGTTCAGGCAGCCACTGACGTGGTCCAAAGCAGCGAATAAGTCAATCTTCACATCCTGTCCTTTGTCCTAGTAGCACCTTTACTGTTCAGTGCTTCAGCCCATAGCTGCATTCACAACCTTGTCACTGGATGCTGGGACTCCCTTTGTGTCTAGTTTCTGCACCCCACACCCCACGCACACACACCCCAGACCTCCTCCCTTAGTTCCCAAAATGCCCTTGGGACCAGGGCAGATTTGTAGTCCCAGTGTGTTTGAAGACAGGCCATCCATCAAGTGTGTGTGTGTGTGTGTGTGTGTGCGTGCGTGTGAGTGAGTGAGTTAGAGATGGTGGTTGTGGTGGGGGTTTGTAGTCTGCTGTCTCGGTCAACATCTATTTACACACAGTTGGGCTGTCTGAGATGCTGAAGACTCCCGGTGAATGAATCAGCCCCGCTGTCTGCTGCACATCCCATGACTCCAGGTCTGTCGACATGGACGGGACATATTATAGTCAATCAAAGCGCTGTGCTCCAAACACATGTTGGCAGACAATACACAAACACACTCCTTTTTTCCCCTTGTAGCAGATTTGTTTTTCCCAGCAATCAGGCAAATGAAATGGCTGGCATGTTTATCACCCTTTGTGAACCCAGTCTCATTGCATGTCTAGTCCCTTTCCTTACATGAAACAAAACAGCGATTATTGGCTTGAAATTACAAATGCTGTTGCACATCATATAAAACAAAACAGAATAACAGAATCTAGTAGAAATGCTGTACCGCCCGCTGTCTGTCAGATTTTGGGTAATCCGTTTGTTTATGTGTGCAGGAACACCCAGACAGTGGAATAATGACATGTCTCTTCAAGTGGTTCGTAGGATTTTCCTTGGATTTTGAAGAGGCTTATGTGGTTAAGTTTCCAAAGGGGTGTCACTGTTGTGCAGGCGGTTTAGACGGCTATGTAAGATCACTTCAGTAAGGACTTTAGTGCCTAGGTATCTTTCAAAAGCCCTACTGCATGAAAATACTTGTGGTCAGTGATTTTTATTCCATATACAAAGGAAATCTTTTTACCTGACTCTGACATTCGAATCGTTTGTTGCAGTGACAACAGTTGCATACTTTGTATTGAGCAGTAAATGAGCTGACAGCTATGTGACATTGGGAATGTTTTGCACTATACAATTTAAGTTGTTTTGATACAGTATTTAATCTATCACCTGTAATACATGCATTTTAAGGAAATGATGCAGAAAACAGAAGTTTGCTTGCTATCACCTGTTGTTAGGCACGAACACATCGCTCAGGAATTTGATGTTCCAAAAGTAACTTTGACATTTTTAAACAGGAGTAGGTTGCCTTTTTAGGTCATGGAAGTAACTGTGGTAAACTGACACAACTCAGATATTTTTTGTCATAGCGTGATGCGTATTCACCTGCTGTCATTAGAGGGGAACTCTGAATTTTACAAACCAAAGTCTGTGTACAGGTGTTAGGGAGTAATTCTGCATTTATGAAAACAAAAATCTGTAAAACCTTCAGTGTCTCCAGAGGAGCTGTGTGATGTCAAAGTTGTTAGTGCTGAAGACTGAAATTTGGGCATATGACACGAGTAAGCTGATCAGACCTCTGTTCCTCATTTCTGCTCCAGCTGTAGACTTGATCCCACAACAGCTGCTACTAGCATAGCACACCTTAAACCTATGAATGAGTGGTGCATTGTGGGTAGTATAAGCACTAGGTTTTGACAAGGACAAAGAATGCGTGGAATGAAAATCTAATATCTATGGTAGTGCTGTATTGGTTTGAATCCGACAATGTTGTCGGGTCGAAATGTTAGATCAGTGGAATATTCCTTTAAAGATGGCTTTTGAACCTGTTCACACACACTTTCATACACTTAGACTTATGATTCCACTGCCGACTGTACCCTTAGTGACTTGTGTTGCTCTAGACCAGATGAATTACATTATGCTGAAAGGTTATTATGAAATTTAAGCACGATGACACCAAAGATCAACTGCCTACCCCAACTTTAACAGCCCTATGCCGACTCTTAAAAATAGCTTTTTGCCTGCTTGCAGTCAATGCACTGCAGTGGAAACAGGGCTTAAGTAGCCTAGTTCAACTGTTTTTAATTGCCTGAATATATGTGAAGTGATTCAGTACGTTTACATGATGTTAGAGAAAATAATTTTTTGTGGTAGTTTGGTTAATACCAGACTTTTAACATGCATGTAAACATGTTAGTCTGACTGAAATCGTACTAAATCGAATTTCTCAAAGTCGGGCTAACACACCCAGATAATGCAATTGGAAGCTGAATTACTCCTGCATGTATACACCTCAACCGGACCCGGACTGGCCTAAGCAATCTGCGCATGATCAATAGTCCCCACGGCGTCTTTGACACGGAACTCCAACAGCATAAATGTGTAGGAGAAAGATGAGACAAAAACAACAATCCCATAAGCACGAGGGGAAGTGTGCATTGGACTGGTACCAAAAATGAAGCATAGATACAAAGTGTACAGCGCTTTAAAGTTATTCATATTTTCACCATTCGACATAGATTCTGTTAGCAGCTTGCTAACTTGTTTGTAGCTTGTTTGGCTAACTGGAAGAAGGTTCAATAGCAACTAGCTGAATGGGGCATGCCTACCATAGCAATAAATCGATTTTCCCTCAGCGCTTGTGTACTGGGACCAGGACAGTAGTCCAGTTAAATGGCCTAATCAAGCTATAACTGTAGCTCGATTGAACTGTGCATGTAAACATACTGATTGACAAGCAATCACGTGTTGCCAAGCACCAATAACACCCCTCCCACTTGACTGACATCTGAGCTGCAAAAACAAACAAACAAACAAACAAACCAACCCTGAGGTCTCAGGTTTTTTTAATATTATATATAGTTATTTTTTAAACAACGGATATCATTTTTAGGCTAGTTTGTAGCATAATGATACTTAAGAATCCTGCATATAGTCATGAGGTCTGATATCCTGATGCTGGCTTGTGCTCAGACAACTTCAGAATTCATAGTATTAATTAATTAGAAAGATAACAGAAAATAACAGTTTCAGTCTGTCGGCGTTCTTCAGCGTGTCACAGTGTTTCACACAGCTGCGCCTGCCAAAACAAAGAAGGAAAACACCGAACACTCAAAAGTGTCCAATCAGAACTCAGACACAGCGACTCAAATGAGATGAGAGAAAATCTGACAAAAGTGTTTGACAATTTTTACATTTTTTATACTTGTTGTGCATATGTGTATGAGCAGATGTAGTGTATTAGTTTATGCAGCCTTCAGTTGGTGTTTGGACAGTTTACAACTTGTTACTAACCTGTGTGTTTGCACATCTTGAACTGCCGTGAAGCATTTCATTTCACTTGACTGTTAACTGTCTGAACTTAACACCAGAAGTCTTCTTTACTTTACTGAGCTACACAAACACTCCCTCCTATCCTGTACCATCTGAGCTGCACTGTTAGTACTATCCCTTGTCACCCCAGCACTACTTGTCAATGGTAGGGCTAAATCCAGAGCACACATGAGCTTGGCCGCTGGCTGCGCCCTAACAAGCCCTTTCTCTGGATCTGACCTTATCACAGGAAATTACAAGGATTACACCAGAGGCAGGAAAAGAGAGAAGGAGATAGAGATAAAGATAGACAGGGCTAGAAAGAAGTAGTCTTTATGTTTTAGATAAAAAAGAAAACATAACAAACCTGGATTTTTGTCCCATTATTATACCCACGCACTGGTAGAATTGAGTGTAGCTGTATTTCAGTACATGTATGTTGTGAGAAGGTAATGGATGTAACCCAGATGGTAGCTGATGTATCCATAGGGAAGACAGCACTCTGCCAAACTTTACACAGCTGTAACTTAACATTTTGTTGCAAGCAGGTTATGTCTGATGGGTATTTTATCTTCTTTTCTTTTCTTTTCTTTTTTTAAAAAATATTTTAACCCAGTTAAACCTCCCAGCCTGCAGTCAAGTCGTAAAGGATGGGTGTGGGAGTCAGAAAAAGAAGCCTCTGGTTGCCCAAACCCTTCTCCTCAACCTCCTTCTCTCCTCCCTCTCTGCTCACTCTCTTCAGTAGTGAATCAGATTGTTTTCAGATTTTTGGTCCCTCTCTCTTCCCATTCAGACACACCAGTCAGACAGCAAGGTCTGATACCTACCACCCCCACTTCTCCCCACCCCTCGCCCTACTCCTCCTCCTCCTTCTCTCCCCCCGGCAGCCACCAGCTGACCCCAATCAGGCACAGGACCTGCTCTATTGTCTGGCTGGGGAGAAGGGACACTGGCTCACTCACACACGCAAGCGCACACACACACACACACACACACACACACACACACACACACACACACACACAGACTCAGACAGGGGGTCAGAGGGAGATAGAGACTGTCTGGTCTGGTCTGCCTCTTTGACTCCCAACCCCCAGCCATAACACAGCATTTCTCATCCCCTCTCCCATTCATCTCCTTTTCCTCTTCTCCTCTCCTCCTCTTCTGCCTTTATGCAGACTCACTGCAGGTCCCAGATGTATCCAACATTTGTCATGCAAAGTGTTTTGGATTGGCATTGTCTTTCTAATCAAGTTATGAAGCGTCATTAGCACATGGTCACCTTTGCAGTCATATGAGATGCATTTTTGTTTCTCTTCAATAAAAAGCATCTTCAAGCAGGGCTGGGCGATATGGCCTAAAAATAAAAATCCCTGAATTTTTCATACCACATTTGATTTTTGATTTTAATTATTTTTTTTAAACTGCAAAAGACAAAGGAATTTTTTTTAAGGACATTGTTTTTATTTCAAACAAACATGAATTTCTCTACTGGGAATGAAGTGCAAACCTAACATTAACCAAAGTAAACCTTTTTTAAATGAAGGTTTGATCAAACAAAGATGACTCCCCCAATTTGGTATTAATAAAGTGCCAGCCTAACTTTCACCAAACTTCAATTATAAAACATAAGAGCCCAGAGCAGAGAGAGAGAGAGAGCTGTGGGTTACCATATTTACCCTAATAAAGGAAAACTCGATTTTCATCATTTTAATTTTTTAACATCATCCAAACAAATTAATTCCAGTTTCAATTTTAAATCCATTTATTGCCCAGCCCTATTTCCAACACAAAACAGTAAGACAAACTAGTGTTAAGAGATTGGAAAAGGGAGTGCACACTCACTATAGCATAAACTGTTTTTTAAACTGTAGTTGAAAATAGTCCCCAAAAATGTACTATTTCCTCTTATCTGAGTAAAACCACGTTGTCCTGCTGTTTCAGGTAATGACTGAACCTTTTGTTTTGATGAGACAATATCGTTGTGATTGGTTTTATAAATTTTGGTCTGGACTCTAAACTGAATTCTGCAGACAGTGTAGAGAAGGTTAAGAGAATAATGTCAGCTCCATCCTCTATTGTGATTTGCTGAAATTTAGGGAGTTTTTTCTTTTGACACAGGTCTCAACAGACATGATTGCAAGACATTGACTGATCTGCTGTGTTGGAATACAAAGTCTATATTGGTGAATAAGTTCTCTCCATAACATTCTGAGTTTCAGCTCGAGTAATTGAATCTGCATTTAGCATTATTCCCCAATATTAAGGACTGCTATTTCTATTAATTAATGTAGAAATAAGTAGCTGGTGTTCAGAGGCTAGTTGTCATTAAAATGATAGATTAATGTAGAGTAAGAGAAAGTTGGTGAGACTAATATATCATAAGCTAACTGAAAGATTTTAAGTGTCCATTTGTTTTAAACTGCATTATTTTTTCAAGTTTTGCACACTGACCACACACACGGCCTTTCCCGTTATATTGAAGGTTGTTCTTTCAGTTTTAATTGAGACACATGGAAAGTGGAGAGGAAAACAGGGATCGCATACTTCCTATCACCCCTCTTATTTTCACGCTTGGCGTCCTGCTGGAAGCTAACTTGGCGCCTGGCTAGTGTTGCTATTGCTAATGATGATTAGGGCTCCTGCTCCGTGCAGCATGGAGATCCTGCGTGTGAATTATTAATATAGGTCATAGTCACAGCATCCGGCTTGGCCCAGCCCAGTGCCTTCCCAGCACTATCGCAATACATGGCCCCTGCCTACCCACCGCCTGCCCCATCTGTCAGCCAGATTAACCCAGCGGATCACCAACACAGAGGTCTGCACCAGGTTAGGCCTCATAAAAGGCCCCACTAAGAATTGTCCACCATTATGTGAAAAATGCATTTATCTCTAAATTAAAAATGCTTAAAAATTACACTCTCTAATGCCTTGAATTGTCAAAAATTCTGTGCATTTGCAATTGTATTAATGAACCCCTACCAGTTATACAGCACCCCAGGCTGCTCAATTACATCAGTTGTATTTTCATGAGACCAGAACCTTAATGAAAGAGTTTATGTTTCCTTATAAGAAACTTGCCTCCCGTGATGAATTGCTTCCATATATGCGTTTGAGTAGGTGGGTAAGGCTGTTGAGGAGTCCCATTTCAACAGCCAAATTGCTTTTGCTCAGTTAATATGTGAGTGCTGCTGCACTGAATGTCTACCAGTCTGGCTGAATGTCTAGGAGCCATTCAGCACGTGTGTGTGTGTGTGTGTGTGTGTGTGCATGTGCGCGTGTGTGTGCTTGTGCTGACAAAAAACAGCTGAGAGGGCATGTCTGTCTCTGTTTTGGGCTGACACACACACACACACACACACACACACACACACACACACAGAGTTGGACTGCAGCCCCATGCAGTGTTGAATGTCAGTTGATCAGCCTCCATCCAATACTGTCTAATTCTGCTTTTAAAAAAATCTCAATTTTTACCTAAACCTAGAGCACACTCCAAATTGCAAATCACTTAAAAGCTTCTCTACAAAGATGTCCATTGAATTGGGCAAAAAAAAGAAACTCACCATGATCTTGACCTGACTTTTGCTCTCTTAAAAGAAAGACAGCCACTACCATCAGTAAAAAAGTAAACGTTAGCTAAAAAGTGTGTCTCTGCGTGGGTGTTACTTAGTTATTTATCTCTGGTCACACTTGGTCTTTGTGATGGCCAAAAGAGTTTTACCTCGTCAAGTCAGTCAGAGCTTCTTTTCATTCTGCAGTATTCGCCGTGAGCTGAACTCCCCAAGTGGTACTTTTACAGAGAGACAGAGCGAAGAGAGAAGGAGGAAGAGGATGGTGTGGGAGGGAAGAAGGCGTGTGAAAGAGAAGGCATGAAAGATATGACAAGATGGAAGAAGAAAAGAGAGAGTCGTGTCTGTGCTGTTCCGTTTCTCGTTTCTAGGAGGTGAATTTCAGAAGGGTTTCATAAAACATAAGAGAAAGACTGTGTTTAAAATCATCTACCTGACCTCAGCTGGATCAGCTAATTCTTTCTTCAGCAGAACCACACACACGTAGACAAATGCACGCACCCGCAGGCATGCACGCATTTTCTTTCTTTTATAAAATACCAACCAAAGGAATCCTAAGACATTAAATGATCCCTCACCCAAGAAATCTTTGTTCATTACCTCTAGAGTCATGCAGACAATTTTGGTTTAATTTGCCTTGGCTTGGAATTGGTAGTATAACAGAATTCAGTACTTAATATGCTTTTCAAATCCATTGAAATGCCTTATCAATACTTATTCAGTTCATTTTCAAGTCTTACAAATAACTAAATTTAAAAATGACTGAAACTCTTCAGTTTTTGTGGCAATTTTGACACCAACCCACGGAGTTGTCAACCTTATTGCTGCAGTGCCAGTTCAGGGAAGCTGGTTGCCGAGGTATAGGTATATTGATCCTGAATTGCTGCAGCATCTGGGTTTATCCTTTGCCCAGAGGACTTGAGCTTTGCTTCTTCTTGGTAAGACACGAGCTGCTCTCTGCACTTAACTGTCCTCCCCTCTGTTTGAACCCCTTCAATACCTCCTCCACCCCTGCTGCCCTTGGTCTATTTATACCTCCATCCCTCCCTCAGCAAGCCTAAAACATCCTGGCCATCACAAACCACCAGCACCATTACTGAAAGAATAGCTCTTCCTGCTCACCCCTCCACCTCGTCTGCCGGCCTGCTTCTTCTTCTTCTGCAGCTTTTTTCCCCCCGTTCTTTTTTGTACTTTCTTCTGTTGTCGGCAGCTGTTGCTCAGCACCGCACCAAAGTTCAGCCTGTGGTCACGGCCAAGTGTTCCAGTGAGGACAGAAAAAAGTTTTTTTGATAGGATCCCCCCCATACACACACACACACACACACACACACACGTACTTCCCTTTATCTTGCATTTTTTCTTCTCATATACAAGCACAACTTGCTTTCCCCTCCTTGCACTGACATTGCTTCCCTCTCAGCCTCTCGCTTCTCTTTATTCCTGTCTTACTTTCACTGTCTTTATCTTTCTTTTTGGTCGCTCTCTCTCTTCCTTCCTTTCTTTTCTGTCTCTGTCTCTTTCTCCTGCCTAATCCTGCCTGCCAGGCATTGCTTCATGGTTGTTAAGCATCTCAACCCGAAGGGGGGAAACAGAGAGAAGACGGGGAGGAGGGAGGAAGTGCTAGTCATCGGGTGAAACCTATTGAACAACTTAAGTGTGGTTGTTTTGCTCTGTTGGCGCAGCACAATGAGACCACATGTGGAATACATGTTTACACCCCTTCATCTGAGAGTCGGAGGGAGTACAAGAGGTGGAAAAAGTGGGAGGGAAGGTAGGAGACAGAGAAGAGGTGGAATAAGAGAGGTGGAGGCAGAAATGATGACAAAATTGTAAATATAGTATAGTGAAAGAAAAGAGGTGGAATACAGATTGGAGGCTGAAAGAGACTGAAGAGGAGAAGGGCAATAACTGATGAAAGAGGGAACAGATGGATTAAATGCAGACTAAATGAGACTGAGAAGAATGTGACTAAAAGTGTTGAAGGGACAGACATAACGAGAGAGAAAAAGGAGAAACAGACTAAAATTAAGAGACAGTCCATTTCAGTGGAGAGACAGTGAGTGTGACAGTGAGTCATAACAGGATAAAACGCCACGCAAACATATGCTGCGGTTGGGGAGCCATCTTTTTTAAAAATGGAAACCAGTCATGATTTGCAGGCAATGATGAAAAAAAAAATCCAAGCAGATTAAACTGAGTTATTACCAACAGCCGGAGTGTAATTACAAACCAGAGGAGGAGGCCATTTGTCTTATGTTGTTGTGTTTCCTCATTATGTTTCAGCCATTTTGTGCAGGAGTTTTTTAGTCTTCTTCAGAATTTGTTTCTTGGTCATATATATGAGAAAGGTCTGCTGCTACTGTTGCTAATATATCTACTATCAATTATTCCTCTGAGTGTGTATTTAATCATAGAGTGTTAAAAATGTCAAAAAATATGGGAAAATGTTAATTAAGAGCCCTAAGTGACCCTTACTGTTTTAGTAATAGGTTATTAACCAGACAGATGGATTGATTGTGTGTGTGTGTGTGTGTGTGTGTGTGTGTGTGTGTGTGTGTGTGTGTGTGTGTGTGTGTGTGTGTGTGAAAAAAAAACATAAGACACTAAAAATTTTGAAGCTCAAGTAGATCAAACAATCAAAGGTACAACGGAAAAACAGAGACAGTAATTTCAATGATGGATTCTTCGTTTAAATTAGTTCTTGTTTACAATTTCTCTGAATAAATGTTTTTCCGTGTTTTGTGTAAAAGTACTTGATTGGTCTGCACAACGGGGCTGCACAACACATCGAGGATTTACCTTCATGGCCGTATTAACATGCGCGAGAATCGTATTGCAAAAGACTGCTTGAACTGTGATAAATGGTATAATTTCACCTCAGGGATGAACTTGAACCCAAACTTATCTCTGAGAAACTCTTATCAATATTGGACTAATGCTCCTGTGTCTAAATGGGAGCAAGTCCCTGCTGCCAGGTTAAATATCTTGTGGGAAATCTGAAATAGGAAAGTTAATCCCTCTGATTTTGGAATGAAATATTAAATAATCACCCATGGGGGTAATAATCAGGTGTCCGCATACTTTGGCCATATCATGTCAAAGCAAAGAGTTTCTTGGAGTCAAACTCTTTAAACACCTATCATGTTGTAGGTGTGTGAAACTGACACATGCAGTATGAGCCCAGTATGTCTGTGTAACCCCAGCAGACCAGGCAGCTCCAGTTTGGATGTGTCCCATGTCTCCCACGTCTCCCAGAGCTTCCTGTCTTCCACCCACAGCATCCCCTGCTGTCTCTGTTTGGCTGATTATAACAGCCACAGAGGCTTTGCAGCACATATGCAGCGCACAGCTTATGTCTGGGAGGTGTCTGCTACCCCTACCGATGCTGAAAACTCACTATAGATTTGCCCGGTAAAATCACCTCTCCTGTGGGGATGAGGGGTGTGGTGGTTTGGGGGGGGGGGTGCCGATTCTATCAAAAGAACATGTGCCAGGAAGCACACAGACAGACAGACAGACAGAGGGACAAACGGACAAAAGCCCACTCGTTTCTTCCTCCTCCCCTCTCTCATCTCGTCTGTTTTGTTCTTTTTTCCGCCACTCCGCTGTTTTGTTGTTCAGTCTTTGAGATGAGACACAAGACGGCACGCTTTGTTGTTTGTCTGCCTTAAACATCTGTCTGCCTTTAACCATATTCTCTCCGCTCCTCAGTCTCTTCCTCTGCTGACTTTTTTTCCCCTCGTCTGTCCCCTACTCCTTCTTATCTTTGTTTCTGTCTCCTCTGTGTCCAATCTCTCTGTGTTCCTTCATCCTGAGCTATATTCTCTTTACACTTAATGTTTTCCTCTCTGTGCTGCTCTGGCAGCTTTATGTTTCTTCTTTTCTCTCTTCTCTTTTATCCCTTGCTCTGTTCACCCAGACATGGGCATGATTTTTCCTTTTTCTGCCATCAGCAGCAGCAAATCAGTGATGTTGACCTGTACGGAAATGAACAGTACAGAGTAATTCTTCACAACCTCCAAAGAGCTGTGTGTCTGGATGGCTGACTGAGTTGTCTGTAACCATTTTTACACAGAGACCCTGCATCAGTGCTGCGTTGAAGGCCCACCGGTAACCCACCTGCTGTTAATTTAATATTTTTTACACAGAACCGAGCCGCGTCAGTTTGTCGCTTTATACAGCCAGCCAGGGTCGTGGATTCAAAGGATACGTGACCGGTGTGACTTTTAACAGCATCAGCATCAGTTTCCTTTTCCCGACACGCACCACAAACAGTTAAATATTCTTATTGATTAAACTGCATAAAAACAGTCGAAAAACTCTAACAGTAATGATGTCACACAGTCATTAAATAAACTTAATACACCACAGCGTGTTTGAGGTTATACAAAAATCTTTAGGCTACATGTTTACAGTGGGCAATTTTGTCATGTATGCGTGTATGTTTTTTAACTATTTAATTTAATTAAAGACAGTGATTCTTGTCACACATCAGTGGGCTGCTGCCTGTACCAGACTCTTTTCCTTTACTTCACAGTGGTATGCTGCATCAAGTGAAACTGAACGAGTTGAACGAGTTTAACTTGATACTTGAGTTAAAGAGGAAGGTTCGTACAGGAATAAAAATCTGATTTTCGTTTTTTTTTTTTTTTCCAAAAGTTTTATTTTCAAGTTTAACTTTCAAGTTCCTTAACACATCCACCCGCTACCACAAATCATGAAATAAGTGATTACATTGCATAAAAACTGTAGAAAAACTCAGACAGCGTCCATTCTGTCATATTTCTGTTTAATGCTTGGAATTTATCTTTCCTCTGTTAAGATAAATGCCTGCCTATGTCCCGCTCATGACTCGGCTCTGATACTAGCCCCGAAGGCGGGTTATTGGCAGTTGAACTCAGACTACCCAGCCCGTGTCTGTGCTTTTTAAACAGACTAGCAAGTCTCATCAGAGGCACTTTAAACCCTCGCTGAACAGGCTGTATAAAAGGAGCTTGTGACTGTTAGGAGTCAGCAGGGTGAGAGGGTGTGTCCACTTATGTTGACTCTTCTATTGTATATATATATATATATTTTTTCATATGTTCTTAAAAGGATTTCATTGGTGATATTCGATATTTTTCCCTGCCTTGTGTGTGGTGTTCAGTTCCAAGCTCGTTGAGTTTTCACCGACATAGTCTCATTTCTAAAAAGAGTCCATAATTTCCCGAAACAGCTGGTTACTGTAGTGATTTAGCAGATATTATGCTGGAAATAGTGCTTTTGCTGGGAACTATTTTCAGTTGTGGATAAAAACACCCTTAGTGTAGTGGGACAATGTATGTGGGATTGGGTGAAGATAAACAAGTTTGCGTGTTCATGGTAATGAGGGGACATGTCACCCAGCACAACAGTGTGACTCATTGATGTGTTTTTTAATAGTTTTGAACAACAACGGAGCTCTATGGCGCAGATGACGACAAAATATCTTTCATAGGCACAACGCTCGTTAGTAGGATTCATTCATCGTTTGTTGTGGTCTGTTGAATGTAAGTTAATAACAGAGAAAATAAAGGATAAAGCCTGACTTATCCTTCAAGATTATTTAGCATATTATTGGTCTGCAAATGTGATCTGTACTTAAATAGAACATCATATCAATATCAGCCACATCCATCTGTCTGTCTTTTGGTTTTTATTTGCCTGTTTGCCCCTGGGTTGTTTTTGTGCTTGTGTGCTTCCTGTTGGCTAATACCCCGAATTCTGTCACAACAGCCCACTACTGTGAGTCTGTCTCCTCTGACTGTTGTTAACTGGCTGATAATGACGATGATGATTTGTATATTAGCAATGAGGCTAATGAAGCCTGTCGTTTCCAGTCACTGTCAAATCTGTGCTTCCAGGTTAAAACACATCACTACACACCCCTCGTACCCTCCCGATCTGCTTCAGGTTATTATGGTCTGTCGGACAACACTGTCTGGTGCCCCCCTCTCCATCCCCCACCCTGCTGCCCTGCAGTACCCTTCACTGACATCACAGTGCAGCCTGTACGTCCAATCACAGCCTTGCTTCTTTTGCTTGATGAGGTACTTGTAGGGCTTGGGGAGTTGGCTATTGTTGTGTGTTCACATTGCCTTCACTCTGTCACCTGCTACCAGCATGTTTAAATAGTGGAAAGGACTGCTTAATATCCTAATTATCATCATCAGCCAACTGGACAAGCAAAAAGTTACTTTAAGGTGAACAGCTACTGCTGCTTTTTCTCTACAGATAGGTCTATTCCTCACAGGTCGCGTTAACCGAATATTTTCCGTCATTGACGTTTTTTTTTAATAAACAATGACGGTAAATTTCAAAAGCTGTCCGTCATTTTGACAGATTGTAATTCTCACCCCCGTCCAGTTGGTGTGTCAAATTAATCAGCTATTGACTAGAAATTCCAGTGTCCAGTGTAGCAGCAGAGCGCGGCTTCAGCTTCAGGAACATAATTAAAACGGTGATGAGAAGTCGTCTGTCGGAGCGAAAAACACAAAACCTGATGGCAATCGCCTCTGCAGCGATCACCCTGCATCCCGATGGATTTGATCACGCACAAGCGAGCGCACGGTTTAAATCCATAAGAACCAGGAGAAAGGTTTGAGTTCAGGCTCGGCCACAGCAGGTCAGTTCAGTTAAACGCAGTTAATTTTTTTGTTGGTTTGTTGTTCATGATTGAAATGTAATGGTCTAATTTTGTAAAATTGCGTTGTTCATTTGCCTGTTTATACACAATGGCGCAATGTTTTTGGTGACCAGCTGTTCAGTCTTTCTCTTCATGCATGGCTTAAATGCTAATCTATAGGTTGGTATGTTTATTTTACTAAAATAAAAATGAACGAATGAAAACTATTACATCTTATCATTTCAAAAAAATTAAAATTACAATGACGGCTGGTAATTAATTATGACAAATTTTTTTCGTTCCTGTCCGTCAAAATGAAGGACAATCAGAGAGTCTAATGCAAACCTCTGCTATCCAACGCAAACACACACACAGCCTCATTGACCCTCATTGAAATAATTATTTCCCTAGCACTGTACCCAAACCTTAACCATCTCCACTAAATGTCTAATTCTAATGCAATTTCTAACCCCTTAGAACCAAGTCTTAACCTTCAAAAAGCTCTTTGAAGTTGCTCAACAAGCTCTTCAAAGTTATGAGAAATGGTCAAAAAGTCCTGACTTAAAAGAATTATCCTTGATTTGTTTATTAAAATTGCGCTCTTGATCTTAATATAGAGCAAATATGAATATACACAAACAGAGACAGACAGACAAACAGGACTTTCTGGTCTAACACTACGGAAGCTTGGAACAACATGCTTCAGCAAGCTGAGCTCTGCTTAACTCCCATACACACACACACACACACACACACACACACACACACACACACACACACACACACACTCTGACACTGTCTGACACCGGTCAACAGTCTTT
>JAQFJA010000025.1:22716485-22726976 GCA_029874485.1 Naso brachycentron | reverse complement strand
GTGAAAATGAGAGGAAAACTTTGCAAGTCGATTTACAGTGTGCGCCCCTAAATTTTGTGTTTGCGCCCCTAAAATTTGAAGTTAGGGGCCACTGTGCTCCTAGTGAAAAAAGTTAGTCTGGAGCCCTGTATATATTTTGTAGGTAGGCTACAAAACATACAGCCCCCCCACAAGCAGTAAACCCAGGGGAAACACTGAAATGAGGCCTGCTGCTACAGCAAAATGTTTCTTCGAGCCAAATCTCAAGCTAATGGAGCTGTAAAGGCAAGTTTCATCATAGCAGAGCACATAGCCAAATCAGGGAGGCCATTCACAGAGGGGGATTTTCTGAAAAACTGTATGTTAAAAGTTTGTGACATTGTCTGCCCTGCCAAAAGGCAAGCATTTGCAAATGTCAGTCTCACTCCAAACACCATCGTCAGCCATGTGGATGAACTAGCTGACGATTTACAATCAAAGCTCGAAGATAAAGCAGAAGAATTTCTCAGATACTCAGTTTCTGTGGATGAAAGTACGGGTAGAACAGATACAGCTCAGCTGGCAGTTTTTTACCTGTGGAATGGATGCACACTTGTCTGTTTCCGAGGACCTCTTAGACTCTTATAATTTAAGTTTTTATTTAAGTATGCATGAACAGACAGTATTCTTAATACATAATAATATATCCATAGGCCAATGGTGAATACACATGTATAGAAACAGAATTGTTGAGCAACCACAGTGGTACAGTTACAGCATTACAGTGTCCCAGCAATGTTATGAGCAGAAAAAAAACCATCCCATGACCTCCTAAAGTTCTGATCCTCATTTTTAATTCTAGCTAACATTTGTTCATATGATACTATTTCTAACATAGATTCCATCCATTTTTTAAAGTCTGGAGGAGATGTAGGCTACTCTTCCAAAATCGGAGGATCACTCGAGCAGCCGTGACCACCCCTACATTTATCACTGCAAAGTCATACTTTGATACACCTGGAAGCTGTGTTTGATCTCCCATCAGGCATAGTCTTGGTGATTTCGGTACCTTAGTACCTAACCACTTACCCAAGTGTTCTAATATTTTTTCCCAAAATGGGTAAACAAGTTTACATTCCCAGATGACATGTATAAATGTCCCAGTTTCTGCCTGACATTTCCAACATAAATCACTGGCGAGCAAGCCCATCCTGTGGAGCTTAGAAGTAGTAAAATAAAACCTATGTAATAACTTATACTGATATAGCCTCCTACATATATTTACCATTATTAGCCAGTATTTTTGACCAAACCTCGTCACTCAGTTCACAGTTTGGTTCCTTCTGCCAAATGAGCCTCAGATTTTTACAAATATCTTTTTGTAAGCCGTTAAAGGCTTTGTAGAACAGAGCTGCCCTGTGTGCTATACAAGGTAAATCAAAAAGGTCCAACACTGGGTTCTTATCTTGCATGAATTGGCCTTTAGTAATACAATCTCTGATTTGCAAATTACCTCTATATTCCAGATCATATTTTTGTACAAGATCAGAAAAAGATAAAAATACCCCATCTAGATACAGATCACTTATATATTATTATTATCACTTATTATATATATATACGTTTTGTAAGCCATTGATTCCAGTAAACAGACTTTTTCCCAATAAGTACAGTTGTGCCATAGAGAGGCATATGATTGTCTTAGGTGAGATACTCCACACATCCGATCTTAGAATGAACCAATACTGGGTTTGAAGAGAACTCACATCCTTTGGAACTTGGACCATATGAAAGAACGTCCAAAGGTTTAAAGGGGTATACTAGCTCCTGTTCAATTTTGATCCAGCTCAGCTCTGGGTCTGTTTCCTTCCAGTGTTTAATCAATTTAGACAATTCAAATGATAGATTGTATAGTCTCACATTGGCGAGAGCCATTCCTCCCATATCTCTTGGTGAACACATTTTCTTAATATTGATTCTCGGCTTTTTTTCTGACCTATAGAAAATCTTTGATAATTCTATCAAATTGCTTAAACAACTGCGGTGATATATCAACAAGCAACATCATGGAAACATAATTGAATTGTGGGGCAACCACCATTTTAATCACATTAATTTTCCCCCACAAAGTTATTTTAATTTTTCCCATTTACCCAGATTCATTTTTATCTTCCGGAGGAGTGGTTCCATATTAGCAAGCATTATTTCCTCCAGATTTGGATTTAATTGAATACCAAGGTATTTCATATTTGAAGGCATCCATTTGAATTTAAATGGGGCAACATCATTTGAGTGACACGTATTCGATATTGGCATGCCTTCTGATTTGTGCCAATTTATCTTATAACCTGATAATTTAGAATAGGAATCAATACAATCAAGTAACCCTGGTAAAGAGTTAATTGGGGCTGTTATTACTGTTAAAATATCATCAGCATACATAAACAACTTATGCTCTCTCTCCCCCACACGCACACCTTTAATTCTAACATCAGCTCTGATTGCTCACAGGAGATAGTGGGTAACAGAAGACCTGAAAAAAAATTCTCCACTTCTTCCATGTTGGATGTACTACAGAATGTATAAAGATCCTTATAAAACTTCTCAAAAACCCCATTAATTTCATTTGATGATGTTCCTACTCCATTACCCTTCTTAATCATTGGAATATTATTAGCATTATCCTGTTGTTTCAGCTGTCTAGCTAACAATTTACCGTTTTTTTCACGTCCCTCATAAAAACTGGTCTTAAATTTGAATAAAGCATATTCCGCTTTTTTATTATATATTTCTTGCAGTTCATATTTCAGATTACAGATGTTATGATATAAATTATCTGAATAGCGTCTTGCCAATTCTTTCTCCAGATTATGTATCTCTTTGTCTATTTTTTTTTCTCTATCTGCGCTCTCTTTTTTCGTTTTTGAAGAGTGGGCAATAATTTCCCCTCTTATGTATGCTTTTGATGCCTCCCAAACAGAGGAAATTTTTGATGTGGATCCAATATTAATTTCAAAAAAGGATTTAAGATCCTCTAATAAAATATTACTGAATGAATCATTTTGTAACAGCATAGTATTGAGCCTCCACCGGCCTCTTTTAACCTTGTCAGTATTCAGGTCAACATGAAGTTGCACTGCCCCATGGTCACTGAGGGAAATAGCTCCTATTTCACAGTCCACAACTGAGTCTACTAAGGTGGTAGATATCAAGAAAAAGTCAATCCTTGAGTGTGACTTGTGGCAATGTGAGTAAAAGGTGTATTCTCTCTCACGTGGGTTCACTAACCTCCATATATCCACTGAACCCAAATCCTCTGCCATCATCTGAATTGCAGCTCTGTCCCTAGGTACATTACTACCTGGCTTACTCTTATCAATTATCCCATCCATAACTTGATTAAAATCGCCTGCCAGTATAACCTGACCCTCCATATTTCCCACCATTCTATTAACTTCATGAAAAAAATTAGGCTCTTCCTTGTTAGGTGCATATAGATTACATAGCACAGTTTTGATTCCATTAATCATGGCTTTGATACAGATAAGTCGACCTTCCCTGTCACTATCTTGTTTCAACATGATAAAGCTCAGGTTTTTATTGATAAGAATCATCACCCCATTGCATTTGCTTGAATAGGGGCTATGGAAAACTGTCCCCACCCGCCCTTTTTTAAATTTCTCTATTTCCTCATCTCCCATTATGTGAGACTCCTGAATAAATGCTATATCTGTATTCTTGGATTTCAAATATGCAAGAACTTTGCTCCTTTTAATTTGGTTTCCACATCCATTTATGTTCCATGATATTATATTAACGTACCTGTTATTCATCATTTTCAAATCTGTAAGTATCCCGTGGTTGCCACTGTGATTTGCCCATCATAGAAACATTTCCAATAGAATAGATACTCAATATCTTAACCAAAACATCATTAGACCTACTCAAATATACTGTCATAGAAAAAAACTCTAATACGAACAAACAGAACAAACAGAACATGACCCCCAGCAGAGCAGCATAGGACATGATGTTGCTAGGCAGTCCCTCTCCCTTCCTAACTAAACTACTTCACTTGGTCCGTGAGGCGCATTGATATGTAACTAGTGGCAACACAGGCACTTCGGCCCCTAACACCACCATCATGAAAGTTACCTTATGTCCATAGATTCACACACACGTCGTCATGTTTTCAATATCAGGCTCCACGGTCCTCTACTCCACGTCCTGGATAAACTTCTCTGCCTCTTTGTTGTCTCGGAATGTTTTCTTTTGTCCTTTCCATGTAAAGACGAGCGTTGCAGTGTATACCAGCCTGTGTCTCACATTGAGCCCATGCAGACGTCACTTCACCGGGATAAACGCTTTCCTTTTCTCCGCCAGCTCTTTCGTTAGATCCTTGAAGAAAGACAATTTACAGCCATCCCATTCGATTCCACGTTTCTCTTTAGCCACCTGTAGCACCTTGTCTCGAGCCGATGACCATGGGAAGCGCATCAGTATGGTCCGGGGTGGTTCATTCAGGTTCGGCATGGGGGCAAAAGAGCGGTGGGCACGCTCGATTTCAAACTCGTTACCAGTAAGCCCGAGGCCCTTGGAGATGATCCGTTCTACATATTTAATCATTTTGCCCATCTCCTCGTTGCCCTCTTTCAGTCCCACTAGCCTGACATTATTCCTCCGGCTTCTATTTTCGAGGTCCTCCATGCGTGTCCACAGTGTCTCCAATCTCTTGTTACATTTCTCCATGCCTTTCCCCATCTGTGTGTTTACATCCTCGATATCCGACATCCATTGTTCTACATCTCTGAGCCTGACTTGTATGTTCTCCACCGTGTCTTTTAGCTCTTTAGTTGTCTCCTTAATTGAGATGACATCCGCCGCCACCACCTGTAGAGTAGCACTCATTTTACGTATCTCCTCACATATGCTACTGTCTTCATTTCTTTCATTGGGGCTTTTAACATCATCCATTTTGGATTTGGTCGGCGGGGGATTTCTCTCAGGTGTCACTGTCGGCGAGGTAGTCTCAGGCGGTGTCTTGCTTCTCGTAGCTAGCTTGTTTTGCGTTCCAGCACCTTTGAAAAAGTTTGCTCTCGCACTACTTGACATTTCACCCAAACGTGTAAATTGCCAATAGATTATTAACAATAATACTCTCTCTTAGTAGAGGATACTAATTTTGTGGCTAATAGCGAAGTGTGTGTTCCCCAATATGTACGATTATCTGATGGCTGTCAGGAGCTCTCCTAGTGTGCTGCCATCTTGCTCGGCAGTCCCACGTGACTCCAGGACCTCTTAGACTTAAAACTAGTGCTGTCAATCGATTGAAATATTTAATTGCGATTAATCGCATGATTTTCATAGTGAACTCCTGATTAATAGCAAATTAATCACATCTTTTTTAATTGTTAGTTCTAAATGCAGGGTTTCCCGCAGCGCTTTATAGTTAGGGCGGCCGCCTTGACAACAAATGCCCCCCGCCTTGACTACATCCCTCTGAAAAAACAAATAAATTCCGCATCCCCGCATGCACAGACAGTTGGCTAAAATAACGGCCGGGACGCACTGCCTGCGAAACGGAAGCACAGCGCCCTGGAGCGGAGGCAGTTTCAGATCGGCGGCCATGTTAACCTATCTGACTGGTCGCACATCCTGCGCTGTGGAGCAGAGCGCCAGCAAAACCGAGTGGAGTCGATGTTTGACCAGCGTGGAGAGAGCAGGAGAAGCACGCTCCCTGCGCGACCAGCCATGACAGACTATTTTGATGTTGCTCAATAAATGTTCACTTCAATAAAAAAAAGTCAAAGGCACCTGGATGGAATTACCTTGTACATAGCATATGCAGTCAGAGCGTAGCCACTGGAGGAGTCTCTCAAAAGGCCAACAAGTGACTCTGGTAGACCAATCATCTCCAGGAATGGCACTACATTCACACCTCTATGGGGAACAAAAACATGAAGAGAAGGAAGATTAAAGTAGCTACTCAAACAATGCCGCGCTGCTGAAACTCTGTTGTACTAAAAGACTTAAAAACATGATCTGAAAAAGACAAAATAAATCAAATGTCAATCTGATCCAACTACTCTGATTCAAAAAAGGACATAAAACATAAATAAAAATACAATATAAGCATTTGCAAATGAACTGTGTTTAACAGCTGTTACATATTAACCTGTGGAATGTTCCAAACTGGTGTTTTTGGAGCATTTTGCAATTTTCCCAGTTTTTTGTTGCTCCTATTTAAACTTTTTTGAAACAGCATCAAATTCAGAATAAGCATATATTGACAAAAATCAATGAAGTTGATGAAGTAAAACATTAAACATATTGTTACTGTACTGTTTTCAAAGGACTATGGGGGGAAAAGAATGATCAAGTTATCTTTTTTTTTAAACTCTACATTTTACTTTGCGTCCAAACTTTTTTGGGAATCAAGGCTGTATGATGGGATGTCAAATGTTACAAGACTTACTTCATAGCAGCGTAATAGAAGGTTCCAAACCAAACGGAGGACGTGACAAGATGGACAGGGATCATCACCTTCCCATACTGTTTGAAGGTCCTCTTAAACCTCTGGAACAGACCGATGGACTTGTCCTGCAGGGGGTCCACCTCTGCAGCATCAAGTCCAGCTTCCTCTTTCTTGACCTCCTGGGTTTGAGGTGTTGAGCTGGACTGTGGTTCCTTCTGTGGAGGCTGGAGGTTTGGCTGATGTGTCGCCTTGCTGGAGGCTGAGGTTGACAGCCAGCGCTGGCCTGTGGGTGCCGGCAGAGAAAGGCGCAGAGCACAACAACAAAATGCTACCGGTGGCTCGGGGACAGTGGCACCCGCCAGCAACAGGCGCGCTGCCGCCACCCGCCGCAGTGTCCCATGATTTAGGAAGCGCTGCATTGTCATCCACTTCCTCTCCCAACCTCTGCTGCTGTGACGTTTAACCACAGACTATGATATGACCAAAAAACAAACAAACAAAAAAACCAAACAAATCAAAATCTGGGCAGTGACATATTTAATAATAAAAGTCTTGTTTTGTCAACTAACATTTTCATTTTCAACTTGCCAACAGAGTGGCTAAGTCACGCCCCTTCCGGTGGACTTCATGGGACCTTATTTTGGAAAAATTTTGAATGGTAATTAATGGAAAGAGACAACTCAAATATGATGTTTGTCAATTTAAATGATAATTTTACAAGTCAAGAAAGATACGGTTTAAAGTAAAGATGGTAGAATAACCTTAGTTTTATGTAAAACCAGTCAGTGGACCACATCTTTCGTCTTGCACAATATACGGCACCAACACTAACATGGCAGTCAACCTGGCAAATTTCACTGCATTCTTCCACAACGAGGACAAAAGTATTAAAAGAGGCAAAAATCACGGTAAAACTACCAGCCGCGTCATGTATCATTATCTGTCTTTAGCGCCTCCACAGGAAGTTTTGATGACGTCACTTATGTGATGATCGGATGTATATTCTTTCTAAATATAAATATTTTCAAAATCTTATAATTCAGCAGCAAATTATCTTATTATCATCATATTTAAGTTTGATGGCACAATTTAACCGGGATCGAAAAATAAGCTGTCTGTCTTCATTGACTACCCTTCAAAATTTTTCCGAAATAAGGTCCCATGAGGTCCACCGGAAGGGGCGTGACTTAGCCACTCTATTATCAATTTTGTTTAAATATCTTAATGTGCATCACATCTATGACACCAAGATAACGTCTCTGGATGCCTGCAAGATGTAGTCATCATCATGGATTTATTATGTTTACCAGTTCTGAACTTTTGAAAATTTGGCTTAAAAAGCAAGTTATGAAATGTTTAGCTTTCTATTTTTTGTTGGCAGAGTACTTGTTTGAGCTTGATTACTGTCCCTTATGTCACTATGATAAAATTCTAAGAATTAGGACACAAGAAAATTCCTTCCTGGATATACTATAACGTCAATCTTCTGTATTCACTGATAACACAGTCTGAATGACGTATTAAAGATCGTGAACATACCTTTTGTTATGACTGTACAATCATAAATGCAGCACCTGAGGAAAAACAAACGGCTGTTTGAGTTTCGAGGTGAAAGTTCAAGAATGTTCGAATCAGAAACATAAAACTGACTCAAAAAACGTTTCAGGGAGGCAGGTAACGTTAGCGAACGCATGTCGTTACTTAAAAACTGAGCAATGTTCACGTTACATATTTCAAAAACTTCCGGCAAACCCACATGCAGCTTATCTAACTACTGCAAGAACAGTGCGAGATCACCACATTAAGACAGGAAGACAGTACGGTTAGTTCCAAAATAAAAGTATCGTTACCAAAATAGACTGTAGGAAAATAGTGCAGGAATCTCTCCTGGTAAATTTAAGAGGCACGAACCGGAAATGTAAGGCTAAACTCCCGCTAGCTTTTCATTGGCACTATTTCAGGCTAGTTGACATTGGACAGTTTTGTCTAGAGGACAATAAGGGGCCAAGTTGCTGGGGCACGTGCGGGAGGTCCAATAAAACGGCTTTAGTCTTGACCGAGCAGACAGTTTTACTTTAGACAATGATTGACATGCGGGTTTGTTGAGTCCAGACCCTGAAATGCTGCCAACTTGGGCTAATGATAACTGACGTTAGCTAGTTGGCTGTTAGCTAGCTCAACTGCTAGCCATCGTAGGCAGAGAAATAAGCTGTCATTATCGCCATTAAAGCATACTGAAGCAGAGAATGGAAAGCAGACTACACTTACGCGGAAAGTTACGTCTTGAGGTCAGAATAAAGTCAGACCCCTTTGGGCCCCTTTGCGAATGAGCCTGGGCTATGTGTCGTTCAAGGACCACATTGAACACTGCCGCAAAACGGACTGCGTGGGGAGCAGCATGTAAACTTAACTGCGCTAGGAACTACGGGAAATGTAGTTCATTCCCGACATATGAAAGAAATCCATTTCCCATCATGCCTAGTGCAAAGTCAATTTATGAAACAGATGCCGTGAGGAATCAGTATTTTTTCTTTTCTCTTTCGTCTTCTGATAATAATAATAATAATAATAATAATAATAATAATACAGAGGAGCAGGCCTATTAGGGTCATGGATAAGACAAAAATCCAAGGAGGGAGAATTTTGTTTTCTGCATTTTGAGAAAAAAGTCATTATTTTGAAAACACGTTAAAATTTCAAGAATAAATTCGAAAAAATGAAGTTTTTCTTTTAAATCATTCACTTCAAGAAAAAGTCCAAATACCGAGAATAAACTCGAAATTTCGAAAAAAAACTTGAAATGAGGAAGATTTAAAATCATACACTTTAAGAAAAAAGTTGAAATTTCATCTTTTTTCTCGAAGTGCAGGATTTTTTTTCTTAATAATAACAACAACAACAACAACAATAATAATAATAATAATAATAATAGTAACTTTATTTTTTAAAGCACCTTTCTAAACAAATTTACAAAGTGCTTTACAATAAAGACAAAACACATTTAAAAGACAAAAGAAAAGCTTAAAACAAGCTCAAAGCCAGAATTTAAAGACATATATCACAAGCAGGTTAAAACTAAAAAGTCATGAAGAAATAAGATTGTTGGAAAGCAAATGACGCTGTCAGGAGAGATTTAAAAGACAAAAATAATTTGCCACCACGGGGCAGGTTATTCCAGAGTCTAGGAGCCCTGAAAAATTAAAATGTCAGTTTCACACAACGAAACAACAAAGGCTAAATTCACTATGCCTATGGTTTGGCCTTCGTACGCAACAGACATTTATAGAGCCAGCTGTTTAAAGCTTTTTAAAATGTAAACATGCTTTAAATCATAATCTTTCTGTAGAGCAGAGAACAGCATTCAGAACACAACCATACACAAGGAAACGTGACACTTGGCACACACCTCCCTGTGCCCCATCATTTGCAGCACATGAGTTCCACCAGCAGAGGGCGGTGTGCTCACATTTTTTGAATTTAAGTCTACTTTCTTGTTCTGGCGTCTGTTCTAACATACATCCGTGGTCTGGACATGCACACAAAAAATAGCGTACCACAAATATTGCATCTTTATTCAAAGCAGTTCAGAAATGTGAAGAAATTATATATTTTTTAAAAATGTGCCTCTACTGTCTTAAGAACTGGGGCATTATTGTAAATTGAAGGGTCCTTTAAAAGCTAAAATAAAGTGTCTGACCACTGATTAAAGTGCATACAGTAATCACCATCTCATGCTAAAATAAATAGCCGAAGAAAAAAGCATATTATCCTAAAAGTTTAGAACCATCTGAGAAAGCAGGAGACAGTTCTAACTATTTAAGCCTTTATTTAATTCTCAATAGCCGTCATTAATTAAAAACTTCCTTAGGGTTGTATTTATAAGGACTCTTAGTTACAAACCACTAGATAACAGCATAAATCATATACAGATATCCTAGTCAAAACCAGCCTAACTTTGATGATTTTATCATTGCTGGTGTGATGCATTGCATGCAACAGCCTCAAAGTCAAGTTACGTAACAGTATTTCATAATTTAGTCTGGGGGCCATTTAACACA
>JAQFJA010000025.1:22637138-22652492 GCA_029874485.1 Naso brachycentron | reverse complement strand
AAGTTTTAAACAAGCAACAACTCCGTTTCCCAGGCAACACTTGAGACCTTGACTAATAACTGGAATAATCGTTACAATCCTGTAAGGTTTTTATGTAATGAAAACATAGTTCAGTGCTCCAGTACATAGGACAGGCCATAGATACGATGTAGTAACAGGAGATAAACTAGTCCGCTCATGTTACGTTAGCAAGATTCAAAGTCAATAACACCGCACACGGTGGACAAACAGTAAATGTAAATGGCCAGCATGTTTAACAAGGGGTCGAGCTGGCCAGTCAGCCAACTGATTGTCCTCAAATCAATAACAAATTTCACGAAAAATGACCGGCCAACATTTGTATTATTGGCTGCAGCCTGAAGTTACATTACAGGGCTGAACAGACAGACAGTGAAACAGGACTGTAGTGGCTTAGCGCACATAAACTCAGTTACCAACCTTTTTCAAATCAAACACAGGGCTTACTCACCTTTTCATGAGATAACCGTTGCTTAACATCGGACAGTTTAGCCAGCAGACACTTACTTTGACCACTTTATTTTATTACTATTAGAGTGTAGGCTACTTGTTGCAGCTCGCAGCACTGCAGGACCACACAGTGTTGGAAGAAAGATATTCAGATTTTTTTCATTTAATTTGTTTCTAAAGTCACAGAATTTGGGGCTGAAGCGCATTACTTTGAAACAGTGAACAGGCTGTTTAACAGGAACTACTTAAGGAGTTCCAGATGTGTCTGTATATCAAAAGTTAATTGACACTCTCCAGCCAATCAGAACTGAGTATTCACCAAGACCATGGTATAATGCACAGCAGCTCTCACCAGTGCTATGTGACTGTTGTTCCATGTGTTGTTGTCGACCAGCGTGGTTCTGTTGGCCATGCCTGCTATCTGGTAGCCGTAGTCCCACCAGGACATCACCCGGGCATTCTCGTCTGTGTTCTGCCTCAGCCAATAGTAGGCCTCCCTGAAGTCATCCAGGATGTTGCGGGAGCTGGATGACAAAGTTAAATAAGTATTTAACGTAAGATTAAGTATAAAATTTATAGTAAGATCTGACATTGGCTGTAAGATTTTTCTAAATAGTAAATCCCCTCAGTGAAAAAAATGTATCACTGAGCCTTGAAGGATCAGTTCAACTTAATTCCAAAAAAACACATTTACATTAGCTGTAGTCACATCTACTTATGCAGACAGTTTGTGTCTTATGTGTCCAGGTCTCATGAGAACTGACTCTCACATCCCCCCTCTCCCCTGTACAATGCAGATGATAAACAGCCTTTATTTAAAGTGACAGTTATGAGTATTTCCATTATAAAGTCCTCCGGCTGAGTCAAAAATAATTGTCTGAATCTTTTTTTTTAAACCTAATCCTTTCATAGAGGATCTGCTGATGCCGAGTCAGATCTGATAAATCCCATTATTACATTTACGTCCATTTCTCCCTGATACATCTGTACAGCGTACACCATTTGTAAGGCAATTTAAATACGTTTGACAGCAGAGTAGCTCTGTTTGATGGAAACAGAACCAGCATTACTGTTTCCCTTTGATGGTGGTCTATTTTATTTCCTATATTATCAGCAGCAATTTGTCTGATATCTATGGAGGGTGAGTGTCAGGGTGGACCTGGTGTGGCAGGAAGGTTTGGAAGGCTACAGCATCAACAAAATCGTTTAAGCCAACAGCAAAACTTCAGAGTAAAAAAAAACAAACAAACAAACAAACAAAGAGAAAAGGATGCAAAACGAACTGAGGGGAAGAGACCTTTTATTCATCTGTGACCAAAGGCCCAAAGTCTCATAATCCATCCAAGCTCACAGCATTGACACAGACTAATTGCATTAGTAATTCCCCTGAAAAAAGTCATGACAACACGCTCTGTGGATTAATGGGAACACTGTTTGGGAAAGGACGCTACTGTTAAATTTTTCACTTGTCATTTTTCCTTGCTGTGGGTACTAAAAAAAGACTCCATTAGATTATAATTGAGTCAGAAATATTAGCTGTGGGTTCTGTATGTCAAAACCTGGACAAAGAAAACAGAAACTTCCTGCTTAGCACAAGAGGCAGCAGGAAAAGGTTGTGATTTGGGTGAACTGACCGTCTTTAGAGCAGCTAACCCTTTTGGTGAAGCTGTTAGAGGTTTTTGAGTCATTAGACGTTAGTCTGAAAGTTGTTTTCCTGATTTGCTCTCTTGTGAAAAATACAGCGGAGTTGTAAACAAGTTTTTTTGGCATGAAAACATTTGAAAGCTAAAGACAACAAAAAAGGCCTATTGTCAGTTTTCATCAATAACATAAAAGCTGTTTTCACACAGAGACTCTGCATCAGCGCAGCATTAAAGGCTCGCCAATAATCCGCCTTCTTTTGTTTTAATGTTATTTACACCGAGCAGCGCGTCTTTAAGATGCTACAGTCTGTCAGTTTACACAATGAGCCGGGGTCACGGATTCAAAGGAGCCATCACCGCTGTGACATTTCCCAGCATCAGCATCAGTTTCCTCTGCAAATAAAAATGCCCGACATGCGCGCCAAACAGTTAAGTGATAAAACTGTGA
Source organism: Naso brachycentron (assembly GCA_029874485.1). Classification (NCBI taxonomy): domain Eukaryota; kingdom Metazoa; phylum Chordata; class Actinopteri; order Acanthuriformes; family Acanthuridae; genus Naso; species Naso brachycentron. Next base: position 22,649,933 of record JAQFJA010000025.1, on the reverse strand, counting down.
AAGCAGTGTGGGAAAACTGATAAAAATAACGTAACATAGTCATTAAATCCATCTAGCATGGAGCTGCTTCTGTTGATTTCCTTCAAGCTTAAAAATGCCCGACATGAGACACAATCAAGTGAAAGGTTATCTCTGCAAAAATCTCCAGGCTACATGTTTACAGTGGGCAATTTTTATAGTGCACACATTTACATTTTTGATTAAAAAAAAAAAAAGGAAAAAAAAAAAAAAGGAGTCTGTGATTACTTTACAGACCTATGGAGCCCGGGAGGTGACATGGATGTGTTTATTTTTTTTAAACGCCTGTGCGTTTTGTATTTTGCACGTACGTTTTATAAATCGCATGTGCACTTTATTCCTATTTCACTGACTGTTTTATTAAAATGTGCGTGCAATTTATACAACGCATGGTCCATTCATAAAACAAGCATGCGAAAAACAAAAGGCACGAGCGTTTTGAAAAAAATAAACACATCCATGCAGGGCCGGCCCATGGCGTAGGCAGTATAGGCAATTACTATGGGTGCTGTCCATCCATAGGGGGCGCCACAAATGGGGGAAGACAAATAAAATAAAAACGTTTAACTTTCACTATTTTTACTAAGACTATTTAGTACTATTATTTTGAAATATTAAATAAGCCCACAACAATATAACTCCATAGCATAGCCTATTTCAGTGGTTCCCAGTGAGTATGGGCGAGTAATGTGACGTGACCCCAAAAGACGCCATAACCTCTCATCAACAAGCAAAACATGTCAGACTGACCACAGCTCTCTGGTGCCCAGAGAAGGAAAAGAAGACAAAAGAGGAGGACAAACGGGACAGAGACAGAGGTACAGTACAGTTAATGTGATGAAATGAATAGTCTGAAGTGTAGTGTTAACCTGCTAGCTTACTTCTGGATGATAGTAACGTGGTTTGTTAATCAAGAAATAGGTAGAGTAAACATCAGTTAATTTTACTCCCACCCTAAATTCATCAGGAAAATTTGGAAAGATTAGGTCTGTTCAGCAGGTGTTACTCCACCTGTCCTGTGTCATATTATATATATATATTATTATTATATTATTGACATCTGGTCAGCGAACATTTGCCCTGCTGCTGTGACAGTCAAGTAAAATGCTATTCCTTTTTTTATCCCCTCTATGATGAATAATTGTAAGTCTTTGGTTTATTGGGTTACAGTTTACAATCTCCAAAGTGTGATATTGTGTTAAAGCTTACATCAGTGTCAAAGAGCTCATCATTAATGTTAATACTGCATATCTTATCTTTTGTTATATTATATCACACTGCAGATTGCTGCTGCTTTGCACTCTGTTTAGATGCTAATCTGCATTTCATTGTAATGACAATAAAGCTGAATTTAATCTAATTCCCTTTAGTATGCATTTCTTATGTACAGCAAACATCATGCATGCCTTAAGTTTATTTTTATTCTTGTAATCATCTTTTTTATTATTAGACTTTAACACCCAATGGTCACTCTTCTTTTTTCAGATGCACTTCTGAAATGTTTGAACCCCACCCCTGCAAAGCTTGGATCACCTGCAGACACCCTCTCCACCTCAGCACAACCAAGTAAAATAACTTTTTTGTAATATAGTTATTGCGTGCAATTATAGCTAATGCCAAGTGTGCAATTATTTAAACCACACTTAAAATTCTTACGTCAACATTTTTTTCTTTAAATATCTTATTTTGTGCAGCACCTTATTTATATTGTATTTATACTTTATTTTATGTCATTTGTTGTTTTGATTTTATGGGTTATTTTCTATCTAAAATAAAAGAAAATCACGAAGACAAAGCTATTAAGTTTCTGTGTGAGTGAATGAAAACTGATAGTGGAATTGACAGAGATGCAAGGGGGGCACCGTAAAATCTTGCCTAAGGCACCAGATTGGTCTGCATCCGTGTCACCTCCCGGACTCGATCAGCAGACTGCTGCCTGGTCCGGACTTTTTCCTCCTCTCTTCACAACGGTCCGCTGCACTGAGTGAAACCTAAGTCTGTCTGCTCATTCCTTTATTTCGTTATTTAAAAGTTTAACAAGTTTAACTTAACACTGAAGTTTAAGAGAAAGGTTCGTACAGGGACAAAAATGCACTCTGAGGTTTTTCCTAAACATTTATGCTATCATGTTCCCTGAACACATCCACCACCACCACAAACAACTAAAGAAGTGATTACGCTGCGTACAAACGGTAGAAAAATTCAGACATCAATGTAAAACGGTCATAAATGTGCATTTTGTTGTAATTCTGTTTAATCCTTTGAGTTTATTTCTCCTCTGTCAAGATAAATGCCTGCACCTGACCCGCCTTACTGGGTCTCCCATTTTCACAGGCGTCGCACGACCCCGACTCCATTTCTGACTCGACTCTGATATTACCCCCAAAGGCAGGTTACTGTATGGGCAGTGCAACTCGAACCCCCCACCACTCGCCTGTGCTGTTTAAACAGACCGGTGAGGCGCGCCAGAGGCGCATTAAACCCGCACTGAGCAGGCTGTGTAAAAGGGGCTACAGATGCTGTTAACACATTAAACTGTGGACTCCTTTGTTTGTATGACACACAGGGAATGTACATTGCATTATGTTGTGTTCTCACCCATCGTGGTTGTATGAGGCCAGTATGACACTGGGGCTGGAGTAGGCGTTGCTGGTGACCCAGGTGCAGTGGACGGCAAACATCATGAGCAGCATCAACATCAGCATGGTGACTATGGACTTGATGTTGGGGCCCAGGCCCTCTTCGGCCTTCTCCTGCTCTGACACGTGTTTACGCACCTTACCAGCCTGCAGGGGACAGAACACACCGGCAGGACACCATTTGTAAAGGTTACTGAAACTCTAATAAGACAGAAACGCTGTGAAAATGAGCAGATAGAATTTTAATTGTTCCTGGTAAGAGAATTCCAAATGGTCATTGTAACTGTGAGAATGTTGTCCCGTTAGGAGACCTGTGGTGAGGTGGTGTTACATTATTTCCACTGAACTTGTTTGGAAGAAAAGCAGCAAAAGGAGGACAAAAACATTGTGCATCAGTGCTATTTGTTTTCCCTGAGGAACAAGTAAAGCAGTTTAGGATACAGCTTCGTTTTTGTTTTGCAAGAGATACCAGAACACATTATTTTAATTAAGCTGTTTTACCATAAACTCCAACAACACGAGGGCTGTTCATGTAACTCTAGAAAATGATCAAAACTGTCAGTATGAATGATGATATCTTATGCACTTAATTTAATAAGTCCTCATGTTGAAGCTTTTACATACACCTGTGTCACTGTAGCTTCACAACATGTGTCCACAGACAATTACACGTAATGATAAATTATGTGGTTAGCTTCCTTTGCAACATTCTTTTTTTAACAGTGGCTACCAAACATCTTAAATGTCAAAGGGAAAGAAAAGTGCGACACTTGTGGACTTTTTTGTTTGATATTAACTATTTAATCATAGAAGATGCAAATAGACCAGGAAAGCTTAATTTTATTGAGATAATTTGGCCAGGTATACACTAAGGTCAGGTCTGAAACACAGATGGGTTTATAGCAGCATTAACTCATTTGTTTTGGCCACCTGGCAGCAGCGGAACAAGCTGTAAATGCAACACTGACATATTTCAAGTTCTCATGGCTAACAAGGTAGCAAACAACTGCCCATTTACACATCCAGCAAACATGCAGCACCTTTAGCATTCACGCTCTTAAACTGAAATCAGCTGCTCCTGCTTGAAAGAAGGTTCATAGTAAAAAAGAAGCAAAACAGGAACATTTAGGGCCATTAAACCAAGGTAATGAGCTAAAACGCTGCATAGAGCTGAAGGCGAACACGGCTGAGGGTGAAAATTCTTTAAAGTTGTTGCTGATAAATTTGTTGAAGCTGCCTCGTCCTGAAGCAAAGAAGAGAAATATTTTCAGTCTGCTCATTGTGGGTCAGAGCTTGTTTAAATGTCCTGCTGTCACTGAGGCACGGGCTCATACTCAGACTCTTTGAGCCTTTTCAGTCCAGTTTCACTCTGAGATGTTTAGGTTGTTATTTTAAGAGTAACTAAACCCCTAAATTACTTTTTTTCAGCTGAGAACAGATGCCAAGAAGTATTTAGTGGTGTTTTTTAATGATTCAAGTCTAAATCTTGACTATTTAGTGCAAATCATTTGAATTTTACATACTTTGTTATAAATCTGTGTAGCGACTGCCCTCTGCTGGTGTAACTTGGCTATTGCAAACAAATTTTCCTATTGGCTGATCAGGAGATTTGTGACGTGTTTGGTGGTCACTTTCGTCACCAACCAAGCCCTGCACCCCGCCCCCTCTAAGAAACCAACGGCTCACGACTGTGGAGGGAGGAGACAGATAATCAGACATATGTTTGTTGAGTGTAAATTCAACCAAATGAATGTTTTGGGGTTTTTTTTAATGGTAACATTTTATAATAACTACACACTACTACACATTAGTAAATTATTAGAAAAATCTTAGTTCATTGTTTATAAATCATTGTTCCTACTTTATTACACATTAATATATAATTAATAAACAGTTATAAATGATTTGTTCTTCATCAATAAGCTCATCTATAATGTGTTTAATGATTACTTTTTCATCTATATAATAGATGGACTCAGCATTTCCAAATCAAGTATTATATCAGTTACAAACCAGTTATTGAGGTGTCGTCAACGGTTTGTAAGCTCCCGGAAACCCAGAAACGGCTGTTTGTTTGTTTCGTGAAGCAGCTGAAAGAGCCACTTTTGCATTATATATCTGTGTTTAGCTTCGTGTTTTAGTGTTGGTACATGAGAGGACTCCACTAAACATTCGTCAAGTTTTATGTCTTTTAAAACGAGTGTTTATTATATTTTTTGAATTTATTTTGAATTGGCTGAGTGCAATTCCTCACACAGTTCCTCCGTTGTTTTCAGCTAGCAGTGACGTCAGCAATGAGCTCCAGCTCTCAGGACTGCGCTGGTTGTCACAATAATGCTGCAGAACATCGTATATAATCGTAAATATCCTTATTATAAGACTTAAGGTGCAAAAAAACAAACTTCTCCTTTAAAATATTATGTTTCGGTATGAAGTGTAAAGTAATGATTTGTGCACATCAAACACTTGGATGACGGCTAACCTTGTCATAGAGGTTTCCAGCGTTCTTCCTGTCGTCCTCATCACTGCTGTCCTCTGCAGGCGGGCTCTGCCTCTTCATTTCGTCTCCCAGGTAGTGTTCAAAGACACTGGAGAAAGCCACCGCTGACAGCATGCAGACCACCGGAGTCAGAGTCAGCATCAAACGCACCATCACACCGGCAAAATATACAGCGCTGATCGCATACAGGGCAACTGAGGAAGAGAGAGATAAAAGGGTTATATGTGACCAGGAAGTTATGATCCAACTTTGAGGAGTTTGATTTAAATTTCAATATACTTTAATTATTTGATTAGCTCTACTTTAACACTGTCGAGTCATGTTACAGGTGTAGTGCCTCTCTGGCCTGTTGTCTCACAGTGACCTGAAATTCATGCCGTCCTCTGCTCCACACTAACAGAATGCCACAGCTGAGGGTAGATCTCAAAGGCAGGTAGAAACAATGGAGAGGAAAGTATTCATAAATTAACATAAAGACAAATGTGTTGCGTGGCTGTATTAATGAGTGTTTTTAGCTGAACTGAGATCAAAGAGCCCAGAGAAACGAGTAGGAGGCAACACGTAGACAGTAAGAAAGAGAAGACCACAAAAAAGCCCCATTTCCACTGAGCAGTACAGTTCGGTTCAGTACAGTACAGTACGCAATTTTTTTTGTGTTTCCACCATCAAAAGGGAACCAAAAAACCGTGCTGTACCTATTTTGGTCCCTCTTTAATTGGGGTACCAAGTGGTCCCAAAAAGGTCCCAAGAGGGCAGAGCTAAACACACTGCAGTCTGTTGACTGCAAGCAGTGTTGATGTACAACTGTTAATATATCACTTCACTAAGTTTTCTATATTTTTTAGCCAAGAATGTAACCATGAAGATTTAAAACGTGTCATCAGTTTATCCAAATAACACTTGTATGTAAATCAGTGACGAAGTTTATCAGACTTGCGAGGAGCTGCGGCTCGCGGTGACTCCAGGGAGAAAGTTAACTGATGAACTGATCATCTGTGCGGAGATTAAACACCGGCTGAAATGTTTCTGTAGCATTTTAAAACATGAAACAAAAACAAAAGTAGTGCTGGGCAGTATACCCGTTCACACCGAATGGCAGTATTTATTTTCCATATGATGTGAATTTTTCATAAACCAAGACAATCAGACGATGAGATCGGCTTCCACAACATCAAGTAAACGCGAGTGAAATAGTAAAACCAAAGTCGAGTCAGGTGCCGCTTGAAGACGCGTTGGCTCGAGGGATTGTCTATTAGAAAGGCAAACGGTGGAATGAGATTACAAACTCAGTAACAATCCATTACAGCCAGAGACATGGTCTCAAGGTGTGTTCCTGCAGCACATCACGTATGCATCCAGCACTTATCCCGCCCACCGAGTGAGTGTACGGTCGGGTGTGGAAATGCAAGCCAGATCTAGGGGAACCGTTCTGAAGGGTACTGGACCGTATCAAACTGTACCGCTCAGAGGAAACAAGGCTAAACTGAGATCGATGGAGCAGAAAAAGCAAGTTAACAAGAAATCAGTGGAAGCAGGTGGAGGGGCGACAGCGAGAAGGTTCATTAAGCTGAGAAAGTGCAGCAGAAGACTGGACTTCATGTTGGCTCATAGAACCCAATCCCATTATCACTGCTCAGTGTCATCTCATCCTAGATCAATCATTATGGCGTCAATGTGTCAACCGAAAAGTAGGAAAGTGCAGCACAGAAATGCTATAAGTGTTCTAAAAATGTTTTTTGTTGGAAAAAAAACTTGTGGCTTTGAACAGAAAACAAAAACATTACCAGGAAATGAATGATCAATAAAACCAAGGAGATGAATAATTCACTGGTGACAAAATCCAGTGAAACATCTTGAAATGTTCATAATACAATCCTGCCTGCACAACAACACTTCATTCAATGCTTCAGCAGTTTATCATGGTTCTGACGAGGGCTAACTTTAGCCTCAAGAATACACAATAACAATAAACTCACAATATCTCAAGATATTTTGTTTATTGTGTTTTTTCTTTTTTGACAAATGAATTACACTCAAAATATGAGTGTATGGAGTTGAAGAGAGAGTCTATAAAACAGAACAATTACAGTTACTCAGTTTTTCTGTTCTGTGGCAGGAAGCAACATTAAGGAGCATTAGCGCCACCGGCATCTATTACAGAGTGAGAACAGTAAGAAACGGAAATGACACAAGAGGCCCTGGAGGCCATTATTTACACTCTGTGTATTTTCAACACAACACCCATACCTCATTTTTTAGATATCAAAGTGTCATCACCACTTATTGTTCACATCTCTGGTTTTTAATATTAAAACAAAACTTTTATAGGCTGCATTTTTGTGCATTGTTCTTATTGTCTAAATTAACATATATTTAGCTTTATTCTATTTCACTGTTTATTGATGTTACAGACAGTAATTCAGCTTTCTGTGATACTTGCTTTGAGACAGAAATAATAAGGCAGTTAGAGAGACGGAAGGAATATGAGTGTGATTGTGACGTTTTTTACAAGCAGAGGCATCCATAGCACTGCTACAGCTCACTGCTGTGGATGCAAATAAAAAAACAAATCTATGATGGATGCTGCTAACAAACACAATATAAACAAATCCAGTACTCTGTAGTCTGTCAGGACAGTTTTTATACGGCACAGTGAGACACGTGTACAAGGGCCTAAGGTTACTTGTACTTGCAGAAGCCAATATTGTTATTATCAGCACTTTATTGATTTTCAGTGACGGTATTCAAAAGTTCATCGTCTCCTGCTGCCTCGATTATCAGTCCATTTAATAATGGATCACTGCCTGACTGTATGTATACGTATGTATGTGATTCGTTTCATGACCTCATTCAATAATTGTGACGTAATGTTTAAAGCAAAACCTATTCAATCAATGATACAGATCTTACCAAAGACACGCTCGTCATTGATGTTCTTAATGCAGAACCAGAGGCCTGCTGGGAAGGTGCAGACGAGGATGTGGAGGTCAAAGAAGAAGGACACCCAGGTGGTGGGCTGGTGCTCAGACACTGACGCTATGATGGGAATGTGGATCTTAGCATAGCTGTGGATGACAGGGAAGACAGAGTGAAGCGAGACACCACTGAGAAAGTACGGTGGCAGAAGAAGAGATAAAGGTCTTTATTATGACAGTATTCAACTGACCGTTTGCTAAGCCACGCCTCCTTTTGTTACTATCGCTATGTCTTTTAAGCTTTCGGAGATAGCACGGAGTTCACACTGTAACTAATTGCACTCCCTGGAGAAATATTGTTTAATTTTTGGAAAAACGAAAAAGCAATTTCAGACAGAAGGTCTGCAATAAGCCTCTGAATGATAAATACAGGAAGTCAAAGTGACTCACCAGTGAAAACAGGTTAGAGTTATAAATATAGAGACACATGCTAAAGCTACAGATCACAGTGCAGCAGCTTCAACTAGGGCTGCACAATTTTTGAGAAATACCTAACTGCAATCAATTGGACTGATATTGTGACTGCAATATGATTTTTCAATATCAGAAGGAATGACAATTTTTACCTTATCATTCTCATTTTCATTGAAAAACATACTGATAAGATTATGGTGTAATTTCTGCAGTGATCTGTACAAAACAAAGAAGTTTTTTTAAGTCTATAGAACACAATGTGTAGGCCAGGGCGACTCTGCAGCACCACAAAATTTAAATTAAATTGTATTTTGACACACATTTCAGCTTGAGCACATATTGCACCTACTGCGGTTTAAAAGTTGCAGTAGTCCATATTGCGATTTTGATTAAAATTCGATTAATTGTGCAGCCCAAACTTCAACTTGTGTTTCACTTCATTCATAAAACAAACAAGGACTCTCAGAATGATTTAGGACCCATTAAGGACAAGCAGAGGACACGTCTCTTCATATATTAACATTACAAGTAAATTCGTGTTTGAGTTCGGGTCAAACGCCGCAAACTGTTGAGAGCTGCTATTTCCAGATTGTTGCCATAGACGTTAGCTTAGCTGGCCAGGCCTGCTAGCTGCTTAATAGCTATAAGTAACTCAAATTAACCGGCTAATATCCACTAATAACAACATATCATGGCTTCAATGTTTACTGAAGGGTTACTGAAACACATGTAATATTAGCTGTGCTTGTTAAACTGAGAGGGGTTTAACGGGGAATGAGGATGCCTGAACAGTTTTGCCCACAGCAAAGTGTTACACTTCTCGGCGTTTGTTTTTGGAGAGGTAAAGAACGAAAATCTCCTTCAAAACTCACCGAATAACGAGCATCACTTTCAAAATTGCCCCAGACACAACGTTTAACCACGAGGAGCTCAAAATCCACAGAACCAGCCCGAAAGTGATGAAAATCTGCAAAGACTGCATGAGTTTCAATGGAGCAGAGCCATGTAATTGTTAGACCCTGGTCACAGCTGGCAGGTGTTACGCTTTGATTGGCCTGTTGGCGTTAGAGGGTGGCGCTTAGTGTGAATGTATTATATAGTATAAAACAAAAGCACAACAGCTTCTTTTACTCCATTTAATTTCCACTTGACTTATTGTGAATGAACTGCTCGTAGTGGTAGTAAAGCTTTGAGATCTTATCCTGAGTGGAGTGAAAATCAAGTTGAGCTGATGTCATTTATCTTAGGTCAGAGAGGGGCCTCCTTACCTTTACTGCACTGCACCAAAACATTACTTATTTTAAAAAATACTCAGGTGTGTAGACACACACACACACACACACACACACACACACACACACACACACACACAAAAATACACTCAGTGAGAGTTTTAGAGTTTTACAGCTGAAGCTGCAGTCTGGCAGCTCTCTGTAAGCCCAAAGCTGGCAGAGGAAATGAGAGCATTATGTCTTCAGGATTTTATGATGGGCCTGAGTGACGGGCTGACTGAGCCACTGTTTGACCATAAAAACATTTTATTATCAGCTACACTGAGGCTACGGCAAAGCTACAGAACTTGTTGTGTGTTTGATTTGTCCGTGAGGTCCGTCTAAAACGAGATGGTGTTGATTCAGAACAGAAAGAGCGATCTCTTTGTATAAACATGTTCACCCCTGCACAAGAAAAATCGTTACCTCGTTGTCTTTTATCAAGCACATGCTCTGAGATAAACTAGAGTTCAATACATTCAAAGTTGGACTTCATTGTAAATCAACCAGTGGAGGAGGTGGAATAAATCTCACTTAAATCTGTTTATTGTCTAGTGCAATTTAACAGATGTAGGTAAATGTGTAATTTACATCCAATTATTTTTAGCACTGCAGTAAGGTACTTTAAGTTAATGCAGAAGTACAACAAATCAATTGTAATGACTTACCCAGTATCCCAGAGAGAGTAGAAGCGCCCACTCCATGGAGCGATGTACCCTGAGGGTCAAAACACAGACACAACCCAAACTGACTCAGGTGGAATGTATGTACAAGTTTACTTAGAGACTAACTAAACCTCTAAACCACTATTTTCAGCCGACAACAACAACAATAAGTATTTGGTAGTATTTAGGATTGAATCAGTCTCAAATCTTGACATTTTATTGTAAATAAATTGTAGTTTAAAACCTATTCGTGACGTGTGTGGTGGTCACCTTTGTCACCAACCAAGTCCTGAACCCTGCCCCCTCTAAAAAAAACCAGCGACTCACAATTTTAAAGACTGCGGCGAGAGGAGACACGCCCAGTCACTGTAATATTACTCTTTCCCTCACCCTCCCACACATCACCTAAGAGACAGCACACACACACACGAGCACACCAACAAACACACACACACAGCCATAGATTAGTGAGATAAAAGCTAAATCCATGATCAGTCTGACTTCACCAAAACATAAACCACGTTATTGCACCAGAGTCTCTGCTCGACTAAGTGAGGAGGACTGGGAGCAAGAAACTGATGGACGGATTTGGGCGGACGGACTGACGGATGCAGTGAAGGAGATCACATGTACGAACCGTTCTCTCACAGTTAAGTGTTGAGTTTAACTCAGATGTGTTAAACAAATGAAGGAACAACCGACTGGAGTTTAGTTTCATTTTCTCTTTGGTAGAAAAGCCGTCTGCTTATTAAATGAACTGTGGACACGTGTGTGAAGTTAAAATATGCTAACAGCTAACTATAACTACAGTTACTACACTCCAACTACACAATTCTCCCGGTCGACTCTCAGTAAAGCCCCGCCTCCTAGCGCTGCCTGAATTGATGCATTTTTTCACGTTCTAGATGCATTTTTTGAATTTCAGGAAGGATGCACGTCAGTCAGAAATTTGGGGGGTTTAGTTAAACTTTTAACAATCACATCAAATTACCACCGACCTGCGTTTACAACATTCCTTTTGCATACATTGATCAGACAATTCCTCTGTAATGTGCACATGTTGTGTGCAGTGCAACAGTAAATTAGGAGCCCAGAAACTAATCATCACAGCGATTTCTTTACTTTTAGACTTCGGTTTTATCACTCGAACCACACTCAATAAAACAGTCAAATGTCTCCTGTATTGTTGAGATCCAAAAACATAATGGCCTCAGAATATTTTAGGTTGAATGTGTCAAGTTGTATCATAAGTAATTAAACTTCACAATGTCTCATATTTAATGAAACCTCATCATCAAAATGCTCCATCACTCCTTTAAAGGTTGAGGCTGGTGATACTGAAAAGACCAAAACCAACACTGAACTAAAGTCTGATACATCTTCGTCCCCTGCGCCACAGAACTGTTGTCCAGAAACACATCAATACGCCTAACTGCTGCACTGGCTAGCATGTTCCTTCATTACCACAAACATACACTGTAGTTCATGGACTCAGTCCCACAAACAGCATCTTGCTGCCCCAAAAACTCACTAAAGCACCAAACAAGGTCAAATCTGGCTGCTTGAAAAAGTCCCCAACAAACTCTTTCCTCCTGCTTGAAAGAGGTTTGTTAAACCTACAGTGGCCAGAAGTTTCAGAATCTTGCTGAGCCTCTAAAAAAAGTCCAAAAAAAAAAAAAAAGTCTAAATAAATAATAATAATAACATTAATCTCAAATATTGAAAGACTGACAATCACATTGTTGGTTTTAGGATTTGTTGACAAAAAAGAAAAAATACAGAGTATCACCAACATACTGCTTTTGAAAAAATGGATATGATTATACTTCCAATGATGATGCTAACAATAATAATAATAATAATAATGATAAAAAAATTATTAATATAGAGGTTTTCATGATACTCAATGACACTTTACAAAGTCACATTAAAAGAAAAAAGCACATCAAAACAAAAGAAACATCATCAGGGATTATAGCAACACTTCAAATGATTTTTGAGAAACAAAATAATCAGATTCAAAGCAGTTCTGGGGTCTGTACCACCAAACAGGATTTATGCTCAGCAGGCCAGCTTCAAGTTCAACTCTACATTTTCAGTCCTATGAAGGTAGATTACTTCTAACCACGCTGTATCACCACGGTAACTCATGCTGAATGGCTAACCTGCTCCTGAGCAGGTTATGTGCGAGATAAGAGATTAGCAGGTATAAACGCACCGCCCATTGACCAATCAGATCCATCACAGAGTGACAAACCGCAATAAATTTATCTGAGTATTTTTATAAGTACAGATTCTTGTCAGGGGGAATGA
>JAQFJA010000025.1:22596546-22608680 GCA_029874485.1 Naso brachycentron | reverse complement strand
TTCCCTAGAGAGAGTTCTTACACCCCAAATGCAGCATTTTTTTATTGTCTAAGCAAGACTGTACTCAAAATAGTGAATATGCAAAGGATGCCAGGATGCACCTGTATCCTTTTTGTCTAAGCGTTTTTGAAAATCTTTTAAGCAAAACAAAATCTGAGGTGAAACTACCAATGACCCTCAAACACTTTCAAGTTAAGGACCTCTAAAATTACACAAATCAGACCACGGATCCACATCTGATAAGATTTTTGCTTTCAGCTGTTTTGTTACTCTGTACTTTATTATTCCTATTCTGTGGACTTTCACTGTTACTTAACCACATTTCCAGAAGAAAATGTATATTTTTACTCCATTGCATTTCAACTAAGCATCTTGGTTACTGGTTACTAAAGAAAACCAGAAGAAATCTGGTCGGCTATTAACCAATGATTTTTCTTTGTTTTGTTTTGTTTGGTTAGCCAATAATGTTGGATGACAGACTGTAAGAAGTTGGATCATTGGTCAGTCATGTTAGGTTCAAGTGCAAACAGGAGTTCTTAAGCTGCGGTACAAGTAATGACTGTGTTTTTACTCTGGGTGCTGCTGGTCGTGTTTTATGTTCGATTTTAAATCATTTTGTTGTTCTGACGTTGAAGCAGTCGCTCAGTTGCAGATTCAGGTTGAACTAAACTTTTGCCTGTTGTGTTCAAATCAGGCTCAAAGGAGTTTAGAAAGTTTAGAAAACTTTCTGAAAGCACTTTTTTTTATCACTTTACTTGCATTTTGTTTAATGACTGAGATATTCTGTCCTCATGTAGACCAGAGGCTACATAAATGAAGAATTAACAGTTTTTGAAAAGTCAAACTTGACTGCCTTTTACATTTACTTTTTCCTTTGTGCTTTCACTTTCAATACTTAAGTACATTCATATTCAGTGTACTTTTGATACTTCAGTAAATATTAGCTACTTTAAGACTTTTACTCAAGTAATATTCTAACAGGTGACTTTCACTTTTACCAAAGTCATTTTCCAGTGAGGTATCTATTTTTACTCAACTATGGCTTTTGGGTACTTCATAGAAGATTGGTACAGTGAGGGGAACATCACACACTGTTGTTTGTGTGTAACAACCATGACAACAACCATAACAACCATAATTAAGAGTAACTGGACTTTATATAAAGCAGAGGTGTGGAAGAGACGCAGGTTGGTTTAACTCTTACAGGCCGCACACTTACCGTCAGCCATCTTTATCATCAGCTGCATTCAAACTGACCGGATGCCTGTGCTTTATTGCTCTTAAATAAACATTTAAATACCAAAAACATTTATGTGCCACCCACACAACACAGCTGGACATAATGCAAATCTACATTGTGCAAAAAATAGACACTGAAAATAGAGAATTCATGGATGAGCAGCTTTGCTCAAATCCTCCGGTTTTAAGAGAATGTTTTACTGCCTGTCATGAGGCAAAGCCATTTAGCACATAATGCAAAGAACAAGATGTTAAGAACTGATTCAGTACTGTAGAACCACACCTGCTGTCCTGAAACCAGTCCCATAATCTGCATTAATTCACCTTTCTTGTCTCTACATCTGCTGCTTCATATGATAAATTTGCAACTTTGCTCTCGAAGAAGCTTAACAGAGTCTAACCGGAAATAATTTAGCTTTTTCCCTACAACCACTAGTGACATGTACAGTAGAAATGGGTTTAATTGGCCTGTATTTGCTATGGACCATAAGTCAATATAACAATAGGATGTAGAAGAACATGTTGACCTTTTTTCTGTGGTAGTGTTCAAAGTATGTTAGATCTGTAAGATGCTAATAACAGTGCAGTAAACTTAATTTTCTAAGGAAAGTTGATTTTGGCTCGATGAGACTGATGGGCCACTGTCTTAAATGTTGGGTACTGCAAACTATTTGTGTGTTCTTACATCTTGTTCAGCACCTTGGCAGGAAGATGAGTCATTACTTAAAGCATTTGCATACACCACATTACAAAGTGTTTTAACTGGACAATAACCTGCACAAACAAAAAAAACAGCAGCATCAGAGCAAAGAAATAACTTCAAACGTGCAGAGTCCCTGTGATTATACAACAGTTGGTTCCTACCAAGCCATGTGATTGGACAAGAGGCATTCCATGAGTGCTGATATAGAGCACAACAGCACTGGGACTTATAACTTTACATATTACTCCGCCTAACAGGTGTTCTACTCACCAACTGTCGGTTGCTGGGTTACTTTATAACAAACTGCACCAAAAATTATGGACATTTTTCCAGATTGTCCTCAGAGCAGGATGAAGAGAAAGAACGAGGCAAGAAAGACAGTAAAGTAATGGGCCCTTCTGTAACTTACAAAGTAAGCTAATGTGCAGGAACATGTTAATTTTTTGTGTTGCCTAGCAACAGTCCTGTACGGGTCCAGTTGTGTAACTATTTGTGCTGGCGGGGCCAAATAAATGATTGAATTAACAAACAAATCATAATGTTTTGTTTATTACTGTCAGCTAGATGCAGTTTGTTGAGGATGTTGTATAAAAGCCACATCACCCTCACAGTCATGTTGTTGGACTGAATATCAACACTGCGATAACGATCTTCAGCTGGTGCTCGTCACTGGTGTGGTGATCTTTGGCATGAGGCGGCCAAAGATCATCACACCAGTGATGATATTCAGTCCAGCAGCATGACCTTTGAATGTGATATTGCTTTCATACAGCAGCTCAACAAACACAATTTAGCTGATAGTAACAAACAAAACATAGTGATTAGTTTGTTAATTTAATCATTTATTTGGCTCCACCAGCACAAATAGTTACACAACTGGACTGGACCCATTACTTCACTTTCTTATTTGCTTCTTTCCTTCTGTTTCTTCTTCTCTGAGACAATCTGGAAAAATGTTCAACATTTCAGTGCAGTTTGTTTGAGAGTAACCAAGCAGCCAACAGTTGAACAGAGTAATTATACATAAAGTTGAATGTCCCAGAGTTGTTGCTCTCTATATCAGCACTCATGGAATGCCTCTTGTCCAATCAAAAAGCATTGTAGGAACTTACTGTTGTGGAAAATTTAATAAATTAAACTAAACTTAATTTCCTGAAGAAATGCAAATACTGCTAATGCATCCAGTAAGTGATGTGTACTATAAAGCACTGTAAATGGTAAAACTATTTCAAAATCCTGTGCTGGTGTAGCTTTGCCAGAATATTGAGGAAAATTTAATTTGCACTGGAGCACCACCTAGAGGTCAACGGCCACAACAAGTCAGAGCAGTGTTGGTGATTTCTGTCTGAAGACGCCACCAAAGCAGTAATATCATACGAAAAAATATATACGGTGGCATTTTACTGATGGCTGCAAGACGGGGTTGTTGTCTCTGTTGTTTACAACATCCCCAAATTTGGTTTGGCCTTTTAAGTGCATCAGGCCACGTCTTAAAAAATTTGGTAACCAGTTATCAACCAACAAAGAGCAATATCAAATAATGAATTCTGAAGTTTTGTTCTGTCTTGTCTAATATAATATCTACCAAATAATTTGAGGTTTGGTAATTCACATGCCAAAAAAAGGCAAAAAACTAAAAAAAAAACAAGCAAACAAACAAAGAAAAAAAAAGTCCCAAGTAGGGGGACATTTTTATTGGCACAAATGGGCATTGCGTTTATCAGTTGGATCAGCCTTATCCAAGTAACCTACTGTACAAAATGTGTCTTCTACTCATAACGGGCATGAGGTGGCGCTATTCAATACATGCTTTAACATGCAGAGCAACGCACCTTTACCCACGAAACGCTACCTTCAAACTATCAACACACTGATTGTTGTGTTGAAGTTAATAAATACCTACTCAGGCATGTGTTCTTGTTGACAGACTCTTGTTAAACTCTGACAGTGTCATTACTTCATGTCCAAAGCAGCAGCTTTGGTTGGTAGGGGGAGAAAAATGTTTTTGTGGTTCCATCTGGTTGCAGATAAAACTGCATCTCACACAGATTTTATAATCCTGCCTGAAATCCTGAAGAGGCCCAGTGAGTGCCAGCTGATGTTGGAATGACTCCCAGGACTCATGATGTGTCCGTGGAAATGGAAACTTTTAAACACAAGACAAAATAATTGATTAAGCTTCATTCACTGCCAAAACTAGAATGAATACAGTTGGTCCATTTGTTCTTCATTTGTTCGAAATGGAAATTTTTGTGTTTGTTTCCTTCAGCCCAGGAGGAGCAAATTAAGACCACCATAAGTGAGGTACACAGGCTGAATTAGATGTCCTCTCTAGGAGTACAAAAATGTTGCAACATAAAAAAAAAAATGTGTGTGTGTGTGTGTGTGTGTGTGTGTGTGTCAGGGTACAGTCCTCTCTTGGTAACCCTGTGTCACATGGCTTTCTCCACGGCCCCGCCCCTTTAGGAGACTAGATGCAGTCTTTAGTCCATTCATTCTTATGGGAGAGATGAAAGTGATCACAGATTATGACCAATTATTTCGCTCCATCATCATCAGGATACACATTGAACCCATTTTTCACAAGACACATATCCTCTGAACATTCTGACACAAAAATGGCATTTTTCAGACACACAAATCAGGAGAAAATTAACTTTGTTGGAGACCTGTCTCTGTCTCAGCAACACACTCTCATGAGATCTGTGAACCGGTGCTTCCAATCTTGCTTCACAACGGACATAAACGGACATTGAAATGGTCTTATAGGTGAAACAATGAATAAAAAGTTAAAACTTACATCAAACAAATATCATGCGACACAAAATCCATCCGCTTTAATCCATTCACACGACGTTATAACACTTCCAGATGAGGCTGAGGGATGGTGGTTCCTAACTGTCTCCATGGGAGACGTGACTCCGCCCACTTAGGAGACGGAGAGTGTATATACCATTTCACACCACTGGCACAGCGTACAGTGAAGGTGTCCTGTGTTAATTTTGACTATTTTTAGGTAAGTGCCACAGACGGGGCGGCAATGCTTCGAATTCTGCTCCCACCCGAGTGACTGCATCTGTGAGAAGTACAACCTGAGGCTGCATGTGGTCGGGAGCTCAGTCACTCACTCACTCCTTTATTTCCTTGAGCTGAGTGTTTGTTTGATGTTCGGTGAAGTGAATATGCTGTATAAACCATTCTTGTCATTCTGCCCTCTCAAAGTCTCCTCCACAGCTGCCGTCCTGCTCAGGCCTCAAAGAGGTTTGACAAAACCCACGGTCAGGAAAAACAAAAGACTGTCATTACCTCTTCTCACGTCTGTGGTGGACGGCCATGTCCTCCAGCTGTCCAACTTCTTTGTTCCACTGTGCAATCTACCAGAGGATGACAGTTCATCAACTTTTGCACCTGCTGCAACCTGAACATCTCACCTGAGAAAGAAGCGCCTAGCTTTCCCTGTGACTCATCTGTCTCCTTCCCACATTACAAAGTGGTGCGGTTCAGCTCTTGCCTTGGATGAGCCCTGTTGCCCCTTGCATCAGGTACCGACCTCAGTGACCCTCCATCAAATATCTTGCCATATATTGAGGCAACATCTCGCATCTGAAGTTTCTGCTTGTGGGAAACACAATTTTTAAACTTGTGGAACTTCCTAGGGGCTTAACGTGCAGTTTCTCATCTGCAAAAACTTTGGACGTTGCTCAGTACATCCCTCCACCCATCAGCTCACACTGTCTTTGTCCATGTGGGAACAAATGACATCACGTATAAGCAGTCCATCTGACTTCAGCATGATACCAAACTTCTTGCTGTTACTTTTGAAAGGGGTAAACAATGTTGTGTTATATTTGGGCATATTCCAACTCTTGGGCCATGTTTAGATGAGAGCAGCCCTATTAAACACGGAAAAGTCTTTCCTTTGCGTCTTTAAAAGAATCGTTGTTGACATGAACAAACAAAAGCGCTGTAGTATGCATGCAGGCTCAGTTGTTGGCAATGTAAGTTTGTAATGACATACCACTGGAGCTGCTTAAAGTTCCTGCTAAGCTCTAAGCAGCCACAAATGAAAGAAATTCAGCCGTAGATTGACTTCTAAAATTATTCTATGAACACTTGAATTTGCCTCAATAGACTGTCGTCATATTTGACTTGCTTTGGGTGCACTGTGGAGTGTTCTATCGGAGTTTGGTGGTGGCTACTGCGGGATATGTTGACTTGCGCTAGCATTAGCATTAGCGTCTTCACCGCTGTTGTAGGCTTTGTGGTTTGCCAGTTTACACAGCTGGACATAAGCTTGTGGTTTCAAAAGATTACACTCTGGAACCCTCTTTCAAACGTTAGTGGTTTCAAGGGCGCTAGCACGCCGCTGTTATGCAAAAGGGAGGCCAAACCGCAACAACACTGGTTCGTTCTTGATGCGAAAACTTGCGCAGTCCAAACAGAATCCTAGAAACGCATGTCAAGGTTAAGATGACTTTTTAGACCTTGTTTAGATGGAAAATGCAAAGAGTAAAAAATTCCTAAATGGCAGTCAGATCAACAGACAGACAGTGCCATCCCTGTAGCCAAGCCGCAAGTATGGCCAGAAAAACAGGACCTGCCTTCAGGCCCCCTGAGGGCCTGGGTCTTTTTGTCACTGTGTAACCTGTGAGGGTGGAAGTGGGTCCTCAAGTTGTTTGCCTGAACTGGCTCACACAGTTTTTAGTTTAAATTTTTTGGTGTGTTTTCATCGGCACTGTTTCCCCACTGAGCTGTTGTGAATGGGTGGTAAGAAATGGGAACAGTGAGACTAAATTTGGAAGATACCCAATTTGATTTGTCTAAGCTGTGACTGCTGAAGACTCACTTAAAGCTTTGCATTGACTTTTGAATAATTACAGAAATAGGACTGCTGAATTTGTCCCCAACCCTTTGACTAAAATTGCTTGAAGATGTGATCTTTATGTGGCCTGTATATTGAGAGAAGAAACAAAGTAACAATGCTTTTATTGTATATGTGAGCTTCACATTGCTTTGGAACATCCATCTATCCATCCATCCATTGTCAACTGCATATCTAGGGTTGGGTTGCGGAGTCAGCAGTTTCAGCAGAGGGCTCCAGACTTCCCTTTCCTGGCCACATCAGCCAGTTCTGACTGGGGGATCCCGAGGCATTCCCAGGCCAGTGCAGAGCAATAATCTCTTCACCTGGATCTGGGCCTGCCCTGGGGCCTCCTCCCAGCTGGATGTGCATGAAACACCTGCCTGGGGAAGCAAACAGGAGGCATCCTTACCAGATGACTTAACAACCTCAACTGGCTCCTTTCCAGTCAAAGGAGCAGCAGCTCCCCTCCAAGTTCCTCATGGATGACTGAACATCTCACCTTATCCCTAAAGGAGACGCCAGCCACCCTCCTCAGGAAATCCGTTTCAGCCACTGCTGATCTTATTCTTCCAGTTATGAACCCCAAGTGAAGGAGCTGAGACATATTTGAAAAACATAACTTATTCTTTAACAGACCCAAGCCCACAGGTATTTGATATTACTGAGATGGGAATATTTCCACTGGTCTGTTGTTTGTCTTTCACATTTCCACTTCCACTTAAATGCTACTGAAGCCTACTTTAGCATTTTCCCAACATGGATAGAGTTAGTTTTTACCTTTTCCTTTGTAATTCCCATATGCACGGTCTGTCCACTGTGGATATAACTTTTGTGTACTCTGTTAAATTTAAATGCCTTTGGCTCTTTATCCTCCAGATTTTAAGCTCATTAATCCTTCCCCCAGTGGATGAGCAGTCTTTCGACATTGTCTATCAGGCTTTTGATGCATTAATGCTGAAAATCTAGAGTGTTGCAAAGGTAATGGACAATGTTTTAGGCTAAACTGGACAGAGTGTCCTGATTATGCTCAGCGGACTGCAGGGTCATCCATTAGTCACTCAGAGACTGGAGTTAAGAGTGAAAAGGATGAATGGATGGATCATCTAGCAGGTTTTTGTTCAGTTTCTCTTTCGCTTCAGCGTCAGAATTCTGCAGAGATAAAATCTGGTTGCTGTTGCTGCACATCATGTTTTCTGTTGATAAATTCTGTTAATAATTTAGAAATGACAAGAGGATTTGAGGAACTTTGAGCGTCAGTTTGAATGAAGCTGTATACCTTAAAAACAATTTAAGGTGAGTTACAGAACTTTTATGAGTTCTAGCAAACTAGTTAACTTTTTGTAATGATTGATACTGTAACCCTTCAAATATTATTTAAACTATTTACTGGCACCAAAATTATCTGAACAAAATTGAACAACATACAAAAGCAGAGACTTACTCTTTGAAAAAAACAAACAAAAAAAAACCCATACCAAGGATTCTGAGAAACTTTAGTGTACGTCTACAATACATAACTATTTTGCTGCATACTGTTTTTAAAATCATTTAAGAGTTTAAGTCATTAGCTGAAAAGCTGCATTTAGTTAGAGTTGTTTGTTTATTAAGAATTATAACTGATCATTTTCACTGGATAACGAGCTCCATCAGTGTTCATCTCTGTGTCACTTACCATGTCAATGTGCCAGGACAAGTTATGTACAGTGGGTTCATACGAGCATATTTGTTGGAAACTGTTGTCTGCTGCTGCTTGAAATGGGGTTGGGATTAATTTAATTTACCAACAAGACCTATTTACCAACAATGAGCTTAAAGACAGTAAATGAACTATGAAGCTGACAGCAACAAAGAGTCGATTCACAAAAGCTGAGAGCTGCCATGGTCGCGACTATTTTTTTTAATTCTGTCATCTTGAGATCACAAAATTATCACCTCAAAATAATCATCCTGTTATCACAGGATAACGTCTTGTTAGCACTTGATAGCAGGATACATGAATGCATTATCAGGGGAAAACAAAGCTCGCTTCCATGTGATAATGGGTTAAATTAATGCGTTATCATGAGATAACAACGCACAATGAGACGGGCAAGTCTCATAGAAACTTGTCTTTATCTCTGCAATTATAATAAGAACGTCTTTATTTAAGCAGCTGCTGGCTGATGCGAAGATGGGAGTTGGTCAACATCTTTGATTATCACAAACACGATGTTTTTTCTTATGACATCATGTATATTTATACAGTCTGTGGTTGGGCCACTTGAACCAGTGTAAAGGGAACCTAGTTGAGGCAGTGGTGCATAAAGTTGGTATATCTTACCCTAACAGTAGCAGGGGTTTTTGGGGGGTTTTGGGTTTTTTTTTTTTTTGAGTAGTTTACCTCATCGGTCATTTTAGCTTCATTAACCACATGGCTACATCACTACATTATTTTGAATCATTTTTAAAGACAATGTTTGTGTTGCGCCTGGCGTGACCTCAGAAATCTGACTGCTCTTACGTTGATCATCATTAAGTTCTGGAAGCTCTGAGTGATTTAACGTACTCGCATCTGACCTGAAAGAAAAGAGTATAGAGGTCTGTTAATACAGATTATTTCCATACATTCACATCTTCTCCACACAGCAGTTTTAAGATTAAGATTTTAGGATTTATTCTTAAAAAACATGGAATAAACTTGGGAGAGTTAGTTGTAATAGTATTTTTTTTCTTAAGAGATTTGTTGGTATTTCTTTGAAATTTGCTTTTTAGGGTTTCCTCATTTTGATGTGCTTGCCCTGAGCTTTACCTTAGTATGAATTCACAATATATTCCTAATTTGCAGGTTTCCTTCGAATTTCCAACAGGACACAATACTGTAACTATAGTGCAAGCCTGCCAAACATAAACCTTCCACGATGGCCGTCATCAGTTCTGGCTTTGATGACCAGTCCTTAAGTAGTGAAGACAGCTGCACCCATGTCTTCACAGACACAAAGGCCACTACAGTCAAAGGCTTGTTCTTTAAACATGTTCAGCTGCTCCGTGGGCCAGAAGCATCACACCGGTACATTGATCCCTCCCAACAGGCCCTCATTAACGTGGGGGGCATCCGGTACACCTTCCCCTGGAGCACCATAGAGGAAGTCCCCCAGAGCCGCCTGAGTCGTCTGCGCTTCTGCAACACCCTGAGGGAGATTGCAGAGTTTTGTGATGATTATGACGAGATGCGGCATGAATTCTTTTTTGACCGCGACCCTTTTGCCTTTCGGGCCATCCTCAACTTTCTGGGAAAAGGGAAGCTGCGTCTGCTGCAGGAGGTCTGCAATGTGGCTCTGCATGGTGAGCTGCTGTACTGGGGCATCGATGTACGACTGATGGAGCCTTGCTGCCGCCATCATATGATGTCGTCTTTGGAGGAGGTGGCCAAACATCAGCTCAAGGACGACGAGTGGCGTAAGAAAAGGAGGGCTCCCATAGAAGAGCCCAGCCTGTTCCACATGCTGGGAGAAGCTGTAGAGAACCCTCATTCTGGTGTAGCAGGAAAAGTGTTTGCCTTTCTGTCTGTCAGCATGGTGGTGGTCACTGTGGTGAGCCTGTGTGTCAGCACCATGCCAGAACAACAACAGGAGGAAACCACGGTATGTATTAACCAAAGAAATGCTTTGTGCTCCGAGGTGGAGTCAAGTAACACTACAGAGCGCTAGCAACTTTTGTTACGAATTTAGACTAAATCAAGTGGTCTGCAGAAACACTGCAGTGTTGTCCAGTGGTGTGTGTCATTTAATGAACATCACAGGACCCGCTGTGTGATGTCAAGTTTTGTCCTCTATTCCTTTCTCACCCCACAGATGGCGGTTTATCGCTGGAGGACCGCCCTTTTACGTGATTGGCTGCCGCAGTGTTATACAGCGGTGAAAAAGTTGAGCCGGTTTCAACTTTTTCCTCCCCAGCCAGCTCGGACCGCCGCAGCCAAAACAGATGGGCCACATTCAGTTGAATGAGAAACCCTGTCTTTTCGTCAGACTGGAAGGCTGCATTCCAATCCGGTGAAAATGCAGGGTTTCTCATTCAGTCGAATGAGGCCTGTTCATTTTGGCTGCAGCAGTCTGAGCTGTTGCAGCTGCCCAAAAAAAAATCAGCTGGCTGGGGCAAATATGTTTAAATCAGCCTAACTTTTTCACCCCAGTGGGCTGTGTGACGCTGAGCCAATCACTTAAAGGGGTCGTCTTCCAGCAATCCACCACCACCCGTGGATCAGGGGAGGAATAGAGGACATCACACAGTGGGTCCTGTTATGTTGATTAAATGACACAGGACAGCCCTGCAGCATTTTGGCGAACCATCTGATTTGGTCTGAATACAGTCTTACGGTACAGATGTCCAGTGGGCGGTGCTTGATTCTGGTTCAAATCTTGTCAAGATGGCAGACTGCTCACAAACATTCTCGTTTTTCAGGTAAACAGTACACTAAAATATGTTTCTGAAAACCTTTTAGGTTAACATAATCTTGTTTCATATTTGATCAGCACTGTCTGGTTTGACAGTTTGATCATACTTTTGTGAGTCGGAGGGACCTCATTTGCGTAAAGTAGAGATCTACTCGTAATTATGGAAATTCAGATATGGCGAGTGGTCTGTCAACTCGCCATGCTGTACCCATCATACACTGGGCGGCTGGCTCACCTCCTCTCCACAGAATATGAACTGGCTCCGTCGACTTGACGTACAACAACGGATTTGGTGTGTCTGTACTATTAAGGTCACTGTAGTCAGTCGCGTTAAATAAAACTGTTCAGATTTCTCTAAGGACCAAATTTCAGGCGACTCAAAGCTGCTCAACTGCAGGTTTTTGCAAGAGGTTGACTATGATTTTTCCATTTAGGTTGAGTTCCCTGATCTAAAAAGCTATACTCACAAGACAGGAATCAGGAAAGCATAATGAAGTATAATTTGCTGTTTCCACTGGATACCTGCAAATCATACTGGTGTGTCTGGCATTCTTGGCCGGAAAGGTTTGCAACTGTGGTAACATTACTGATCTCAGAAGTTAAGCAGCGATTTCACAAGTTTGCTGCCATTCACAAGGATGCTAAGCTGTTTTCAAAGCCTTTCTCTGTTCATGTGGAAGGATTATAGGGGGATGTGAAGTTGAAACTCATTAAAATGTAAAAATTATAGAAGTTCCCATTAGGAATGCCCAATATTATTGGCATTATATTGGTATCAACAGATAATGGCTTAAAAGATTAATTATGGGTATGAGCAGAAATGATATCAGCCACCCTGCAAGCCTGTTGTTTAATTAGGAGAATTCATTTTAATTTAAAAGTATAAGCTCCATTAAAA
>JAQFJA010000025.1:22561964-22576834 GCA_029874485.1 Naso brachycentron | reverse complement strand
GATAAAGAAATCGATATTGTAGGTATCAGAATCAGGAATTCTAAAAGGGAAGAAATTCTTCGGGACAGCAAGGGAGAGGCTGCACCATTTTACTGAGAAATTGTTGATGCATGTTTTTAAAGGTCCCTTTCTAGAATATGCGTGATAATAAATAAAGGGGAACAAGTAATAAAGGCCGGAATATGCCACATAAAAGCAAACACTAAGAGATGAATGGATGGATAGTCATTCCTTTGTCATTCATTAACTGACAGATATGCAACATAGACTTGACACATTTATTACCAAACACTTACCATAATTGCGGCTGTGTCACTGAAGCCAACACTGTATGATAGACTACTGCTGCAGACAAGAACTAGAGAATTCAGGGGAACTAAACTTAACAAAACGAGCTTCCTTAAAAGATTTTACATTTTTCAGTCAACGTACATTGTGCTGTTGAAGATCATGTCAACAATTTAGCATCCTCTCTCCTTTTGAGGTCAAGAGGAACCAGGAGAAGAGAACACAAACATGTCAATGGCACGAACACATAATGTGTACCTGAAAACTACCTTATAAAACAAATATGAGCTGGTTCATCTTCCTTCAATCAGGTATAAGCCCTTAAATTAAATGTATCATTGTTCAATCAAAACTACACAGACAAATTTATGTGCACAGTGTTATGAAGAAATATGGCTTGAGTCACAGGGAGTGTGTCAAAGGTACATGAAGGTCCGGTAATAAAATCATTGCGCTTCATCTGACACACATTACACACTGATGACTACAATGTTAAATCTCCTAAATGATGCTCATAGATATGGTGCGATGAGAGTATTATTAATATGATGAGGAATATGATGAGTTTTTATCACATGATATTAAAGCAACAAACACTTCCTCAGTGGAATTAAAGGATGCTGTTCTAGCAATAAGAGACCTTGCACAGTTAGCATTTAAGATTGTGTTTGCAAATTGAGTTTATGGAAAATAGAGATCTTTTTCCGCTCTACATCAATGTAAGAATGACATTTAATTTCCGCAAATACTGTTTCCTTTTTTTTACCCTAGAAAAACAGTATTACATTTACCTTTAAATTAAAGAAACTTTTTATCCAGAAAACCAGAAAACTATGATCTTTTTTCTTCTAAAACCAAAGCCCATAAAACAGAATTGCAACCATCATACAGTAGTTTGTCTCACTGATTATGTTTTTACTCAAGTGACAATTAATACTTATATATTAATACTTATCTTTCATGAACTGATGACCTATAAATGTCGGTAAAAAATAAGTAAAAGAGCCATGCTGAGAGAATTTAAAGTTAAATTGCTCTTTAAAAAAACAATTTTAGAGACTTTTTTTAAACTAAAACAAGACATAATATTTATCTGTGCTTACACACTTAAAACAGCAAACTAAAGCTACATAAATCCAGATGTTTCGAATCTTTTAAACTGTCCACTTTGAAAATGGCAAGCACATACAGGGGCATGTTACAGGCAACACTGCCCCAACTCAAAGCAGGCCAGGTGTGGAAGTGCAAGACAGACGTGTGTTTTATGTTAACACACACACGCACGCACACACACACACACACACACACACACACACACACACACACTTCTCCAAGATAACATAAAAACAAAAATTGGACAAATGAGAGTGACATATTTCTGGTTTTCTACATTTCTCCAATCTGTGTTTTTTTATACCAAACTTTAAACTTGTTTGTGTGTGACAGACAGACAGACAAAGAAGTCAGAATCAGTTGAAAGAAAGAACAAGTTGTTTCTGCACAGAGAGAGGACTGCATCTGGAACATTTCATCTGGATCTGATTTCACAGAATCAGAGGAAAAGGAATAAAGAGAGAAGAGCTGAGGGCTTCCAGAGATAAAAGGGAGAGGACGTCTTAATTGAAAAATGCTGATCTGTTACTGATGTGTATCTTTGCTTTGGCAGCGCAAGAGTTTCTTCCTGACATATAAGTCAAGCATATCGGAAACTGAACTGATTTTGCATAAAGTGAGACAGTGGAATAGTGAAGCAATGAAGGAACTTTGAAATAAATTACGTAGTGATGAGTTTCTATTCAAAATACTGAAAACGCAGAAAAGTAACAAACACACAAGCACAAACATCCCCATAAAATCACACAGACAAACACTTTTCCTAAGGTAAATTGATAGCATTGAGCTGATAGGACTTTTATTTCCTGAACCTCTCTCAAGCTGTGCACTGACTGAGTTCCTGAATATCTCAGTTTTGGCACAGATCCCTACTTTTAGTCATCGATTTCCTGCTGTATTTTTAAATCTGATTCACATGCTGACTGGAAACCTCAAAAGGCAAGTGAAACAAAAAATAAATTCCAGTGATCAATTTTTTGTCTTCTTCGTGTATGGCTAAGGAACTAATGAAAAATAAGTTTTGCCAGGAACATTCCAACTAAGTCATTATTTTGTTATCTGTGAAAACAATTGAAAATATTGAAGCGTTTGTTTTTGTAATACACATTATGGCCACAAGAGGCTGAAGTGCACCACTGCTCTGCACATGAGAGTTTTGCAAGGACTTCAGAAGCCTTTAGGCAGTCAGGTCATCACTTCAGTCCATCAAGGGGATCTGATGACTGAATGGTTTACCTACTGACACTGCAGTTCACATCTTCATCATCATTTTTAAGCTTTGAGGTATTGTCATAATTTTTTATTGTTTTCTTTTTTCAGATGCTTTTTGTTTAGGTTTAGGCAACAAAACACCTTAATTGTGTGGAGAAAAAGACCAAATGTTAATTTTTAAACCAACTCTCTCACAATATAAAAAAAGACCTCTGCCAAACAGGCAAAAATTCTCCCTTGTGTGCTGTGAAGCAGTTAGTGAACTCGCCCTCTTGTGGTCAAAATGTGTACTACCAAAACAATTAGAAAAATGAACTTCTCTCAGATGGAAAAAAAAGGAAATTATATAAATGATCCTTGGAAAACCTTTTTTTTAATGTAAAAACTTTTTTTTAACGTCATGTGTTTCACAGATGAGAAACGGGAATAAAGGAAGTTTGTCCCAGCTGAACCTTTTGTCCACGTTTTCTGAAGTAATAATGACAGAAGAGAAAACAATTTGAATGAGACTTGGAAAATGAATCACCAGATTATTCTTTTTCAATTGCCTGTTAAGGTTTCCGTGCCGGAGTGACAGACCCATTAAAATAAAGACACCCATTTAAAATATTCTAAGTAAAACAAAAATAGTCTGTCAGTACATTTACCGCTTATATTCTTCATGTAAATCTTGGTCTTACCTAAAGCTGTTACTCCATAGCCAGGTGGACAGGTATTGTGTGCGATGCAAAACTCCACCACTAGGTGGAAACCTGGAGCACATTCACACAGCTGGTCATGAGTGCTGTTACACTGCTGCCTGACAAGCTGCCGTTCCTTACACACCTAAACACAACAAAGCATGGTCACACACCTGCTGTATGTTCTCAGTAACAGACAGTTAAGGTCAATCTGTGCATACAAATATGAACCGAGATTATACTAATTTACACTCGTGATCTGGAACACAAAGCAGGTCAATCTGCTGCTTCACAAGCTGTGTTTACTATATGGTATCTTGAAAAATTATATAAATCGCATACTAGAAAAGGAAAATAAAACACTTTAGGGTGTACATTAATGACACATATTGTGTGGGGTATATTGTTACATAATTAATCAACAGTGGCAAAATATCTTAACTCTTGGGGGAAATTGCTCTTTTATAAAAATGACAGGTGCAGCAAACAAAATGCAAACAAACAGTGTAGTCATGCATCTAACAAAAACAAAAAAGAGTGGCATTAAGTTGAATCTGTAGAATAAAAACAAGTGTAATTCTTGACCTTGATATGAGTTCAGATTTGGTTGATTCACTGAAGTGCGAGTCAAAATATAAAGGAGATACTTGCATACAAATTTAGGGATTACTAAGAAAAAAAAGTACCAAATGTTCAGAAGGTGTCATACATACCAAGGTGCAGTATTGACATGTATCTCCCCAGTGCCAGTCATCGGCAAAATGCTTCTCAGGACAGGCCTGACACTCTGTGGGCGTGTCAGCGGTACAGTGCCGTTTCACGGCCGTACCAGGGGGGCACTTGTCGCACGTTAGAAGTTCAGATGTCACAGGGTCACGGTATTTGTACGTCGGTGGCACGGCCTGCTGCTGGAAGGCCCAGGAAAGAGAAGCTGTGAAGAGCTGCAAAAGAAAAGAAAAAATGTTTACAAGTAAGCCCACAGCAGTGACAAAAATTTCTAATGAAACCCATCTCGCGCACAGCTCCTCTTTGGCTAAAGGTTCAAATGTTTTTTTTTTATATTTTGGAGCTCTTGCCAGCCCAAAGCTTCCCGTAACAACGAGTTGAAAAAAAGGTCAGAGCTGTAAAGTTGAAGGTCCTGGTGGACATGGAGTCCTAAAGTGATTTCCTCTGCTTTATAGAGAGCGGTTCCAGGAGTCAGAACAGAGAATTCAGCAAGAATGTCATACATATAGATAATTGTACAGGGGCAGCCTTTCGAAGCCTTTATTTTTTCTAAACTTTGTATGTTTGCAGGAAGCATTATTGTCCCTTTGTGCTGCCTAAAATCGTTATGTTCGTTCTCTGAGCATGTTTTATCCTATTATTCCTGATTAAGAGTTCACATTTACTTTTATTGCACTCTTGGCATTGTTTCTCACCATCTGAACTGTTTTCCAACACTTTTAAATGAATTCAGATGTTTTACTAATGACCTTATTCTGCAAATATGAAATTAAAATTAAGTGTATGATACAACACTGGAGACAAAATTATGCAGGCTTGTGTTCTCTGACCTCATAAGTGCTACGCTACTCGTGTCAGCAGCTCCATCAGACTGTCTGCTTTGAAGCAGCAAAGCATCTGACGTGATCCAGCGCAGATCTACAGCTGTTTAGTATCGCCCAGGAGCAAGAGAACACCACACCCATATGTCTTTTTCTCTCCTAAAAGCAACTCTTCCTTATGGACAACATCATAAATAAGGTGGCAGTTAGCTAGCCTCTCAGATGGACATATGTTACAGTTGCATAAAAAACAAGCCAATATATCATCGCCTGAGCAAGAACTAAAAAACTTTGGCCAGACCTAAAATCTACCATATCAGTTGGTGAGCATGTTTGACATGCAGCCATGCAGCTGGCTGAGGCCACATGCTGACCAGATGTTACACATGTGGCTCCCCTGATGTCCCTCAGCCATTGGCTCTGTGGACTTTCCCGTTGGCCGGGATTCATCCTCACTGCTTGGACAAACTAACAATAGGCCGTCCATGCATGCGTGTGTGTGCCTGTGTGTATTGTTGAATGCGGTTTTCTGCCTTTCACCATGTTTGTGTGTGCATTTTTAAAAATGAATGAATTCATACATCAAACAAGTCCAAAACATTCAAGTGTGTGTGTGTTTGCAGGAGTGCACAGACGCAGGAATGTGTGTGTTGTTGCATATGTGTGTGTGTGTGTGTGTGTGTGTGTGTGTGCACGTTTGTCAGTGCTTTGTGTCCAATTACCGTCTTCCTCAGTGTTGGTCTGTATGCTCTGCGGTCGCCTCTCCTGGCTGCTTATCATAAAAGAACTGTTGGAGGTTACTGGGCTTTCCCCATTTACCACCAGAATACAAAACACTCACCCACTCAGTTCCACAGTTTACCCGCCACACAACATTGATCTCTTTCCTGTGTGTGTGCATTTGCACTTATCCCATTTATCTAAAACTTGCAACCACAAAAAACAATATTCTGTGTATGTGTGTAAAACAAAAGGAAAGAGTGAGAAAGAAAAGAATGGTTTTTTCCTCTGTGTGTGTGTGTGCACATGTGCTTGTGCATCCCTCATTCAATGTTTTATTACGAAATATCTGGCCGCAGAAATATTTTCATGAGAAATATGACTGTGTGTTTGTGCATGTGGAGGAGACAGTGTGCCGCACAGCTGTGTCCCCATCTGCTGCATCTTACAGAACATACTGCTTGTGCTACACACTTCTTTGATCTGCTTTTCATATATGTGTATCTATATTTATGTTCTCCCTTGTAGTGTACATATATTCCTATTTTGGGCCTCAATCTGAAATGATGCACTACTCAGAAAAGAAAAAAATGTGGGGATTAACTTTGCGTCCTTCTATTTCTGTTTCCTTTCGCAATGGAGGTCATTGAAAAAAAGGGTAAAAATAGATGAATGGGTTTTACGCACCATAATAGAAACCTACGCTTGAAACAGGGCGGCGAGTGCAGTGGTTTTCCCGGCAAAACCTATCGACCTCTGAGCAATACATTCGGTGGAAGGCTTTCATCCACAGTGACTTGCTGAGCAGTACCATGGCTGCATGTGTTTGTTTGTAGCCTGGGTGGCCCCAGCGGGAATCAAACCCATAATCATAGTCTTGCTCTTCAAATTAAGAAGTGTATATACACACTATTAAGCCTCGAGACCACATCCAATCAATTCTGAAACATCGGGAGGGTGGAGTGCAGCGAGGGGCTGACAGAGGGTCACCTGGGTACGGTTACACTTGTTTCTTCCACTTCAATCTTGGGTTCGAGTCGGGATGCGTTTACTGGCAGAGCTGGACTATCTTCAGTCATGAGCACATGTGGAAATGGTCAAGTATTGTTTTCACCTCATACAGCACAGTAGTTTGGCTGGACTGCATTTATACACTAGAAATGTTCAGTAGGTAATATGAAATGACAGCACATGTATGCTAAGAGATGTTGCTGTTCAATATTATGACAGAAAAAAACAAAAAAACCCCAAAAGTGCTCTGTGGTTTCATGCACCCTCACACATTATACATCATATGTTCAGTTTATAACCTTGGCTTCTTATTATTCGCCGTTTTATCATTGCAGTTTCATGCCTCGTTAAACCCGTGCTTCAAAAGCAAATGTAGTGCACTATTAAAATAAAAAAGGGGGGTTTTAGTGGTGAAGCATGTGAGTTCACACTTGTCTGGAATCAATCAGTTCATTTTATTTTTCACCTTGATGTGGATCTTTAACAGACATTTTTCCACATCTTATTAACAGTTAAATATTTTAATCATGACTGGGCGAGCAGCTTTTGTTTTTTGGACTTATGTCTCAGATCAAGTCATGCTGTATCTTAAAATGGAGGTTATCTGACAAACACCGTAGACGAAAAACAATGCCTAAGTAGAATTTATTTTTCATCCAGGCGTGACACACATCTGGCAGAACCACATTTTTCCAAACCAGCCAGGACAGTAGTTTCCTGCCAGTGAGGAAAAGAAAAACTTTTTGGGAGTGAATTCATTGGGAAGATGTCTAGTGGTGTGTGAGTCAGTCTATCAGCAACTAAAAGAGATATTGAACTTTTCACCCTCCTTGTCCCCTTAGAAGCTGCCATTTGACGACATCACGGACGACCACTGGAAACCCAAATTACACAGCAGCTAGGAGCGGCTGACAGCCATAATTATAGCGTTAGCATCATCAGAGCAATGCTCAGCAAGAGGCATATCCTACATGGAGCACAGCCAGCTGAGAGGAAAGGATGCATGAAGGTATGAAGGTAATGATAATGGTCTACCTTCCCTTTGCAAGAAGCCCTAGAGCAAAGCAGGGCAGCTGCTATGTCAACGAGTGTAACTGATGAAAGCTGTGTGTGAAGCACTTGTTGGGGACAGCTTACTAAGTTGCCTTCCTCAGAATAAGTAATGGTTCAAATAAAAGCATTTCACATTCAAATCTGCTTTATCTGAGAGAGTCTGCTTATGTAATCCTTGCCAGTAAATCCGATTTGAAATGAGTTGAGAGAAAACTTTGTGTTTATGCAGAGCAAAGACGATCTTTACCAATTCTCTAACAGGGAACATGTGTTTTTTAACAGATGTTATCCTCTGGAATGAAACAAACAAAGGCAGAAGTGTATGTTCCAGTACGTAACGTGAGGTGACACGTAAGGCAAAGAACATGGACCAAGTTTCCCACAACAGGCTACAGAAGCCAGACATAGTTTAAAAAAAAAATGCACTCAGATGTTTACCACTAGTGAGCAAAAGTGTCATTTGTGTTTATTCTTCGACTGGGTGCACATGTTATATATCTAACATTAAATAATCCCTGAAACAGTGCCAGTCCTTTGGTGAGATGGGGTTTATGAGACTTAAAGTTTTTGTTTTTCTGTGACCCGTCTGGTGTCAAAATGAAATCCACAGAGAAGTGTGATGATGACAGAGTGCTTTGGTGAAACAGGATGAACTGCACTTGAGCGCTGCGTGACAGATGGGCTGCAGCGGCATAACTGTAGAGTTCAGATAGCTCACAGAAAAAGCCTCAAACAATGATCACACATGCTTTCCACCGGAGCTTGTAAAAGAGCAATATCCATAGATAATAGGCGAGGGATGAGTTCATTGATTTTATTCACATGGGTGAAACACGATCAAATAAGTGGACAGATATTTGTAGCTGAAATGGTCGTAAGCACTGAACTGAAGACAAATTGTGCAAAACGTGCAAGTCAGGCAGCTTGTTTATGTAAAATAGAAATGACAGATTGCTAAAGGGGGAAACCTTTTGATTTGTTTGGACATGATTCAAAAATTTGATTCAAAGGAGTGCACGGACTACTGTGATTTATAAGTTCATGGCCCAAGATAGAAGGAGCCATTTTTACAAAACCTGGCACATTTAACCTTTAACACAGTCCACTCCATCTACACTCTCAGTCCAGCCATCGCTGAGCATTGTGATCCCTTCTTTCTAGGAGTCAACATCCAAGAAATGGTCCACAGGAACCACTGTCAGAGTGGTGACCAGTGATCTCTTTCTTCATTTTGGGGAAGGACAAGCAGACTAAAGGGTGTCAAATCAGATAATAAGGATCAGGTATTGGACAGCTTCTAGTCTACATTCCTGGATGACTGCACAAAGGCAGACGTACGCTTTCTTAAACCAGCAACAGATTACCACAAAAGAATTTTAACTTTCTGCAAAACCATTCCAAGAATTGAACTGCTAATGCTTTTAATAAAAGCTGCATAGTTCATCTTCTTCTACCTTAGGACACAAACTTATCATTCACCCACTATAAACTTTTACATACAGTTTCCAGAACAAATTAGCTTCAGTACTAAAGTAACTTCCAATGTATAGCATCAAGGTCTGTGATTACGATGTATGTGGAGCACACTGACATGGCAAGAAAGAGGAGATTTAGAGTTTGGTGAGCCTGAGGTCAGTTTAAATTCATGGCATGAGGAGAAGAGCCCTGGCACAAAGGGACCAAACCGCACTACACCAGCCTATCCACCAGGCACATGGCTTCAGTTAACTGTAGAACGCAGGTGGTCTGAGGGGGGATTCCAGCTCTTAGAAGTGTGTGTGTGTGTGTGTGTGTGTGTGTGTGTGTGTGTGTGTGCAGCTTAGTGTGAATAAGGATTCTGTCTTTTTTTCACTCATAAGGACACAGAGAGCTACTATGGCACAGTCTGCCTTTCTGCATCAGTCTGTAATCACACAGTTATTCAAATCTCTAATAACGTTCAAAGTGTTTTTCAAATTACAATCAACTGGTTGCTAACAATCTTGTGAAAAAACTGAAATATGTGTGAGCACATGTCTGACATATTCAGATCGGCCAAGATTTTAATACTATTTTGTCAATTCCCTAAACCCAGCCAGTCTGCTGTCTGTTGTATTGCAAACCAAGCTGAGTCTGTGAAAAACAATTCTGAATTCCAGAGTCGATTTGTGTTAATAACAATTGGTTGCAGCCCTAACATTGATCAATGACGGCAGAAAGATTGTTTCCTTAATGTTTTGGGAATTTAGACCAGTGACTATCTTGAAACAAATACAAATTATTGCTTAGAATTTTCAGGAAATTGTCATACTTTATAATCCACTGTTGTTTTAACCAGTTACTTTAAAAAATATTATTAATATTTATTCATAAATTTATATCATCAATTAATCAATACCTCTTTGGGGCCCCCGCTCAGCTTACGTCAGATGTCTATAAATGAAGGACCCTGAAAGTCAAATCATGTAATAATTCACAAAAAGGAAAAAAATTAAGAGAAGTCCAACAAATGAATTTAATTGGTGTAGCTGAACTGATCTTTATTTTTCTGCTTTTACTAACTGTCAGTTTTATGTTGTGAGAGTGTGGACAGGGCCTGGCTCCTTGGCGGGAAACCACTGGCCTCTCTGTCACTACCTGCTACTGTTTACTATGGTTGGTTAAAGTATTTACAACTCATCCAGAGGACACATTAAAATGCTACTTACACATTAATGCTCCACAATTAACAATCTAAAAATGTCACATATGATAAATTATCAATAACTGTGCCGCATAACAGATAGTGTGGCATTTACTTTACTTACTAACTCTGCTTACAGCAGACAACACATCTTAAACTAGAAAGAATTCTAAGTAAACACTAGTTGTATTTATCTGAAAACTTTATATGTTTAAATATGAGACTTTACATGTTCTGTCTATTTAAAATTCAAGCAAAGTAAATCAGTCGGACTGATCTAACATATCTAGTGTCAAACAAACTTACTACAGAAATTTGCATTATATCAGCCATGCTGTTTTTAATATGACTCATAAAGTCGTGAGATAAAACAGAGATGAAGGCCAGTGAGCGACTAAGACAACAACTGTATCTCTATTTCTGCTCTCTGTGCCTGTAAATCAGTCAGTACACACTCACATTCACACTGGACAGATGAGTTTATCACACTTGTGCCCCACCCACACACACACACACACACACACACACCTCTGTTATCAGTGCTATTGTTGATAGAAAAGGGGAAGTAAGGTGTGCGGAAGCCACTTGTCAATCGTTACTTTCTGAATAAACGTTTGTGCTTGTTTGTTTTAAACATGTTGATCTTGTACCTTCACACACCCTCTTTGTGCCCCCACCCGACCCCACCTTCACACCGGCATCGCACTCACTTCCTCACTCTCTTTCTTTTTGGGTGGGTGTTTCCCAAAAAAAAAAAATGTTGAGTCTGTTTGGCCAAGTGACCTCTGCAACTTCTCCTGCCAGCCTGTGAACCTGCTGCCAGGTTTAGGGAAGTTGTTGCATCTAATGCCAACGGTCACAACAGAGACTGAGGGATAAAGATAAAGAGAGCACAGATAACAGATGATACAGTAAGTTCCTACATCTGAAGAGTGGCTGGATTATAGGATGGATGCAGATTATAACTGTTAGATAGACTGATGGGTACCTGCTGACCCGTACGAACTAATGGAAGAGAGGAGACAGAAATTCTCCTCAGTTGCATTATTATGTACTTCTGAGCCCCAATTCCCCACTGCAGATCACTTGACATGTCAAGAAGAAAAAAAAGACAAAACAACTGACAACATTATGACTAATTTGGATGCCTATTCTACTGACATCATCCTGGGCAACGACCCAAACAAAAAGTGTGTGTTTTCAGCAGACAAAACACAACCACATGTCTCAGAAACATGCAGGGGAACAGGAAGAGCACACAGGTGCAGGAGGTGCATTTACTGCTAGACTTCTAAGCAAAGACAAGGTTATAAACAAAAACAACTTGTGTTTTTATCTAAAAAAAAGAATTACCTGAAGGAAGTCTAAGTGACTGTCGGTTGGCTGGTTGACAAGTGGATAAACAAGCAGAAAGGTGTAAGGGATTGTAATCTCTGCAGACAGACTTACTGACTGGTAGCTGACAGTTGAGTCAAGACTGACTGAGTGGTTGGTAGACTGACTCATTGGCTAAATAGTTGCCTGTTTGGCTGGCCCAGTGACTGACGTACTAACTTAGAGATGGATAAACACAGGAGCCCTATGTCATAAACTGTAAGAACAAAATATCTGCCTATTTTAGGTCAGTTGTGGAGTGTAGACCATGCTGTGGTAAAGGAAATACTGTGGACGATATCTCATGAAATGATGGTAAAAAATAAACGTGCACGCACACAGTCACATCGTACAAACAAAATTACTCACTGACTGTGCACTTCACAAAATACGAGCTCTCGGTCGCACACACACGCAAACAAACACACATGCGGGCGGCAAGGACAGATAGTGGGTCCTGTGTTATGTGGCTACAGTGTGTGATCTGCGATCTGTTTCTGCCCTGATACACATCTGTAAAAGAACATATGCAAAATCTGCAAAGGCCCCAACACAGCACAGCATGCAAAACACACCACAAGAAAAAAGAACCACTCTTAGCCCGGGAGGCATACATTGAAAACCATGTTGTAGAACAAATTAGTGCTACGACAGACTTCAGCAAACACCATTGGCTGGCAACATGCCACAGCTCTAGTCTGAGAGTGTGAAGTTTCATTCATATCAAGATGCTGTATGAAGGAAACCTTCATTCACTGATGAAAGTCCGTCTATTCTGTGGGATGTGAGTATTTACAGTGAATAAAAAGGTGAGCAAAATCATTAGAAGCAAATGGCCTCTAATATAAACAAAAGTCAATTCTATTTTCAAACGTTCAGAATTTTATTTACCTTAGAAATATCTTATCATAGAGCATGAGAGACATACAGAGTAATGGGAGCTTACATCTTACATTATGATTTAATCCAATTTAAAAAACCAAACAAAGACAAATTACTGCGTGAGAAGTTCCCTAAAAAGAGAAATCACATCTCTACACATCATTTATGACCTTATGCTTTGGGACTTAATTATATTGTCAGGTGTCGTTTTGTCTCAGCTATATTAAAGTTCGGGTAATTTAAGTTAAGGTCTATTTGCCCTTTAGTCTCTGCTGGTATTTTACAGCAGACAAGCTCTCCAAAAAAGAAAGAAATCTTTTTATCCGGTGAAAATGTCATGCAAATATATCCTTTTATACAAATGTTGGAGCCAAATATCATGAAGGGATTTTACTTTTAAAATCCGCCACAGGTATGTTTTTTAAATTGTTTGACTTGTAAAATAGGTCCTGCACGCGGTTCTGTCTAATGGTGTGATTTTTTTCCATTATATTGCTAATATGACATCGAATTAACATTCATGTTCCTCGGTGTGATCATGGTCGAGCCTGAGCGTCGCATCTCATAAACGGACTGTAATTCAGAGGACATCGTGACTGACGTGCACAGCCTAATTAAAGACATTTGTAATATATATTTGGTATAAATACATCTGTGCTAAAGCGAGTGCGCAACCCAATTACCTCTTATGTATCGGATCGTAATAATAACGCAATAATCCCTGCGTAAGAAACTATTAAAGAGTAAAAAAAGATGGCATCCCTTGAGTAAGCGTTGTCCCTGTGCCCCAGTGGATCGTTTCAGCAGGAAATTTTGGTTACTCACCACTATCAGTTTCATGGCCGGGTTGGATTTCGCTATCCGAGCGCTCATCTCCACTGCGTAAAAGTGAACTGCGGTGTGACGGGGTCTCCATCACAGGTCTTATAGAGTACAGAGCGAGCGAGCGAGCGAGAGAGGGGGAGAGACAGAGAGAGAGAGAGAGAGAGAGAGAGAGAGAGAGACCTTGTGCCCACCCACCTCGTTATCCAGCGCACATCCCCGTCTCTGTTCTTTTTTCAGTCAGCCCTAAAAATAAATGGTTGCATCCTTCGCGATTACGCAAAGTGGTGAATGGTGTAGGCGAGAGCGAAGCGGAGTCTAACAAGCTGCATCCAGTGATCATGAGATGATGTAATTAATTCAGTTAGATTTAAGCTACAAAAAACTCTTAAAAGTCCTTTTAAAGAAGGCAGATTTTAGAGAGACAAGCTATTCAAACAGTAGCAAAATATGACCCAAAAGACAACAGGGAAAGTTTGAGTTCAGTTAAAGTACTTGAAGTGTCTTTCCTTAATTAAAGCGGAAGAAAGTCATTCCTCATCTTGATATTTTCCTTATTTTTAAAAGACTGTGGTAAAACAATCAAAGAAAATCATTTCCATATGTCTATAATGCAAAATTTACAGTCTGAAATCATGTTTTTTATCTATTTGACAATCAGTCTAACACACCCAATGTGTTGGAGCAAGTAGCTTTAATCAGTGTGAATAAAGAAACATTTTCCAGGATCAATGTTTAAAGCTTTGACAGCATGTAAATACAATCTTTGACAGCTGTTTATTTGCGCCAGCCAAAGTAATATAGTAAGACTGCTGTGCTTTTTTGAACATCCGCTGGTGGAAATATTGTCTCAGTGAGGATGGACAACACTGTACATGTGCTGAGAGGCTGCATGAACTTGAGCCCTGACAGTGAAGAATCGCAGACCAAAATGCTGTGAAGCTTCTGTCCGGTGAAAGAGCTGAAACGCATCCTGAAGTTACACTGAGTTAACTGAGTCTTAGGACCGTGCTGCAAACATTTTCCCATAAAATGTATTTTCAGGTGTTTGCTTGACAGCCTCCAGATGGTTTTTACAATATTTCACAAAAAAAAGAAAATCTACTGTATGATTTATAGCCACATGTCCCATAACTAATTTCACTGGCTATTTTCTTTACCCTTTATTTATTCAGGGAGGTTTCACCGGGAGCCGAGCCTGGAAGCTGTCCTCTCTCACTTCCCTCAATCAGAGTTTTCCGGTTGGATTAAACCGGCAACCTCTCAGCCTCTAACCTTCAGGCCGCCACTGCTGCAAAATACAGTCCACTTTGATGAGGCTCCGATACTGAAACTGCATCATTCTGCGTATATTTGTGTGCACCCAACAAAGTCTGTGACATGATTGACTGTAGTTGGTCTATTAGTCACTGTACCACTGTAAAAATAAATTAAAAAATAAAATCATATCATAATGTAAGTAATGTGAGGTGAATATGCTAAATAAACTGAATGCATAATACACAT
>JAQFJA010000025.1:22485889-22503064 GCA_029874485.1 Naso brachycentron | reverse complement strand
CCAGCGTAAAACAAAAGAGAGATTCTACTCCAGGAGTCCACATGCAGATACGGAGACTGCAGGTCTGTCGAGTGAAAATAAAAAACAAAATCATTAGCAGCCTTTGTTCTGATATTTACTGTTCCTGCACATTAAATTGAATATTAGCTTTTCTCTCGTCGACAAATATTGTTTTAGTTACTGAGCTGTAAAGTCAAGTGGTAGCATGGCTAAAGTGAAGAGGCAACATCATGTACACACAATAGGAAGTGAGTGTGCATTTTATCAGCTTTCTGGAAGAAAGTCCCATTGTGACAGCATATATTTAGACAGCTGCCACTAAAGTGAACTGATTATTTATACAAGATTCGTCCCAGATACGACTGACCAGACTCCCTCTCTTTGTGACTGTGTGTATTTTCACTTCTATGTATCTGAGTGGGTGTCGGACGTGTTTTTCTGATTACCATGCCCTGAAAAAAATTCCACACAACTGTTCTTATTTATTTTAACTTTTCGATAAACACTAACTTTCATTACACTTACTGGTACTGTGACTTAGGCATTTTGAAATAGGTCTACCATCATTTTACTTTTTATTGAGACATGAGAAAAACACTTGTCACAAGATTGGCTACTCTTTAAACTCATGTCAGATTAAGTGATCTTATTGCTTACTATCATTCAGTCACCGCCAAGAATAACCTGCATTTGGCATGTGGAATCTCTCTGTGATTTGACCTTTTAATCGTGTAGGTGAGGATTGTTAGTAATATAGCCATGCATGGTTCCATCTCAGTAGTCCAGAACTGAAAATACTGTTGTGAAAGCAGAAATAGTTGAAATTGCAGCGATTGAGGTTACTTCAAAATGTCTAAACAGGCTGCAGAACTGAATAATGAATTTTCCCTAAGTACTCCTCCAGGTTAAAAAAGGGGGTTTGTTACAATACTTCATTTCAAAGCTGAGCAGTGAAAAAGGTATAAAGTGGTGTTGGCATCAACAACTGGGACAAAATCACAGCTCTAAAAGAGATGGGAGATTTCTTGCCAAGAGCTCTTTGAGCAGTGGACCCACCAGAAATATTTCTACTCCACCTAAAATATGTTTTCCACTCTGAAAGCTAAGCTGTGTCGACGCTAAGGGTGGATGCTCATCTTGACTCCAAAAAGACTAAGTCAGAAATATGGGCATTATTTTTGATTCACATCTCAAACTAAAGCCACACATCAAGTATATGACTGAGTCAAAAATACAGTGAGGATTTAGAAAGTCATACCATCATCCTCAGCAGGTTAGATCCATTGTTTTGTTTTTCAAGTGGGGGCCAACCCTTTTGGGAACTGGCAAAGGGCACCGGGAGGGCCTTAGTCAGTTATTATTACTATAAATTACAATATATAAGAAAAATGTATTGAAAGCTAATTTGCTATGTCCATCTTTCTAAACGTCATTTATCAGCTGTCAGCTAACAAAAACAGGCATGTTGTTGAGAAGGAAAGGACCTGAGCAGCTCACAGCAACACGGTTGACAAAAGCTCAGATGCAAAAAAAAAACAACACACACACAAAAAAACCTCTCCCTTTTTTTCCCCCAGGCCAAATAAAACATTGAAGTATGAGGCAGAATACATAAAGTAAGGATTTACTGCTGTACACTGTCTTTTTAAACATTTGTTGCAGTATTTTCAATGGATTTTTAAAGACATCTCGTAAAAAGGGGGCCCGTCTATAAGAACTGTTATTTGGGGGAGCTCGGTATGGAAAACTTTGGGAACCTCTGAGTTAGACTACTGTGATGACCTCTTCTCAGGTCTCTTTAAGAAAGCACTGAGTCAGTTTCACCTTATTCTGAACGCTGCCGCTAAAATTCTCACTGAGAAAGCTGTATTTGCGCCAACTGTCAGGTCTTGGCACTGGCTTCCCAGTCATTCATAGAATTGACTTCAAATTGCTGCTGCTGGTTGTCTTTAAATCACTAAAATGCTTTTGGGCTAAAATACATTTCTGATGTCTGCAGTATGAACCCCCAGACATTTGAGGTCATCTGGATCAGGTCTGCTAACTGTTCCTTTAGTTAGAAGAAAACACAGTGAGGCTGCTTTTAGTTTGTATTGTTCTGGCAGTTTGTACTGGAACAAACTGCTAGAAGATCTCAGATATGCACAAGCTGTAACTACTTTAAAGAACAGCCAAAAGATGGTTAAGTTCATTACTGCCTTAAATAAACTACCACTAGCACTTTTTTTTTTGGCTAAAAAAGACAAATAAAGTTGCCTTCCCTTCATAATTAAAGACACTGCGGTGCTTTTGGAAATTCTATTGATTTATTTTAAAAAACACAAAAAGTGCGATTTGATTTAAACTAGACTTTACAAGAGGATTTGCACCCCAACACAAACAGTCAGTTTGACCGCAGTACTGTGTTATTGTTGTTCTTGACCAACTGTTTTCATAATGTATCATCTCCTGTGATGGTTTCCAGCCATGTGTGGGTGTGCAATAAGTGTGAATCTGCAGATTTAATCTCTGCCACATCGGAAACCAAGCCAGCTGTTTAGACTGCTACATTTATCCAGGCATCTTACCAGCCTGCCTCTGACTGGTCCTCTCTGAAAGGACTATGCATGCCACGAAGTGGGAAACGTGCTCTGCTTATGCAAATCAAATCTTGTCTTTACTGTCTCTCTTCCTCAATCCAGGAGACCAAGGCGAGATTGGAGAGGTGGGAGATCAGGGAAAAGTGGGGAAGGATGGACCACCAGGACGTCCAGGTATCCAG
This sequence comes from Naso brachycentron, assembly GCA_029874485.1. Taxonomy (NCBI): domain Eukaryota; kingdom Metazoa; phylum Chordata; class Actinopteri; order Acanthuriformes; family Acanthuridae; genus Naso; species Naso brachycentron. The sequence goes on along the minus strand of JAQFJA010000025.1, from coordinate 22,500,303 downwards.
CATCCTGTCATATATTAAATATATAGTTTAACGCGGTGGAAAGGGAGGTTCTTGCAAAGTTACATAGAATGAGGAGAAAAGCAACACGAGACAGTTCTATGACAGTGCCATGCACAAAACATAATTAAAATGAATCAAATTAATGCAGTTTTATTAAATATATAACCTTTTTTTTCCATACATTCTTTTTCTTTCCAAAGCCTGGTTCCTATATTATCCATAATGCAACTCTGCTGCCACAATGACAGAATCAGATGTGTTGTGTAGGAGCAGCTAATGTAGCTTAGAGCTGCTAGCCTCAAGCAGAGATAAGGGGCAAGCTTCTTGTCTCTAACTTTGCTTATTGTCAAACTTTTAAACTTCAGCCTCAACCTGAAGCGAACTCACGCGACATCACCTACTCCGGAGCCAAAGAGTTTTATGGAGCTATTTTACATGTGTATTCTTACTTCAAAAGACCTGTACACACTGGCGTTCCCCTTTAAGGCCAGCTTTGATGTCTAAATAAAATTTAAAAATTTGGTTTGTTATCAGGCGGTGGTTCAAGATGATGAACTGGACAAATATTAGCGCAATCACAATGACTCCAGGTCTGTTTAATGGCACCCACACTATATCTGGATAGCTTTGTGAGTCACAGCAAAATCAGACTAAACCTAAAATTTCAGAAACACTTAACTACAAATACATGGTCCACAAACAGTGATTTAGTCCAGCTGGAGGTGACTGTTAATTGCTTGGTATTGACTGCGGTCCTCCTGAACTTCGCATAGTTTTGTTGACTAATATGCACGCAATGAGGCAACACATCATGCTTTTTTTGTGTTGTCTCATATTCAACATTCAAACCCAATTTTTGCTATGAAAACATCTACCAATAAAAGGGGATGATTCAGCCTCATTCCAGTACGTAACATGAGCAAGACAAAGGAGTGGCTGCTGCTCTGTCATCCCAATGGTGCAAAAGTCTCATTGACAATAAATGGCAATTTATGCTTGATACCACACAAAACAAATGTGTCCCCAGTCTAAACATTTTGCAGCTGATCATGTATTTAATATTGAATACGTGCAAAAAAAAATCCTGTGCATCTCTGTTTATTGGCAGGCTTGCAGCAAAGACAACTGAAAGTGGGAGACAAAAAGCAAAAGAAACAGAGGGGAGGACTTTGTGTCCCTTTTATGTTTGAACTGACGCATAAAGTCTGGTTTAACCTGTCTGCGTCATCCACACTGCTGCTATTACGCAGACGACCAACCATGTCTTACTTCTGCACTGTGAGCTCCTGCACAGCCAATGAGACTTTGCCCTGGCAGCAGCTTTTGCTTTTGTCCTGCTTCAGACAGCTTGTTTTCCTTTGCTGTGTAGTAGATGTGGAGGCCTGCTTTGCTTTGTGAGTGACAGACAGACAGACAGACAGCCCTGCATTGCTGTCTTTTTAATGGAGAAAGCCAACGTTTGATTGCTGCTGAGGAAAGCACACACACACACAGACACACACACACACACGCTTTATGCACACAAGGCATGCAGGATATGGACCCAAGGAGGTAGATAAAGACATGAAAACATACAGTACATATTATATGTACACAGACACACACTGTGTACGAGCTAAAGGTTCCTGGCTGCCCTCTTGCTCTCCGCAGATGTTTGTTTTATCCAATAACTTCACAGAGAGGTCGTCATGCACATACTCACACACACACACATACACACACATTAATGCACACACTTTACAACAACAAACACACACTTCTCTCATCAGGCTGTGTGTGAGACAAATGCCAGGAATGATTGAGTCTTTTCCAGAATTGTAAAGAAGAAAGTGAGTACATGTACGTGAACCTTTTCTCAACTCTTCAACTCTGGATATTTTTTTACAGTATAGCAAACCCAGTCATTATGGTTTTTCTGTGTGTATGCTCAGTGTAGGAATGAACGCAACTTTCTACTGTATGATGACTCTGTAAGTAAGTCAACAGCTCAACAGATGACGCATGTATTCCCTGTTTTAATTTAGGCTGCTTTACAGGAAACAGTTGCTTAATTTTGGAATGTTAAAAGGGAATACATGACTGTGAATCCTCTGGAGGGCAACAAAAACAATTTGTTGCTCCAAGTTTATGGACGTCAACAAACAGTCGTGCTTGGTTTCTACTCGCACATGTGTTAATTGTGCTTTACTCGCTGCTGGTAAAGTTTAGGTGAGAATTTCAGTTTTATAGACATTCGATTAAGTGGTTGGTAATGTTTTTAATTCTCATGAAGAACCTGTTGGCATGAACTATATGTGCAATGAATGGAAAATCTGACCAAGTGCCTTTATTCCATGTGATCGAGCTCTCTTTCCTTTGCTCACTTAGCTCTAAAAAAGCAGAAACGCCAGCATTCATATTAGGTTATTCTGTTTGAGCAAACAGTGTGTAATGATCGATCTGATCCAAGGTCTGATTGGCATGTTAATCCCCTCAATTTTTGTCACTTTAAGCCATAAAAACAGTCAGTCCGTTGAAGCTAGTATGAATGTTTTAGAAACAGCTTAAGGGTGTTTGAATGTGGGATTAAAAATGAGGCCCCCACCTCCGATATCCGCCAGCAGCTGGAGAATCCAGACGTTACACCAGTTGGAGGGGTTGGCCATTAAAGGGTGACTTCAGTGATAGGGAGGATTGTTATCTGGAAGTTTAGATAGACGGTTTAACTGGTGAGCTTGTGTACTGTGAAAACAACATTAATCACCTTTTACAGACACCGACGGAATAACAAGAGAATAACAGATCAAAAAAACACCTATAATCACTGTTCACAGCCGGACTCAGCTCAGAATTATTAAAATATTTACTTTGTGATGCTACTTCACAATCTTTCATACTAAAAATTACACAAAAATTCCATTATTATAGTGAAAAAGTGACATTTCCCATAGGCCCGAGCTTTACAGAGTTTAGCAGACCTCACACAATCCATAAGACCTCACACCTTTCATCAACACTTCTCACAAATCATCAAGTCGAAAATCAACAGGAGGAAAGTGGGGAATGGGAAATAGCAAAGAATAGCTGGCTGTGCGTGTGTGTATGTGTGTGTGGCCAATCCGTCTAATAGCAATAGGCCTCTCTTATGCGTCACTTAGTATTTCAAACACCATCAATTTCCAGTTGAACAGTTTCCTGAGGAAATACTCGTTCAAGTGCTGGCAGAAAGCTTCAGTCTGCTCTGCAGTTTTCACACGCACACGCACACACGCACACACACAAAGGCATGCACATAATCTATCTATTTCATTCTGATATTTCCTGTCCTCTAGCACTATACTGTCACTGCACGATCCAAAATCCAAATCTTTACATCCTCTTATAACAACAACTTAAAGCAGCCTGACTACGGGGTAACAAATAATCTGTTATGATCATTATGATGATAGCAGATCAAAAATCATAATGAGTAAGATTGCACCTATCGTCAACAATTGTTGTTGCAATTTGACCATGTGTTTACTGTAGTGGATGTCAGACTGCATTTTTAAACCCCATTCACTGCCATTCATGTTGAAACAGGATATAGAAACTCTATATGACATGTGAAAAGTTGCTAGGTATAGAAAATTTACCCTTCTGAAGAGAACGTCTGTGTATATTTTGTCAAAAATCACCTAACGAGAGAGAGGGGGGAGCCAGGAGCCGCTGAGACAAAAGTTATTACGCCTGGAAAAATAGTTCCTTACAAGTGCAGCCTTCCTAGCTCAAATATTAGTGTGAAGACGGATTTTAACACAGACATTCTTTTAACTAACGTCACATTTTTGTTGTTTACTGAATATGGGAAAAGGGAAACAACCACAATATCTCACAGATAAAGCTATTTTGGGAAAAATCTGCATGGTTTATGTAGCCTATGTCGCCGATGTTGACAAAAGACAATGACGTGTCGTAACACTGGTGTTTCAAAAATGAAAGAACTCAACTTTGATCATGCCCCGTGCACAAGAACATTGTTGATTACACACTCTGTACAGAATAAATGAAACGGAAAATAATAATGAAAATGTATACAAATAAATACTAAAGACATGCATTTAGTGTAGTTTATCACATTCTACCTTGAAAAACCTTCACCAGCAACAACACACACACACTCAAGGATTATCTTCACTCCGCAAACTTCAGATAGTGCCAGATGTAAATCAGCATTATTTCCTCAAATTCACTTACTGGCACACTAATTACAACAACAGCAGCGTTGATTTAGGAACTAAACTATGCAGTGATTGCTGGAAGAAAAGAAAACCTCAGGACTTGCAGAAGAGAGATGGCAGCCTGCAATTATATTGATTAGGCTTGAAATGGGCGGAAAAATGATTAAGGTCATGTTGAACCTGAATGATAGAATTTACAAAAATAAACAATCTTCAAAAACAGCAATGTTTATCATGTTTACTTTCTGGAAAATGCTCTGCATTGTGTACACCACCTTTCCTGTGTTTTATGCACACAGTGTTGGATTAAAAAAATGTAGAATTTCAAACTGAGGATATGAGATTTTACAGCAAATACATTCACTCCTGTCTATATATTCTTTCTCCTCTCAAACTCCCTCTGTCTTTCTCTTCTTCCACAGGCTTGCCAGGAGAGAACGGCCTTGCAGGGGAGATGGGCCACACAGGAAAGATGGGGCCCATTGGAGACAAAGGTATAAATGACAGAAATTCATTTTAATCTAAACTTCATGTTCATATAGCTATAGACCCACATGCTTATATCTCCATTTCTAATAATCTCACCTCCCCTATAATATCTCTCTCAACAAGTTAACCCTATAGCCTCTACAGTGTAAACACAGGCCTTATCATTTCTTCTCTTAGCTTTGCTTTGTATATAGAATAGTCGACACTCTAATCAAACAAGTGGGTGCATCAAAGGAAAAGCCTCCAGTCATCAGTGTCCTTTTAAAAACTCCAACAAGTCTACAAATGTGTCCTTGATTCAGAGCCATGGAACCTTTTCAGTTGCCAACAACAGGTGACAAAAAGAGTAAAATGTAGCTGTGACGTTCCACAGGACCATACTAACTTCATGCAGTAAATGGAAGAAATACAGTTTCCTGTAAGCCTCCTTAGCTTGGACAGCAGCTCCATAACCACAGACTCAAAGTGTCAAAAGAAGTAAAGTGGACATATCTGCACAAACCAGCAACATTAAGTAGTCCCAAGTTGAATACACAAAGAGGAACTGCTTTTAGCCAACTGCAGTTTTTTCTAAAGTATTTTTCTTCTTTCTTTTGTTTTATGTTATCACATTAAAAGATAGAAGAAAACATAATCCTACAATATGTAGTCATCCATATTCGTCCAGGGTGGCTGAAACAATTCAGATGTTTGTTTTCATTTTTATGAGCAGTCATGTTCTCCTGCATTTCTCGGCATGCACTTTTCTCAGTATTCATTATGTTTAATACATGTGCAGGAAAGTGGCTGTGCATCAGCCATCCCAGGCTGAGGAGTGAGGTCACAGGTTCGGATTTTCCTTGATCCTGAGCGCCTGGAGCTCATAAAACACCTGAACAAAAACACATTTTCAAGGAAATTTTGGCTTTCAATAGAATTTAAAACAAAAATTTATTTATTCTTTAGAGAACACTCTGATACCACAACTCTATTACACAACAAGAAGTGTTAGTTTTCATGTCTGAATTAGCAAAACTGGTGCTCAATCAAGATTATTGTGATACACGAAGCACTGATCTTTGTATGTGCCACAGTTCTATGCATGCTTTATGTCTGCTAATTATTAGAGTATGATCAGAGACTACATTTAGCTCGAAACCAAAAACTATGTAGTTCATAATTTCATATGGAAAACCGTACAATTTCTATTGTGGCAACAGGAAAATAAGTCAACTCTGAAGCCATATATATTAAAATTTTGCTTTTTCTTTAGACTTTACACCTTTGGGGCTCAAACTTACTCCATGCAAATCACAAAAAACAAATCGGGCTTGTCAGGCTGCACAATATGTACATAATATGTGATACTGTTGTGGTTCTTCCTCATTCAAAACCAACGTATTGTAATGTTTGCTCTGCAGCCCACTTCCCCAAAATTTGCAACCGTCAGTTTGTTTCCTTAGAAAAGTGTGTATGTGAATATGTCTTGGATAACATGTATACACAAAATGTATAATTCATCCACATCCCAGTATTTTTTTTTTTTTAATGCATGGTTTTTGTTTTGGTTTGTTTGGTTGTTGTTGTTGTTGTTGTTACTTTGGAACACTAACATCTGGGTTACAAATAATTATTTGCCCTGAGTAAATCCACACCTGTGTACAGCCACATTTAAAATATTTTATGCATGATATGCCATCTAGTGGTAATATTTTGTAACTACACCATATTATCATTTTTAAGCAGAAAAGGGCAGAAAAAGTGAATTGCCGGAAATCACTGACAACATAATTTTAAGATTTGGCTGACATGTGATATCTGTTTCTCTATAGGTGACAAAGGTGACAAAGGTCTGGAAGGGCCCTCTGGTGTGAAGGGAAAACCAGGTGAGTAAGTTGAACATCAGGACCCATCTTTTCTCATCATGCTCCTCTCAGTCCAACATGATGATGATACAGCAATAGACATTTGCAAATAAGCAGGACAGACAAAAAATGTGTATTTCAACAGTAAGCCTTGTCAGTGGTTGTTAGCTGGCAAAGTTGAGCACGCTACATTCATTTTATTGCAATATAGGAATAAATATTTGCTTGTGGCCACTTAATATAAAATAAGTGAAGAGGCTCCTGACAGCAGAAATACTGCCAGAATATAATATTGCCAGAATAAAATGCATAAAAAAGAAAACTGAAACAAAATGTTTCAATGTAAAAAAAAAAAAAAAAAAGTGTCAGCATATCTGTTGTTTGCTGTCAGTGTCAATATTTATTCTGGTAATGGGTTTGATACAACAGAGCATTATTAAACATAAGGACAGTTTTTATTGAGCCGTATACTCCAGCACACTGGAGTTGAAATCAAATAATGGCTGTAAGATAAGATAAGATACGCCTTTATTGATCCCCTGTGGGAGAAATTCAAATGGACACAGCAACAAGAAGCAGCAGCACAATGGTAGAAATTGCACTAAGGAAAAAAAGAGCAAGATAAAATTAAAGTGACATAACAATCATGTAAAATGTAAGATACAATAGAATAAAATGTAAAATATGAAAATGCTAAAAACAGTGCAACATAGATGGTATAAATAGGTACGATTGTACAATGTGCTGATCCTGAGATGTATTAGCAAATTAGCAACCAACAGGGAGTGTGTTGCCCGGGTCTGGGACACACACTGGGCCAGTCTAGCAGGCTACATGAGGTTACTTGCCGACTTTAGCTTTGAGTGTGTGCTTTGTTGCCCATTTTATTAACACAGGCCTGACATGGCATCAACAGTGACAATATTAAGAGTGTATATCATCAAAAAAAAAAAGCTTTGAGAGCCTTGCAAATAATCCTTTAATTCTATAAATGTAATTAAAACAACCCAAGGCGAGGGTGGAGGAGGTCTTTGCCTGACAGAAGTGCTAGAACTTGTCTGCAAATAATGTGGAAAAGGCTCTTAAAGTTTTGTTGCAGTCTTAGTGCAGGAAGGTTCTCCTGTGTTAGCACATCTTGTACACACTCAGGTCATCTGCTGGTCCATGTTTAATCCACCAGGCACAACATGTGACTGTGGCAGGTACAGGAAGGTGGTCGGACAGCTGGATGTCAACGTCGGCAAGCTGAGGAACGCTGTCAAGTTTGTGAAGAACGGTGAGTACCGAACTGAATAATGGACTTGCAGGCCATTGAATAGGAAAGACAGTTTTTTGTTTTGTTTTGTTTTGAATATAAATTTTGTCTCCTTTTTTTGGAAGTGTTACTTTCCCTAATCTTGATAACACCCCCCCCTAGGTGTTCATTGTATATGGAAGAAGTATACATATATCTGAATGAGTATCTGTGTTTTTAAACCATTTCTACTTTTTGGGGTCTTATGTTTAAATTAAATATGGCTGGAAAAACACCAGCTCTTATGTCTTTTGTTTATTTGTTAGAATTATTAACTTTCTTTTCTTGCCTGTGCTCACTCCTGCTATGCAATCTGATGAATCTGTGGAGCTGTCATCGAGATTGAATAAAAAAATGACATATTCATTATATCATGCCAGTGCTTTAACAATCATATGGCTGAACTTGATGCTAGCACTGCATCCCTAACAATGTTTGGACATGGAAAAGTTGGATTTGTTTTTAGTCCGGCTTGTTTTAATTTTTGCTTTGCACACATAGCTTCTTTGTGAAGAAAGCTATTTAGAATATCGAGGGTAAATAACTTGCACCCCTGTCCCATGCAGTCATCTTAGGGCTGAAGGAAACAGAAGAGAGGTACTACCTGCTGGTGAAGGAGGCCAAGAGGTTTGGAGAGGCATTGATGAACTGCAAGCTGAGAGGAGGCACCCTGGCCATGCCAAAAACCAGCGACGCCAACCATCTCATGACAGAATATGTCAGTCAGGCAGGACTGACAAGAGTTTATATAGGAGTGCAGGCTCAAAGCAAGGACACAGTGAGTGCTCCACATCAGAACATAATACACATACATGCACACAGGTGTGTTTGAACAGGTGGAGTTTCAGTTTTCAGTCCTCTTTGTCAGTGTTTTCAAAAGCAAGATGAGGGCCTGAAATTTGTTTAAACGGTGAGGATTTATTTTTTAGGAGAACTCGTTGTGAATAGCTCTATGTTTTTCACTCATATGTGTTTTGTTTTGTTTTGTTTTGTTTTGTTTTGTTTTGTTTCTAAATTAGGTTGGGACACGCAGCTTTGTTTATGCAGACTCCAGCCCTCTACAGGGCTTTGCAGCCTGGAGCCCAGAGGAGGTGCTTCATTCAGAAGTGTCTCCCAGCACAAACTCAAGCTGCGTGGAGCTGCTCAGCACTGGAACGTGGAGTCACGTGGAGTGTGAAGCCACCATGTTTTTCATCTGTGAGTTCCCAAAGAGCAGGAGACGAGGAGGAGGAGCAGGCCAAGGGAGAGGGACTTCATCATGAACCAATGACACAGAAAGACCTGTATGCGATGTAATGCAAAAAAAAAAAAATAATGAAATGGAAAAATAAAATGTGCCTGCATAATCTGACGAAAGGCGTCTTTCCTTAAAGAACTGAACAATGAAATAAATCATAGCAATGACTTCCACGATAGTGTTATAAAAAAAATTATACTTGACCAGGTTGAGCCTGGTTATTATTATTTCTAACTTATTTACTTAAAAAATACTGAAAAAATTAATCAACCATTCATATTGATGCAAATTGATGTTTTATTAATCTGACTAAAGACTAAATTTTTTCTGAGCATTATCATCCACTTCCCTTGGGAAGCCTTTTTTAAATCAGTGCATTGTAGATTTACTGATGACAATGACCAAATTCACATCCCCCTCAAACATGTTATGTGCTAATTAGCAGATGATAGCACGTGCACATTTATACTTAGGGGGTGAAAATTGAAACTTTACTCCTAAATAAGGACATGTTTTGCTGTTAGCAAGTTACCTGCTAGCATTAGCATTTAGCTCAAAGCACTGCTATGCTGCTGTCAGCATTTCACAAAGTTTGTGAAGTTTCTCCCGATGCTACAACTCACAAATTTTGCAGTTTTATAAATTCACTCTTGCTGCATGTTTAGTGTCCACTCATGCTAATAGCCTCTCTTCCAAGCAGGTCAGCTGCTTTACAGCTTATCAAGGGCCACACCAAACATCTATTGTTGTGAGGCATGTTCATCATCATCAGCTATCCACACAGATTCCTCCCACTCTTGACTAGAAATTAGACAGAGCTCTGGGGAGACCATGTCATGCCTTCAGGTTGTCCAAAGGGTGATTCAGGTGAGGTGTAAAGTCCAGTGATGTTAAAGTTGGGCTGGGAAATACCATGTTTATTAAGTCCAGTTACCATACAGCTGTTAAACATGCCATAAAATATCCATAACCACAAACTAACAAACAGTCCCTAAGAGAACCTGAACACAGAATTTGCATTAACTGAACCACATTGAAATGAGACGGTGTGTTTTACGGGAACTTATGCCAGGGACGTCAGTTGAGTAGGCGGTCACACACACGTTTGCATACACACTGATAAGGAATGTGGCCATATGTGTCCAAGACCACCTTCGAGTGTGTTCTGGTGTGTCTGTGACAGGTTTCAGGATGCTGCGAAAGAGCTGGCAAATGGACCTTTGAGTTGACACTAGAAAAAAGGTTTGTTTGCCCTTTCATTCATCCCTTTGTAACCTGCATGGTCACATGGCAGGCTAACAAGGCTGCCTCCGGACACTACATAATTTCTGCAGATATTTCTTCCAATCAAAACAAAACAAAAAAAAAAGATTGGATGTACTGATGATGCCATGAAGAAGCATGGGATCATGGGATTTGTTTATGTCACTGTAAAACAGCTGGCAGCTTGCAGATAAAAATGTGTCTGAGTCAAACAGAAATGTTCACAGCGAGTTGACATACTAAAGTTTGATCATATTTAGTTTAGTCACATTTGTCGGAAGTTAGCAACAGGCAACAAAATGAGATGTACCTTGAACACTATTGGAAAGATTTTGAATAATGCAATGTAAAATATTCAGCAGATATAGACATTTTTCAGTCATTTTGGTATCGAAATGTTACATAATGTATTGTCTCTAGGTTACAACTGTAGCAAAGCACTGACATTTACGTCTGAAGGGGTTGTTTTCAATGGTTTGGAAAGTTACATAAGATCTATTCCTGAACAGCACATTCTCACTCTTCAGATGTGCAGGCTGACATCCTGTTATTCACACAGGAAGTGCAAGCAGAGAATTTTGCTGACTGTAACTGTGGTGCACTGACAAGCTTTATCTGCAATTCAAATGCACATTAGAGACTAAAACAAAACTAAATCACAGGTTAAAATAGAAAGTTACACTGTTGCAGCTGCAGCTATCTCAACTGCAAATTCTAAGTGTTTCATGTTTTTGTGTTTTTGCCCTCTCTTGTTTTTTCCTGGCTTTCTCTGTCTGTCTCTCTCTTTTTATGTTATAAGTTTTGTATTTGTGAGTTCCAGCGTGGGTGTGGCTCTGCAGTCTCCTGGCTGCTGGCTGTGTTTCCACCTGCCAGTCATCAGTTCACCTGCATTATATATATACCCACGCCAGTGACAGCTACACTTCAGGCTCACTTATAACACTTCGAAAACCTGCTTCTATTTGTTCTTTTGCACTTACATGTTTTTCCGTGTATTTCAGGATGGCCTGCCTCATTCCCAGTCCTCCTTATCTCCACTGCTCTTCCTGAACTTTGGATTACCTCATCAGACCAGTAGTGTTCATCAATAAGAAACTCATTTTACAATAAACCAAGTGTTTCTCCTCCACCCTGCTTTGTATCCTGCTCTTGGGTTGTAACACACTTCAGCTCAATTACAAGTATACACCTACAAGGTATAAATGGTAAATGTAAAATAAACCGCAAAGGACTTGAAACAAATGTTTGTTCGGAGAAACACAGTCAATACAAATTAAATTAAATGCTTCATATTTCCTATACAACCACAAGTAATGTTTTAAAAAAAAAAACAACAACAACTTTGTTTTGCCTTCAACAAGACTCCAGACAAAGGGGTTGTCTTTCCCAAACCATACACTTCCTCCACACAGTTTGTATTTGCAGCATCAGCATACCATTGAACCTAATAAAAACAGTTTGATGCAACTTAGCAAGGAGTGCCGGCTAGAGTGAAGACCAGCAGGGTGAAGACGCAGACCACAAATCTGACACATGTCGCTGATATTTAGCAGCAAATCGGGGAGTGTTGAAGGAGATGGTTGGAATCTGATGGCAAATGACAGCAGATCAAGGAATGGATGCCGTTCGCAAAGTTCAGGTAAGAATACACACAAAACCACATTCCTGCCAATATACAAAATAACACGTATCAGAACTGAAATATTTATTAATTATAAGAAGTCTATCATGTGCATGGTGCAGGTAGAGATAAGATAAGAGATAAGGGAGTGAGTTCCATATAGCAACATTTTGTCAATGTATTTTTTGTTTTTGTTTTTCATTGCCTTATGGTTTGATTATTTGTGCTTCAGTGTGTTGGATTGCAGCTGCTGCAGTGTGTGTGGGGATCCTACTGCTGACTGCAATCTTGGTGGCAAAGAGTAAGTTCGACAGTGCCTCAACAATGAGCACAAGAGCACATGGAAAACCTCACAGTTTATCTATTCCAAGAGTGCAGAAATTACAGTTGGTCATGAAGTCTAAGAGAACTTCTAAAATCTGCATTCAGAGCCATATCAGGCCCTAAACTCCCAATAACTGTAACTTTATGTTGAAGTGCAGCAAGTTTAACTCTGTTCAGCACTGGTCCATGGTAATTTTCATGTTTTTTTTATTGTCTGTTTTGTTGCAGATACCAGTACAATCAGTCAATGGGACAAAAAGTACGAGAATATGGTTTACGAGCTCACTAAAGGCAGTGAGAATCTCAAAGGCGAGCGAGACCAACTGATGTATGATATCATGAACCTGACAAAAGCAATGGAAGACCTTCAGAGCCAATTAGAAACTGTGGCTGCAAGCCGAGATAAATTACAAGATAAGGTCAGCAGATTTAATCTCAACAACACAGGTAAGAAATGCAGAATACATAAGCAAAAGTAAAACCTTTTTAATTTTGATTCACTGCAGCAGAAAGGAATTAAAGGTACATTAACAAACACCAAAGGACTTGAGTGAACCATAAAATGTATGTTCCACTTTATTAAAACCAAAGGTCAGAATAATTAGAGCATTACAAATAATGCAGCAGAATTTCAGTCAATCATCAGCATCATAAGTGCAAGGCTTGGTCACTGATGAGTCTAAATCTAAATAGATGTGTTTACTTTGTTACTATGTTCTGTAATGTTAACCTGAAGTACTGAATATTTCTATAAAACTTTTAAACAGACAGCACAAAAATCATGTGTCCAAAGCAGCTGCTACTCTTTGTGTCTTCAGTTTTTTGTCACCAACAATGACTGTTTAACCTTTATCGCTGTTAAATATTAACAATCTAAAATTTCCTGCACAGCTGTGTGAATAATTTAACTAAGAAGACTCACAGCATCACACTAGAGCTAAGAGTCTTTACATCAAACAAAGGATCGACCACTTTGAAAATGAAAATAGAAATTACAGCAGTTATCATTTTAATTTCCCAAGCATTCAATTATATATATTATTAATTATATTATTATACATAAATAATATTATTGATTTCTACTGACAAAATCAAAGAGTGCAGGGTAAAAATACCATCTCTGGTTTTGTCTATTGCTGTCTAAATTAAAATACAGAGTTTTGAAAATAATTAGGGACTGATAGTGGTCTGATGTAAGATTTGGGGTTTTTAAAGCAAGCAAGAAGATCAGTCAAGCCATGTACTCATTTTGAGTTCTTGTAAATAACATCACTTAATGATGGAAGTTAGTCTGGGAACCTTAAATGCCAAAACTGGTTCTCTGCTGGTCCCCAAATCTTTGCCATGGTTTCATGATTAGAATGACTAAAATACACCTATGCTTTCTCTAGATAAAGTTTGCCAACATGGATGGACAAAGTTCAAAAACAAGTGCTACTATGTCTCTGATGAAGACGTGACTAAAACCTGGCAAGACAGCAGAAGGGACTGTCAGTCGAGAGGGGCCGACCTGGTGGTTATAGAAACAAAAGCTGAGCTGGATTTCATCAAGAAAAGTTATGTGTTATGGATCGGTCTGTATCGCGGGGAGAAGGAAAACGAGTGGAAGTGGGTGGATGGAACTGACCTGGTAGGTACAGGATACTGGAAAAGAGGGGAGCCCAATAATTCAGATGGAGAAGAGGATTGTGTGGAGATCGCAGCAAGCAGATGGAATGATGCACCTTGTACTAGAAGATTTTCATGGGCATGCGAGGAGTAAGGAGTCTTTTCTTGATGTCATTGATGATGTTATTCAGGTTCTTCTTCTGGAAATTGACATGGTAATAGACAGTCAGAAATAAGTCTTTCTTTTTGTCCAGTCTCTGTTGTAATTTCATAGAAAATATACCTAAGATTGAATTTTTCTCATTTCTTTTATGAAGTAAGAAACAGCGCATAAAGGGGACATATGCTAATTAAAAAATATTCAAATTTCCTTTGATTTTCACAAAATTGCTTAGTAGTATTGTATTTCTGTTTTAATCAATAATTATTGTGTTTTTTTGTTGTTGTATCTTGTGAATGTTTTTCCATGTACTATAAAAAATAAACAATAAAAACATGGACAGAAGAATAATATATTGACTAATTGTATTTTTTC
>JAQFJA010000025.1:22412846-22424024 GCA_029874485.1 Naso brachycentron | reverse complement strand
CTTCAGTCACTGCCTGCTGCATCTTGGTTTGCTGTGTTAATTGTTTCCCACCCTGTCTCCTCCACATTACCCCAATCCTCTGCCTCCATTCCCTCCCTGTTATTTCTTTTATGTCGTTCTTGTCCAATCTTTCTTCTTCTCTCCACGTCTTTGGGTGCACTTGATTCTCTTTGCCCCGCCTGTCATCGCCAAAAACTTCTTCCTCTGGTCCTCCCCTCATCCCTCACCCTTTCCCCTTTCACAGTAGTCTGAACAGCGTTAACAGTAGTGACTCCAGGGGATCCAGTGGCTCTCACTCTCATTCTCCTTCCTCCTCTTCTTCCTCCTCTTCCTCACATCACCTCTTCCACCACCATCACCCCCGCCATCGGTACCGCAGCTCCACGCTACCCCAGCAGGCCCCAGCTCGACTCTCTAGCATCTCCTCCCACGACTCGGGCTTCATTTCCTCATCACACGACCAATACACATCGTCCAAATCATCCTCGCCCATGCCAGCTGAAACAAAGGTAAGAAAAAACCCTCAGCTACCCACACTTAACCAGAGTTTTGGCTTTAAGTATGTACACATGGTTGAGGCGAGACTATAAAACCACATATGCTCTATGATTTACAAGTCATTGTTGTCAGAGACATAGAGAAACCCCAAATCAGCGATCCACACAAGTATTTTCTCACACATCTCCCAAACCACTAAGAGAGGCAGTTAGCTGGCAGCAGTAAGTGTATGCGATCATAGTGAAGTCATTTCACTGCTATTATTATACCATAAATGCACAGGAAATTAGTCTGCCTCCATTCGAGCTCAGGGTAAAACAGGTCAGCTCTATCGTGCTATTATGGATTCGACCACTGTGACAGACTGTGGTTTGGTCAAACTTGCAGATGCTTGAGCATACGACATGTTGTATTTTCATTAAATGTATCACAGTAAAATGACATGTTACAGTGTCAACAGTGTGTTTTACAGCACTAAGCAAAAGTTTTTATCATCAGGTCTCACTCTGTCAGTTTTATCTAACCGACTGACACAGGGTTTCAGATAATGACCTATGTGATAAGTCCAGAGGATTGTCTAGTGATGTTTGTGGAGAGATCAACCATGAAAGCGGCTGCACTAGATGACATTTTGTTAGCGCGCCAGCAACCACAGTCCCCCTGTCCAGCACACATTGGTATAGTTAGACTCCAAGTTTTTATGATGCAGTGAGGGTGGTTTGGCAAGTCCACATCCCTGTCATTGCCTCATTCTTGGTGTAGTTACCATAGTTGGTGTTTGAAAGAGAACAGTCTCATGGCTAAATAGGGCTTAAAGGGGTTTACTTCTTAACCAAGTGCCAACAATGTCAGGCCATAATTTAACGTAACGGATGTTTTAAATTTCCATCATTTTCAATGCTCACTTCCATCTATGGTTGACCCGGATCTTTTATCTCTGTCTGACGGGAAGCATGCAAAAAGATCAGTTCCCTATAGGCATGATTTAAACACTATATTATTAATGTTAATAAAATAACCAGGGCTTTTAATGCTAATAGATCCCTTTTTTTAAATATGAGGCGACACACACGTTGAGTTTGTGGGGATACTTTCAGTATCCTTAAGAAGAAGTTTGCCTGCGCTTTCTTTTTAACAAGGCTTCAACACTGCTGGTGTCCATGCAATTATTTCCTGATGTGATTCCCAGTGCACCCTCTCTACAGCCTCTATCGTCGCTCGGCTGTACTTACTCACTAACTGCTGAGAACTGTGGAAAAGTTGCCTCTGCTCTCTAACAAACTGCTTCTCTCTGTCTACCTGCTGACATGTCTGTCTTTGCAATTCTTCCCCTCTGTACATGTCTGTCCTTCTCAATTTCTCCTCACCCCTCCTCCTCTCTCCCTCTGCTCTCCTCTCGCTGCCTGCTTGCTGCTGCCTTCGGTGGCCCAGCCTTGTCCCAGTTCCAGGTCCTCTGAGGTGTCAGAGACTGGGCAGCTTCACAGTGACTGCAGTTCCCCTCCTTCTTTAGCTGCTGCTACCGCACCTCAGCATGCTACTGACAAGGTGAAACACACTCATCCACCGTGAACCCAACCCCTCTCTCTCATTAATGTCTGTGTTGTACCAACATTACACGCACCACAGCTTCCTCATACAAAACTTCAAACTTGGCTCTACATTCCATCAACTTAGGTTTATCACAGAAATGTTTAAGGAACCTCCAACTCCCTGGCATCTGCATTAGTTTCTCCAGTTTTCATTCAGTTCAGCATTTGTGACCGTTTCCTATGTTCTGTGTTGCCGTGATATTGGATTCCTTTTTTTTTTTTTTTTCAATGTATATTCCTTTTAAATAATTTCTCCTCAATGATGTAGTCTTTTTTGTTTTAGATTTTCCACTGTTACAATAATTTCTTCCATGGTGTGTTTCTTTTTCTTTTTTTGTCTTTTTATGTTATCATCCCTGATGCCACACACACACATCCAGTTGCCCAATGGTTATGACCACTACAGTCCTGCCAATTCCCCCTACCTTCATAGCAACGGGGGCAGTCTGGGATCAGGGTCGGGCACTGCTTTCCCCCTCTTCCCTGCTTCCTCATCATCATCCTCCACCTCTTCCTCTTGTCCCACCCGTTCATGGTCACGTCCTGCCTCAGCCTTGCTGCCCGACTACCCTCAGTACTGCACCCTGGGCCCCATGGTGCCTTCATCTCGAGTCCCCAGCTGGAAGGTTTGTTCATCACCTCGGTCATGACGATCAGCTTTGTCCCGGCCTCTTTTTGCTCCTGGTTGTATAGCTACATTTTAAGTTCTTCTAGAAACGTGAAGTATCAACATGACTTTCTTTACAGGACTGGGCTAAGCCTGGCCCTTATGACCAGCCCATGGTCAACACGCTGAGGAAGAAGAAAGACAAGGAGACCCCAGCTGTAGTGGATGCTAATGGTAGCGTGAATAATGACAGCAGCCTGGCCTTGACCTCAACCTCAGTGCCAGCTCCGGCTGCATTACAGACATCAGCATCAGTGGAAGAGAAGAACAGGACTGTGGCTGCACCTCATAAGGTCAGTTATAGTCACATGCTCTGTGTTCTCTGTCTTGGTTTTAATGTAATGAACACAGCCTGCTGTAATTTAGTCTGCCTGCTTTCAGACAGTCAGTAATTTTTGTTTGGTTGTTTCATCAGTCAGTCACTTTTTCTTTTTGTTACTTATAAGACATATTTATTTTTCTGTAATGTATCTTGTGTTGTCTGTCTTTAATTTTTGCTGGTTTATGCTGTAAGATGCAAAGGAGCTCCATATGTTTCCAGACATCCTGTCCACTCTTATGCTTCTCCACTTTAAACTTTGTTCTGACAACCATTAGTACTTTGCTGCAGCTGTTTGCAAATTACCTCACTGACAACACTCAACAAAGCACATAAACATATTTTAGTGTACATTTAATGCCAGCTGTGTTGCTTAAGTTTCAGGTGACCTCACGCTCAACTTTCAGCAAGCCGTCATGGCATTTAGACTGCATGAATGAGCCTCCCTCCACTAATGCTACAATCTAATGACTATAATGAGTTGTACCTAATGCTTTTAATGACTTTAATAAACTGTACCTGGTTGTAATCAGACAGTCGGGCTGTCAGACCGCATTAACAAATGTTTTTGTCCCTGGGTGATTGTTTCAGGCTGGTGATATTGAGGCCCACGAGGAACTGGCCCTGGCTTTATCCAGAGGTCTGGAGCTGGACACCCAGAGGTCCAGTAGAGACTCCATCCAGTGTTCCAGTGGCTACAGCACACAGACCAACACACCCTGCTGCTCTGAAGACACGATACCTTCACAAGGTAACACACTCATTGTAGTAGCACAACTACTAGAGTAAAGTGCCAGGCTCTCTTTATTTTATCCTCCAGTGTCATCATTACGATAATTCATTGTGTCACAGCCTTTTTAACCTCTCTCTTTGTTCTCGCCAGTATCAGACTATGAC
Organism: Naso brachycentron; assembly: GCA_029874485.1. NCBI lineage: Eukaryota > Metazoa > Chordata > Actinopteri > Acanthuriformes > Acanthuridae > Naso > Naso brachycentron. The sequence continues at coordinate 22,420,054 of JAQFJA010000025.1, read as the reverse complement.
TACTTCTCAATGGCTGGAGATCAGGAGTCTGAGCAGCAGCAGCTGGACTTCGACAAATCCTCCACCATCCCCAGAAACAGTGACATCAGTCAGTCCTACCGACTCATGTTCCAGAGCAAACGGCCAGCCTCTACAGCCGGTCTGCCCAGCACACAGGCTCCTTATCCGGGACAGATGGCCTACCCTGCAGGGCCCTATCCCTCCACACCTGTCCATACTGGGGCTTATCCTCCTACACCTACAGGTACTGAGACAGCACTGGTAGTTTCACAATTTGAAATCTACACTTTGTATCTTGTTGTTTATGATAGTAATAAAAGCTGTCGTGACACCATGTAATGTACTTTTTTGTAATTAAAATCAAGTTGGTTAATGGCTTTAATGATCATTTGTGTTCTCTCGTTGCAGGCTCAGGACAGGGTCTTTACTCTGGATCTTATTCCGCAGGACACGGTCCAGTTATCGTCACACCTGGAGTTGCCACAATCCGTCGCACCCCATCTTCAAAACCCTCTGCCCGCCGTTCAGGCTCAGTCACAGGCACAGGCCCCATCCCTATTCGTACACCTGTCATCCCAGTGAAAATCCCCACAGTGCCCAATATGTCAGGAGCAGTTAATGGGAGCAGGAGTGTAGATGACATGGGAGGAGGAGAAGAGAGCCCAGATTCTCCAACATTCGCAGGAGGAGGGGATGCAGGCACGCTGGCTATGGCATCCTGGAGTGGTCAGGCTACAACCAACCCCCCCACTGTGCCCCTGCCCAACCAGCAGCACCTTCAGAGTGAGATAGGATTGGACGAAGGAGCAGAGGAGGCGAGTGAAGGGGGTGAAGGCAACATGCTGGTTGCCATCCGCAAGGGGGTCAAGCTCAAGAGGACCCTCACTAACGACCGCTCCGCTCCACGTATCGCATGATGACACGCAACAAGAAACGTGAGCTCGTGTCAGAGAAGTGAGGCTTGCCCTTCACTGTAATTGTAAACGAGGTTGAAGGCATTGCCAATAGAAGGTGATGGACTGAATCAAAAGGCTACTTATGCTCGCATGAGAAATCAATCACACCTGTTGTACTTGTAGCATTTCTTGTTCTGTAAATTTCCACCTCAGAGAATCCATCACCATGGACGCCATCTATACTGATTCAAAAAAAATTATACACTATGTAAAGCCAGGTTTGTTAATATTAGTTGACAACTAGACCTGAAGTGGATGACAAGCCCACTTGTGGTCGATCCTTGTATAAGTTGAGTAATTGTGTGAGCCTGTATAAGAACAAGAACAAGATCTAATTTCTTACATAAGTCCTCATGTAAAGGTTTCTGGCCTGAGCACTACAATGTTTTGCAAATCCGAGCCCACAGCTGTTTACTGAAAAACATGTTTTATGTAGCATTAAACCGCAGTATGTTGTTATGTTGTGTTTATGTATGAGCCCTTATATATTTAGCCCCTTCTTTTTGTAGCATTTATTCGCCATACTGCGAACTGCTGCGCATTGAATGCTCATAGCATTACTAATAAATGTCCAAGTACAGATGTGCCCAGGCAAAACTCTGCATTAATTTAAATTTATGTAAGCATTATTACACATTTTATTGAAGTGAATGAGAAAACATTTTCTCGATGTTTTGAAAGCAGTGAGTAGAAAGGTATAATTAGTGATGCCATTGGGTTTCCATTGTTCTGTCTGGTTGCTGTTATATCAGACTCTTTGTTGACTTTGATCCGCAAAGTGTGCATGCTTTTGTCCTTTTTCACGCTCATGCTATTTTTGTAATTGCATCAAATGTGACAAGTCAAGTACATACAAATTTTGTTACCTTTTAAATTAATCAATTAAGAAATAGAGCATGTCATCATAGGTACATTGAAATATTCATTTTTTTCTGGACAATAAGATCTTTTTAGGTGTTTTCCTTTGCTGCGTTGTAAGACTTTAGGCTAAAAGCATTTAATACCCCTGAGTCAGAGTCTGTTTTTCATTTTAATTTCAGTTCAAGCACTGTGAGACCATGGCTACTACCAGATGTATGAAACTGTAAATGTTATTTAGCTGTACAAGTTAGTCCAGTAACTCATGCATTTTAATTTATTTTCTTTTCATCCTTAAATCTTTTTTCTTTCTAAACCTATTTTTATACTTATACATATATATAAAATATCAGACTAATAGAGTTTTTTTCTCTATCTGTGCATGTGCTATCTGATGATGTGTTGTTTCATCAGTGAAATGGTCATGGCCGTCCTGCTACTGTTCATTATGTCCCTTATTTCACACACACACACACACACACGTGCATAAATCTGCATATTAATTATTGCAACAAAGTGTGTTCCTCTGACTTTCACTGAAAAAGTCTGAATATATAGAAAAGTTTAACAAGTTTTAGATTTATAACGGGGAGGCTGCATCAGTATTATAGATTCAGATTTAGGGACAAATGGGTTTTTGCATAATGCAGAGCTGATGGCAACGTGCAAACTTTTTGTATTTCCCTTAGAGTGATTTAAATTTAAGTGTTGTTCCCCAGTTATCTACAACTGACAGTTTATCTGATGTCTTCTTCGATTTGAACAAATGGCATGCTGCCCACAGTGTCTGTCAAATCTGTCCTGAGTTTCCCAAAGACATCTTTGCATTAAAATTAAAAGTTTGTGTGTTCTTAACAGAATCTTGTGTACTTTAATTAGTGAGAAAAGTACAATAAGTGAGATGCTGGCAAGAGAAGGGATGATAAAAACAAAGGTATTGTTTCTTTGCCTGAATTAAATAGTGTGAACAGCAGAATGCACCGCAGACCGCCTGCGTACAAAGAATTCCTGTACTCTTAAATTTCAGCAGAGCAAAGATAATATTACGGCTCTGGTGTTTTGGGAAACCCAGCATTCTGTTCCTGATTTTTGTTTATGATGCTCGTATTTTGTTTTGTTTGTTTTTTTGCCGTCCACCTGTCTTAAACTTGTATTATAAAACAGTAATTTCCATATTTAATTGCTAGCATAAATATATGAGAGTTGTCAAATGTCAGTATATCCTATGAATAAGAAGTTTATAGTTTGTGAGAGTTTGAAAGGACAGTTAAACCTGGTCTCTAGATTTTAGCTAATTTTTCCCTCCGAGGAGAGTTGACCTCTCTGTCTGTCCCTGTACAGTTCAAAAGGCTATGATGCAGTTTGTTTCAGAAAATAAAAAATGTTATTTTTTGTTTCATGACAGCTTCAGCAATATAATAAAAATATGAAATTTTGCATCGTGTCTCTGACTTCTAGACTATGCAGGTGTGTGTCAACACATTTTCTTTGAGGCCTTAAATATCTGAAACTGGTCAGCTTTCATCTCACGTTCATTACTGAGCATTTACGTTAATACTCAACAATACAATCTCACTTCAATGTCCATTAAGTAAAAGTCCTGTCGCATTTTCAATGTTGTCCTTGAAAACAGCAGTCAAAATCAGGTTAATGGTACATTTGCCTCTATTATAGTAACTGCCCAGTCGCAGTATTTAATTTATTTTATTATATGACACATCTTACACACTAACTCAGTCTGAAAAGTGACCAAAATGTGGGTTATTGGATGGAATATATTGACACACACAGGTTAAAACACAGCTGAACAGCAGAATAACAGAAATCTTTCACTTCCTTTCATCAGAATGTAAACAGATGCTGTACTTGGTTTCGGCCACCAGGGGCCGCTCTTGTCCGAGCCTCTCAGCAGCCAAACTCTCCTATGTAGCTCCTAAATGTACTCTGCCACGCATCACTCCTCCTCCCATCCTTAGAGGCCTAAAATCACTTGTCCAATCAATAACAGTGAAACAACCATAACAATGAATCTGCCACCCACACACAGAGGGAATGAAATTAATAAGGTAATGAACAAGGCGTTAGATGGGGAGTTTAAAAAAAAAACAAAAACCCTTCCTCTTTTCTCTCAAGTGCAGGCTTCCTCCTTTAAACAAATAACTTCCACATGGTGTCATATTTTCCTGGGGTGTGGACTCTAGCCTTGAATAGCTCAAATGCCCCACGCGCATAATAGCAGAGGAGGGGATGGGCACACACCCAAAACACACACACACACACACTGCTTTACTAATGCTGCAGAGACTGCCCCTGATGTTCAGTACAGCGGATGATAACTATCATTTTAATGCTCTTCATTGGTTCTTATCCCATTTTATGGCACAGATAGCTTCCTCTGCGGTGGTAGGATATCAAAGTTATGAAAAATGTCAAAATGAAGCAGGCTTGTGTGGATTTCCTTGAATGAATGACTTCATTATCTCATCTATCCGGTAAAATCTGTGACAGATATCACGCAAATTCACGATGTGGCTTCTAACATATCACAGTTTATTTCTCACACCATTATCTTAACTCGGCTAGGCGGGATAATCCGTGTATTTTCGGTAAAGCAGACGTAGTAGTGTAACAGGAATACAACCGAGTGTCCATTGTGGCTGAGTGCTGACTGTACGTACGTGTGGCGCTGCCGTCAGAGTTACGCACGGAGCAAAGCTGCGCTGCTATTGGGAAATATTGTCGGGGCTGCCGGAGCCCTCCCATCCGCCTCACACCATCCTGTCAGCCAGAGGTTACAGCGAAACAAGCTCGCAGAAATGTGATTTTGTACCGACACTACAGCCAGCCAGGGGTCTGAGGTCGCGTGAGGCGGTTTAAATCACCTCCCAGCTGGTGAATAAGACGCGTCGTCGCCGGAGCAGCGTCGGTACCGTCAAGGTTTCTCGCGGAGGTTGTTGGACGGGACAGCGGAGCATCGACTGAGGTGCGTCCGATAAGACAAGTTGCAGTTTGATTTTTTTTTTTTCTGCACAGCTGTCGCATCTTTTCCCACTCGTGTTTCCACAAACTAGGCTCGAATCATTGAGTTCTTGTCCACGAAGTCAGGCCTGTGTTTGCACTTAAATAACCCAGGTTCCGTGGGGATGGAGGATGTGTTTGGTGTTATTATTAGATCACAGATGATTCTTGAATATAGTATGCCATGTGTTTTGAGTGGTAGCCTAATAAGCCTGTTTAATTGTCCTCCGCTGTTACACACCAGGTTCCCGGCGCATCGCTCTACCCCTATCCCAGAGATGCTGCCCTGCCTGAGGAGAGTAGGCCTACTGCGGCCCGCCCTCTCTCTGAGAGCCGGGAGTGGGTTGGCCACAACCGGATCCAGCAACCACCAAGCGCCCGGCGCAGCATCACAGTCACGGCTCGCGTCGGAGCCCCCCCTCTCCACGCTGGTGCAGCGGTGTAACCTGGGCACACACCCGCTGAAGGAGCCCGTGGAGCCCCTCAACTCGCCACGCGGGGCTAAGGAGTTTATTTATAGCCTACATCCGTCTGAGCGCACCTGTCTGCTGCGAGAACTGCACAAGTTCGAGTCCATAGCCATAGCCCAAGGTAGGTGATGTGCCACAGTACAGAGAGATGTTGTTGTTGTTTTTTCAATTTCCTAATATTCACCTTTCAGTTGACATAAGATGCAGCTCCTGGCTGCAGCATCAGGGAACAGGCTGTAATAAGAGGTAACCTGCGGTGTGGTTAAGGTGTTGTCAATGTTGGTACCATCAGGCTTTGATTTTAACCTCCTGAGGGGTCAGCAGAAGTCTAAAAAGTTGCATTCAGAAGACTTAATAGGTTATTTCTTTGAAAGCAGTACACCATTCCACGGAGAAGGACAGCCAATTCCCACAGTGCTTTTCTGATCTGTGACCTCTGACCCCCCCTGTGTGCAGAGAGAATCGACTGACAGGGACCATTACTGTAACTCTTCCTTGTATACACAGTCACATCTACCTCACACACATTCCTTCCGCAGGATTTCAGCAGGGCGTAGAGAACAGTCTCCAGACTCTCAGGTGGTGATAAACAGTATCAGGTTACTTCAAAATGCATCTTAATGTGCTGGATGACGATGCTGGATTTGTGTCCTCACAACAAGGGGATGGAGGTTTGGTTCCCACCCTTTTAGTTTCCACTGTTGCTTCCCAAAACATGCAAGTCATGTGTAGGCAAATCTGCAACTCGTTTGTGGCTGCAATGTGCAAATGATGGCATGTTCATGTGGACATGTGTTTGACTAGAAGTGTGTAAATTCTGCAGGGTGAGGAGCAAAAAAATATAAATAAATATCTTATTGAATAAAGTGAAAACGCCAGCACACACTCCGTACTGTCATTCTGTCTCTGTCTTACATTAACTGCACACAGGGTCGTATTCATAGAGACTCATCCTGCCATTCCTGCCCCGTGCAGTTCTTACCAAATGCTCTAACTCACTGGCCTGCAGTACATTTAAAGTTTATCCTGCACAAAAAGGCTGTTACAGTCTGCTGTAAGAGCGCAGGGCCGAGGCATTAGATGGGTTTCATTAACCATAAGAATGAGATTATGAGAGTACGGTGGATGTCCCACAGAGGGAGAGAAAAAGAAGGAGGCGGTGGGTCAATCAATAGCGAGATGGGAGATAATAGTGGAAGGAAACAAGGAGAGTGATGATCTAGACGCTCTTCGGTATTTGAGGCTCTCTCTGCGAGCACGCTGCTCTAAGCTACACTTCATTTTTCTCTGGCAATAAAAGGCGGAGACTGTACATAAAAATAGATTCCTGTAATTTTGTTTCGTCTCTGCCATATTGTCGGATGTTGGATTTGAACGAACAATGCAACTGAAAGAAGGATATGTTATGAAAACTTAATCAATGCTTCTTTCACTCTGTCAGTAAAAATATTGATAAAGATGTCAGATCCATTGCAGGGGGCTGCAGAATTGTTGATAGAAGTTTAAGCACTTTTGCTTTATTCCTGCAGTGTTGAGAGGGAAAGTGGCAGAGTTTTCAGTGAACCCTCATTAGTATTTATAAATGGCGTTACGTGTTGTGGCTTGTAATTTTTTTGATGCGTTTGGTTTTCAGTATAAGATTTTTTTTTTTTTTTACTTTTTAGCTCATCTCAGGAGATTTTGTGGGAGGAAAAACAAAAAGAAGTGTTGCATCATCATTTGTTCGTATCATTATTCACACTGTACAAGCTCCTGCATGAAAACCATAAGAATTACAGAACAGTATGAAGTACTGCAGGAGGAAAGCATGCTGCTGTTTGCCACAGCATGTGGGAGGGCATCGATCTTTATGTTTTTTAGGGTCGTAGCAGTCAGTGAGCTTTCCTTGTAAACTGGAACAGGCCAG
>JAQFJA010000025.1:22242959-22251022 GCA_029874485.1 Naso brachycentron | reverse complement strand
GTCACGCTCAATGCGGGACACTTGTGAGCCGTGTACTCCTCTGATGACAGACAGCGGCTGACAGCAAACGCTCCGTGATCCACTGCAACGCAGCTGCACTGAAACTTCACTGCACTGAGACTGCGCGAGTCTTACTGCTTCGTTATTATTGCAGTCATGAATATGGACATAACTACTGCACGGAGATCCGAATCACCCCCAAATTTAATCAATTGTTCCTGGTCCCATTGCGGACATTTCCTGAAAATCTCATCCAAATCCGTCTATAACTTTTCGAGTTATTTTGCTAACAGACAGACAGACAGGCAGACAAACAAACCCTGGCGAAAACATTACCTCCTTGGCGGAGGTAACTATATAACAGCATATATTGATTTCAGAAGTGGCAGATGAATCAGTTTGTGGCAGAAATGTTCAGGTACCTGCTTTGTTGACACGTACAGAAAAAAACTCAATTTCTGACCTTTTTCAAATGGCTTTTATGCTCCCTGGGAAACTTAATGATGGGTCTCATGATATTCTAACTATCTAGTGAAGTCTGATATGTCATTTGGCATTCAATGATTTTTATTGTAATATTATAAGCAGAATAATAACCAATATTAATATTCAGGTAAGGTGATGATGGACTTGGATAAAAGACAGGAGGGTGCTGCTCAAAAAAAGGTTGAGAAGCACTGTTACATTATCTTTAGGTAAATGCAATTGTCCCTAACACTGTACCCAAACAGACACGGTTGATAAAATATTGTTATCATATCTATATCTATCCTCCCATGGACCTTGGATATCAGGAAAGTTGTCAGACTTCTAAACACTACATGATACAAAAGAAGCTCACTGCCAAGGTTTTTAGCATGTTATCTACTTTCATTCAAAAGTAAACAACTTTTTTTTCTTACATGAAATTGAATCAGACATGATTCTTTTCAGCTCTATTCAACTTGTGCTTCTGTCGTGGAATCCAGCAGCTGATGTTGAGCTTGTTCTCTTTAATTGGCTTATTCCAGCCGCCTGCATTAAGTTTCAGATTGTTCCTTGTTTACTCCTTCCATAGCCTCTTTATGCAAACAGATAAGCCTGAGGGCAGAGTTCATTTTTCCTTTAGCCTCAGACTGGAAAAAGACTTAACTATGTCTTTCTAATGCTCCGTTTTGTATTCCAGTTTTAGCGTGCTTGATACTATTAGGATGGCAGTGTATGTACATGTGTGTGTGTGTTTTGCCCTAGGCTACAGAAATGGTCCCTTCTTACACTTTGTGTATCAGTGTGTGTGTGCATGTGTTGTCATTGACAGTGAAAGCCCTTTTTGTGAACAAGTTGAATCGTGATGCTTAGTGTCATAAACAAGGAATTTACAACCACTCAGTCAGAATGGGTCATTAAACTTGTGTGTGGAGTAGTTGCCGTTTATGTGAACCATTGCCATCAGTCTTCAGGCATTTTTTTAAAACAGCCCTTTGTTTCGTCGTTGCAGCTCGTTTCATTTCATTATGTCTCTTCGCTGTTCTCTGTTTAGTCACATTTTTGGCTATAATAATATCTGTTATTGTTATTACAATGTACCAAAAGTCATTTGTTATTACTGATCTTTGTACATCGATAAACAACTTCACCATTCAAATCCTCTGGGCAGGCAGGTAGACAGTGTGATACCGGGGGAACAGGTAGAGGCAGCAGATTTTCTGCGTTTGAGAGCTCTCTTAAACGTAAGCGAAGCGTTCCTGGCAGGCTGTCCTCTGCCTTCATGGTATATTTTCATTTATGAAAAATTGTTTGACATTGAATTTGAAATGATGTGGAAGTCAGTACCACTGTAAACCCATGTAAATATTATGTCATAATGAAACTTTTGTCCAGCATCTGTGGTCATGCAAGAGCAAATATTTTTGAAACTGAAAAGAGTCCCATACCATTAGGATATGTAATTTTTCTTAGCATTATACAGTGTGATACTGTGAAGCTATGCGGCTTTTTTTGGTGTTAATGTTTCTCAGCCACCTCCTGCGCATCGTTGTCCTTCAAATGCTCACAGGGTCAAACTTACAACTGGCTAACAAAAAGAGATGCTGATATTTCTTGAATAGAAGCAAACAGTGAAGGATTTTAATACACATCAAGTTCTAAAGTCCTGATTTTTGTTGCAGGAGAGTGGAAATTTCTTATTCTCCGAGTTACTGACCTCACTTATCCAGGGAGTATAAAAAATAACCTTGGAGCCAAGACAGCATTTTATCTGTGATTCCTGTGTAACAAGAGGTTTGCTATGTGGTCAATGTTGAAGGCTTTTAAGAACATTTTTATTTGCAAATACAGTTCAAAAATAATTTTCCTTTGCTGTGTGGTCAATGTTATAAGCTTTAGGAACATTTTTTTGCAAATACAATTCAAAAATAATTTTCTTTGACTTTTAAAGGAATCTTGAAATTAAAAATGTAGGCATTGTTTTAGGATGGGTCGGATGTTTGGTGTTGAGGAGGTTGTAGCACCTCCTAATACAAGATTTTATAAAACCATCCATTGATAGAAAAGATCAAACTTAGTGTTAAAACCGTAGTGTTTTTCCCCTGTTATTTGGACACAAGCTTCATGTGTGGCACGCAGGTATCAGTGGTGGAAAGAGGATTTGTTTTGATAATGTATTGTTAGATTAGGTTCTTTTTGATGAAGTAATTGAGATGTTTTAGAGGAAGTTTTTCATGTTTACCACTGAATCCATGTAGCAAACATAAATCTGCGATCATACTGTCGGACAGATTCTGGTAGAGAGTTTAGTCTACTCAGCTTGATGGCTGTTGCATGTGTACAATGACACCAGCTGTTGTTGTGCAGTGACACATTGACATCCTTTTGTGGGCTGTTTGCACAAAAGGATGTGTGATTCGGTTATAGCTCTTGAAAAATTAATAGTCCAGACATTGTTTACTGGCCTGGACTGGGAAGAGAGATGCCCCTAAAGACAAATTTAAACAGAAATTTATACTTAGAGTAGTTGACTAGTCGAAATTTATGATTGGAAGTTACCTCGAAAGGTGGCCATATGTGACATATTTTACCTTTTAACATATAATAACAAGTTTAATGTTTATATGAATATTTCTGGCACTTACTAGCGAGGGAAGTAATATTCGATCAATTAACTGTCCGCTTACATTTCTACCTGGATGCTGTGTAGAACTTGACTAACATTGTATACAGTCATTTGCCCCCAGACAATGGCTTTGTGAAGTGTTTCTGAGGCTGGGTTGTACTGTCCTTCATACCGTCATGTTTTTCACAAAGTTATGAGTCTGGCTGCTTGCCTGTTATTGACAGGGTTTGAGGATGACCCTTTTGTACCCAGTAATGATACCGTCGCCTGTTACTAATTAACCCGTTTAGCTGTGGAATGGTCCCAACTTGTTTAAAACATGTTGCTGACATCAAATCAGAATAAGTATATTTTTCCAAAAATCAACAGTACTAACAGCTGACTGATATGAATAGGTCCAATGTGGGTCGAATGTGTTTTGGTAGAACCATCCTATATAATCAGGTGCATGAAATGGCTGTATGCTCACAATACTTTTTTTTTAAAAGATATTCTGGTTTGGGATCAGCCTTCTCTTCACTGCGCAGCAACAGCCACCCTATACGTACTTAGAAATTGAATCAGATAATTTATGTGTTATGCTTTGGCTCTCTGAGTCGACAGCACGTTACCTGTGGAAAAACTAATTTTATCCTTATGTCATTTCTTCAGTTGGTTGTATTTTTTTTTTCTCGAACTTTTTCCTTTTTTTTTTTAACCTTCCTGACACCAATAACATACTTATCTGCCTAAGTGAAGGCTAATTTAATTTCAGCCATTAAGCCATGAATATTGCATGATGAAAGTGACAAAGTTTTAAATAGACATTTAATATCTTTTAAACATGAATGTTTGGAACAACTACTCAGGCTACATGGTTTTAATCTCTCATAACCTTTTCAGGGTTGTTTCTCTGTTCTATTTATTTCGGTGGTGGCTTACAATCATAAAAGTTTTGGGATAGTGGCTAATTTCTCACAGACCTTTATCCCTGCCGAATTGCTTGATTTCTATAATTCGTTATATTCACTTCAGCAAAATACACACACAGGCACACGCTATGTAAACAAAGCTTACAGAGACAGTGTTTCACCCTTTTGTATTAGTGTGCACTGTGGATATGTTTGTGTTAGCTGACAGGCCCCCAGTGAGTTAGCTGCTTGTTTCCTGTGATTTAGGTCTGGCTGCCACAACTTCTCCATCCACTCTCCACGCCGACACAGTGGGATAATAGCTCTTATCAGCCTTGCTGCTGACCTTTACACAGATTTGTGTTAACCATTGTGACCAAGGAGGAATGTTCAGGGCTTTAGCCAGCTGAGAGAGAAGTAAATTTGGGGTCACAGGCATCTGTCATGAGATGAAAAACAATAAGCCTTAAAACAGGCAGGGCCAAGATCAGGACCTAGCTGCAAAACCACAAAACAGCGGCAACATCCTGCATGTCAGAGGTGATTTTCTACCCTTTGAAAGAAGAGGTTAAGGGATATTGAGGAATAGTGTTCCCAGGGGAATAAGAGAGTGGGAACACAGTTTGAACACAGCTTGACAGACTATTTCATGTATTAAAAAGCTTGTCAAATTGTTTCTTTCCAGCTACTTTTATACTTTTTATCCTACACTTCAATAATGCTTCCAAAAAACATGAGTTCAAGCAAATTTTTCCTATGAGGTAACCAGCGTCGGACGTCTTCAAAGAGATACAGAGAGTTACGGGGAGACTAATCTTTAGTACTGTCATTCAAAATACAGTGCAGCCAACATTATTAACTAATGAAATGCGTTTGCTGTTCTGTCTAGTGAGTTGTAGGATGTGTTGCATACACAACATTTCAGATCTTCAAGGAAATATAAAGAAGTAACTCCAAAGCTCCTTTACAGTCCCAAGAAATATCAGACTTATCAGTGGAAGAATAGAACAGCAGTAGTACAATACATAAAACATGTTTTCTCTTAAGCATCAATGGCCCCATGCAGACAAAGGCTTCATTATCGTCAGTGCTGTTTCCCGTTTTTGACTCTAGTTGATCAGATTTTATTGTAATAATTTGGATAAAATGCTAATAAATCCAACTCCAGGTAACTGGAGTTCAAAACTTGGTGTTTTTTTCCCATAACTAGTTGTGTTTGTTTGTATATGAGTTTAATGCTGGACAGTGGAACATTCCATCATACATTATGTTACTCACTGAGGCCAAGTTTTGGCTTTCACATTTTATTCCAACACACGAACAACTGCAGTGCGGTGTTTTTGTTTTTTTCCCCTGAAATCATTTCAGTCATCATAAACATGATGAAAGTACAGTATAATGCAAAATAATCAGGGTTATTTTTTCATCCCACTGTATTGTAACAAAACTCCCCACAATGAAACATTGTTTCCATGTTTTTAAGAACAGATTTTTTGTGCCCCACAGAGTTTAAGCTCATCGTTGTTGCATTAATTCATGGAAGTTTAAAAGCTTCTCATATTCCTTCATTCTCTGTGCTTTAAGTGCCTATTACACAGTCTTATACAGCTGAAAGAAAGATGTGCGCAGTAAACATTGACCTGTCTAGTCTTTCTCAATGCTTTATCTTTAATGTTGTTAGTTTGACAGTCTTTAATTTACTGAAGAAAAATCAAAAATCGGCTCCTCCGTTAGCAGAAATCTCTTCATGACACCACATCCTCTTCCTGAATTTTCTGTCATAGTCAGTCAACTTTCTAGTACATGAACAGGTTCAATACTCATTTTCCTTTTATTGACTACTATCATACCAGCACACTCTCATGCTTTTCAGCGCAGGAATGACTTTTTTAGCACCTGATAGTCGAGCTCCATTTTGTCTGGCCCGATCAGCACGCCTCAGAGCATTCTGCACTGCTGGATTCTTGTCTTAGCCTTCTGTTAACGATTTCTGTTTTGAGGGCGGCCTTGCTCAGAACATTGTGTTTTTTGATACTAGAGGCCTTGAAATGTTGGGGTAAAAAAGACAGCACAGCACAATGGTGACACACTTTCTAATAAAGACTATCACTAAGAAAAAGTAAAGTCGCTGTAGGAATAGAGGAGCCGTTTCTACAGACAAGTCTGCTTGAAAGAGAAAGGGGAGAGCGGGAGGAAATGGTGAGTCATTAGCTGATTTAAAAGCAAATTGAATTAGACCTATTTGCTCTTTTGTAATTTGAATTTCTCTTACAATAACTGTAGTGAAGAGAAAAAGGCCAAGGAGATTGAGGAGCCAGTTTTTTTTTTTTATTGAGATGCCTCAGAGTAACACAGAAAGAATCTGTGTTTTCCTTTCTCCTACACACGGAGACACACACACATTACCCAACAATCGAAGCAGGTATGTTTCGTTTGCTTGACACTCTCGTTCAGACTGTAAATCATAAATCACCACTGCTGGGGTCCAAGAGATGCTCACTGCTGATAATTTTTCCTTATCTCTTCCTCATCTTAAAAGCAAATACACCAGCTGCGCTACACTGCTCTACCTGACTGCGTTTTCATTTTGTTGTTCGGCGGTCAATGATCTCATATTTTCTTTTTTGGGCTGTTTTTCTCCCCGAGGAGTCTAAGTGAAAATGCAACATGTGAAGCAGCAACAAAAGAGGGAGAAAATGTGCTGATTTGCTTCAGAAAAGTGGAGTCGCAGAGGAGTGAAGGATGTTTACACAAGGGTTTCTGATCATGTACATGTGTGTACGTTCGTGGGAATGCATGGATGCACAATATACACACCAAATCTTTTGATTTTTCACGCTAGCACACATTCACACACACCTCTACAAAGGAATTCCCATTTTCTTTTTCTGTTTTGTTCCCAACACACACGTGATCATATGCAGACGTATTCCCACTCACACACACACGCATGCACGTATACCCACACCTCTTCTAGCTATGTACCATGGTGGCCTTTCCTGCTGTTTATCAAACCAATGTATGGGTAGTTTTCAGCTCCACTGGTCTGAACATATTATTCCATTTCCCTCTTCCCCACTGCTTAACACACAAATACATGACTCACACACACACACACACACACACACACACACACACGCATACAATCCATCCACTCTTCCTTCTACTCACTCACCAGGAGAGACTCTGCTCCCCTCAGTAAATCCAAAAGATTGATGTGTCTCCTTGGACAAAATGAGATTGTGTGTCATTACAAGGCATTACACTACGGAACCCCCGAGTAACTGAATTAGCCCAGTATGTCGCTGGCAAACACAGTTTACAGGCAAACACTCATGCACACACCTGATCGTCTTACATATCGTTTGCACAAACCTGCTTCCTACATGTTTCCTTTCAAGAGGTAAATGGCCCGTTGGCGTCAAGACAGGATCATCAACCTAGAGATTAGGTTTTCTTTCCATGATCCAAACGTTCGGCATGTCATTTTGTCAAAAGGGTGTTTGTACATATGCCGTGCACATATTTTGTCATGTTGGCTGCGTAGTATTGGATATCAGTGGGAAACTCGTGCATTTAGGTCAAAGACTGTCTTCAATTTAATGTGATTCACAGTGAAACAGATGAAATGTGCAAGAACTGCAACCCTTTTCATTCACAAGTAAATTTCAATAGAAATTATGAAAGGCGTTATGCATTATGACCCACAGATATCAACTTAATCTGTGCTGATGCTCTGAAAGCCCGAAATGAAGATGACTTTAAATCAATCAGTAAGGCGTAAGAGTAAGACCATGCTGTTGGCTTTAAGCTGCCCAACCAATGAGATGAGAGCTGACAGAGAAGTTAACTGAAAGTGACTATTAATGGATAAAAAGTAGTTTTTGCATCACAGAGTTTCCAAAATTGTATGACACTACTGTAAAATCATAGCAGAATCTTTGCAATGATGCTGTCGTGCTTTCTGTTAGTATGGTAGCAGATTTTTATCAACTGGGTTTGTTGTCATCAAACCATGACTTTTGCTTTCATTGTTTTGATGACATGTCAGTAAAGTCAGCTTGTAATTCAGAGAGGTTGAC
>JAQFJA010000025.1:22232959-22237959 GCA_029874485.1 Naso brachycentron | reverse complement strand
CAGAGTTTGATAGTTATTTGTCATTAGGAAGATGTTTTTGTCATCACGCTGGAGTGTAAAAGTCCCACAGCAAACCAATTTAACACTGAGAGCAACTGGAGCTTTTGATCTTTATTCAGTGTCAAAAGCTTCCATTAGTAGTGCTTCGTTAATAAAAGAGCCCACAGTGAAATACTGAGTTAAAAGAAATTACAGTGTATATTTTCAACCCCAGTTTGACAAACTGGAGGTCAGAATTTAAATCCTAATGGACTAAATACAAAAAGTACTTATTCACTGGGGCCTGCCTTCCTCTTTTCAGCAATGATTTAGAGACAACTTGAATAGAAGTCCTCTTCATCTGAAATAAAGACTCCCCAAGAGTTGATACCATGCCATTTTCTCTTTGTATTTTGCATTTTGTTTCTTGTTTTAGTTTTTCTGTTTCGCAAACTTACCCCCTCTCCTCTACGGTTAATTTAATTAAGCTTCTCTATTTGTAAAACAAAACACTGCATTGAGTCTAATCTTTGCGCTGCTTGCCGCGGTCTGAGACACAGCTGTCCACAGTTATGAGACAAAGGAGAGAATGACCAGTTATGACTCCCTGCTTTCTTCCTCTGCCTCTGTTCTATTGGAAAATTGCATGAATAGATTTTATTCCAACTCTGAAAAGTCAAGTCTTCTCAGTCACTCTTACTACCACAGCTGAGTTACTTTTTTCAGGTGGAAATGTTGTTAATGGCTGGATTGATTAATTTTGAGATGTTATGTTGTGATCTACAAAGAATAAGTCTGTAATTTGGATAATATATGCAAATAGATTATTATGCAAATGGCCCAAGTTACTGTGTTGCTCAGTTTAATCTGTATAGCCAAAGTAGCACAAGACACACTGTTTCAATTATAAATCAAAGGCTGAATTCTAATTTCATTTATTGTATTTTTAAACTTGTTTCTAATGTGTTGTAACTTTATGCATTTTTAAATATTACCTTGTTTAAAGATCTTACTGTGCAACATGTGACTACACAAAAAGTTTTCATATTTCTGTGCTCCGTTCTGTATAATGTTATTATCTATTGTTGCATTTTACCCTAAGTGCATTGATGATGTTTAAAGAGTATTGCTTTTGTTGTAAAAGAATCTTTCTCTGTGTCTCTCCGTCCCTTTAGGTGTCTGAACGCATGTACCTACTGTAAGACAAAGCATGCCAGAGGAGATCTGGCCAGCTATCCCATCGAAGAGCTGGTGGAAAGAGCCAAGCAGTCTTTCCAGGGTGAGTGCGTTGTCTCTCTTAAATACAGTAACACTCAATCACAGTGTGACTTATGTGTTTTTATGCTCTACCATTTCCAAATCTTCTTTTAAAAAAGAGGTACTTAATGGCAATGAGAGCCATTAAATATTGGACAAATGTACTGACTGACACGCTTGATTAACTTGCTGTGGAACTGGAAGTGCTGCTATCTGATAATTGAAGGTGTTGCTGTAGATGAGAACAGTCATTTCCCTTTTTGGATGTTAACCAGCACAATAAAAGTCTCACCACAATGTTGAAAACAAAATAAAATGAAAAGCATATTACCATTGTCTTAACTTTTCCAAAGAACAAAGGACTGTAAAAAAAAAAGAGATATGTAGCTTCACTTCATTCACAGAGGGGGTGAAAATAGTAAATTGTAGGTCCACTTTTACATCTGTAGCAAACGATTCATCACAGGTTAGTTAATAATGTTAATGAGCAAGTAACGTGAATGTTGATTGTGCCTGTAGATTATAGTGAATCAGAAAAGAGTCTTGTGATCTTGATTGTATAACTGAAGTTTGGAACGACCACAGGGAGAAGGGGTATTTTGAAAATAATAATAATAATTCACATAAATTGAGTTGACCTACTTTCTAACGAAGGACCTTGTAAAAAGCATAAAGTAACATAATGGGGGCTAAAACTGACCTGTTTTCTATTTTTATTGGCTTTTAGTTAAATGTTGTGTAATAAGCACAAATGACTAATAGCAGTTCTGCTTTATCACAGTTGATAATGAGTTTAGAGTAATGCTACATTAGACATTCTACCAAAATGGCAAAAAAAAGGGAGTTGGGGGGTCTTCATGACAGATAAAGTGACAGATGCTATAGATGCGTTGCCTGAAGATTCAATTAAGTGATTGTATATGTCAGGTTCATCCATTTTGATGGAGGCAGACTGGATACTTATCAAGCCATTTATTTTTTTTTCTGTAAGGCAATGTCAGTCAATGTCGGTTTTTTATGCTTTTAAATTGGCAAAGACCTTGGAATTTGAATTTACTGACAGTCACTTTAGAGTTGCTGCTTTTACCCGGATGTGCAGCTCTCCTTTATTGGATAAGTAGGCTTTTCTGCAGTTTGATGCCAGATGAACAGCTGCTGTGTCCCAGCATCTGTTCCTCAAGAACAGACCCCCAGAATCCCCAAACACACCATGTCTCTATTAGATCCTTAGGCGGGTCAGTCAAGGGCAAATCCTACACAGTGATAATACAAATCTTACTTTCAGGGTATTTACAATACAAAACACAGAGTTATGAATTTGAACCTGAAATCTGTGTGCTAAATCTTGTAAATGCTAAGATTAATAGATAAAAATGAAAGTGTAATGGAATTCAAACTCATGTTAAGAGTAACTCACGTAACGTCTCCTTCTCTTCTCTCCCTGTATTACAAACCTCTGAGCCTAATTCTTGACAAATGCTGCATTTGGGGTCCTCATACCCAGAGTACTGCAAAACAGGCTAAGTACAATTGTCTCATCTTATAAATATATTATTTCTCATGCACAAAATTTAGATTTAGTTGAACCTTGAAAAATTTGACCATGAACATTTTTGAGTTGTTTTGTGATTTAAAGCCTGATTAAAACTGCTGCTTGTTGTTTAGTGTCGGTATATACTGAGACCTCGTTTGTGAGAACTGTGAAAGTCCCATTTTCTTAAGACTCCACAACTGCACCTCTCTGTGCATAGTCAACACTTGTGGGACTGTGGTGTCACCATATGCTTCAGAAAACTCCAGCGTTGAACGTGGCAGTCAGCTGATGAATAGCAGCCTTTCAAATAGCAGATGCTACAGTAGCAAATTTCTGTTATTGTCTTGACAAGAGACACATGTGATTTTCTGAACATTTGTCTCGGCACTTGGGATTCATTTATTTGTTTAGAGTCATTGCTGAATGAGGACTGTGCTGTAGATCAAACCTTTCACTGACATGAATATGAACCTTAAATATTTGAGGCTGTCCTATTGACTGTCTGAACACAGCTTTACTTTATATGTGGTTATAAAACAACAAGAATATACCCTTGACAAGGACATGGCTTTCTAAATCTCATCCAAAAATCTGAGCACTGCCGAGTCTCACTCTGTCTCTAGTGCCCGGGGGCGGGCAGTCAAGAGCAAACTTGCCAGCTGCTTAGACCTTGGCGCGTGTGTGTTTTTGTGCACATGTAAGATGGAGGTACACCTGCCCTTTACACTTGTTTGAAAGAAATTACAAGTAAGCTGGGTATATTAACATTGTAAGACAAATGTGTTATTTGACTCACTGTGCCTGTATTACTGTCCAGTAAAAGGAACATTTGCCTGAGGTGCTGCCTAAATATCATAATTGCCATAAACTTAT
The DNA here is from genome assembly GCA_029874485.1 of Naso brachycentron. NCBI lineage: Eukaryota > Metazoa > Chordata > Actinopteri > Acanthuriformes > Acanthuridae > Naso > Naso brachycentron. Next base: position 22,234,316 of record JAQFJA010000025.1, on the reverse strand, counting down.
TATAGTAAAATTCAGTTACAGCCTCAAGGACAACCACAGACCATATTCATTAAAATGGCTGTTCATGCAAACTTGTATTTAGACTTTATATTTGGTTAACCACTGTTCTAGGACAAGCAGGAAGCTCAGTTTGCAGGTCAGATATAATTGGTGTTTGTGCGTCTGTGTGCTTGTCTCTGAGTGTGTGTAATCCGTTGACACGCAGGAAACATGAGTGTCAGAGACGGTTAGTTGTTGTTTTCAAAACAGAGAAAGAGGAAGCTGAAGGGTACCACCTGTCATGATTTACAGACAGTTGGAAAAAGACAGAGACAGAGATGGGTAATGGAGGAAAGAGATGAGGTTTCACATCCACTTGTTTTCTGTGGTGGATACAGTCAAAGTCTAGTGTTTAAGTGAGTAAAACTTTGAAATATTTTCTTTTAGCTGGTCAGCTCAGCAGCACTTAGCTCCATCCATCTATACAGTTGGGGTGGATGGATGACATAGTCAAGATCTTCTATGTCACGTGTGTAGCTTTATATCACAGTAGTATGACACGGTAGAACACAGTTTGCCATCCTGATGTCCTGAGTCTTGACCATGTTGTATTTGCTCTTAACACACACAAACTTATACACACAAACAAATACACACAGACTCTCTGGCGAGTGTGATAAGCAGGTTTCATCTCGGGAATAATTGGGCCTCCATTCCCTTTGGCCATCTAATGTATATTTTGTCTGTCACATATAATGTATTTCTCTTTTGTTGAACAAATAGAATCATCTACCACATTTATGAACCAAAGGCTCGCTGTTTACTCCATCAAATATTTTTGTTAAGTCTGGAATTACATTATGGCACTGCAGCAATGCCTCCTTTTCTCTCTCGCTCTCACTCTATTAGCCACCTTTTTCTTATCTCAAACAAATTGAGCCTCACAAATAGGCTGCAATTTGATTTGCTATTTGATGTCTTTTGAATAAAAAAGACTGCAAGTATGAATGCTAATTTTGATTGGGCCAGTCAGCCAGCATTGGATGTATTTGATTGGTTTATCCTAGTGAACTTTGAAAGGACTTATGAGATTTATTCAAATGCGATTTGAGGTAAATAGCTTGATTCCGTCTGGAAAAAGAGAGTGGGTGAGTGTATAGCTTTTAAAATGAACTGAATTATTTAAATGTATGAATGTATAATTTTTAACATCAGAGAGGTTTGTTAATGTATGCAGGTGATGGAGGCTGGGGATGTCGGAGGAAATGACGATGTTGCAGGTGATAGTGTATGGGTGGGGAATGTGTGGGAGTTTACAGGAATAGCTTTGTGTGTGACAGAGACATGTTGGGAAACTGTGATTTAAGGTGGGTTGGCG
>JAQFJA010000025.1:22120448-22137006 GCA_029874485.1 Naso brachycentron | reverse complement strand
TGTGTGTGTGTGTGTGTGTGTGTGTGTGTGTGTGTGTGTGTGTGTGTGTGTGTGTGTGTGTGTGTGTGTGTGAAGGGAAGAAAGAATTTAGAGTTTATATAAAGGCAGTAAGAAACAGTTTTTTATTGTGCTTTTAGCCTTGTTATCTTCTTTGTATGTGTTTTTGTGACAAGTATTATTCCCAAGTTGTCACATCCTGTCATCTTTGAGAAAAAAAAAAAGTTTTTCTTTTTATCCATAAATAGTTAGTTGAAATTTCTTTGGGTTGTTAGCGTGTGGAATCCTTGATTTCAACCCTTTGTTGGATGTTTCATTGGATGTGATTGATTCTTACACAAAAGGCACATATTTGGTTCAAAATAATGTCAATATACTGCAGGTGTTTGTGGTGGTGGGGGGGCAGAACAAATGCTGCTGCTGTTGCCTTCTTAAGTGGAAGGAGGTGTAACCAGTCTTTTTTTAAATTTCTCGCCTCAGTTGCCTTGACTTTGTAGAGGTCTCAGAGACATTTTTTGTTCTGAAATGTTGTATCTATCAGTAATTGCTGTCAATTTTTTTTTTAATGCTGTTGAATTATTTTAAAGTTCCAAATGCTTTTCAGTGAGGATGTTTTTACTCTGAAAAAGAGAAAGTAATCTACTTTGAAAAAAACAACTCAACGCCAGAACTGCTTCCATGGTTTAGATGTATCACCAACACTACTGCAGAACTATAAATCTGCTGATGACATCTAATCAATAATCTAGTTTTATGTGTACACAACAACATTTATGGTGCAAGTGCAAACATAAAACTGCAGTCAAAGATACTGGAACTTAAATGACAAAACTGCTTTACTATTGGAAATCAGATATTCATTGTCTAGGGACTAAGTGATTAAGTCATGAGTTTAAGAGATTGATTGTGATTGTCAAAACTATTAACTGTGTATTAATGTTACTTCTTTGTGAGATTTTTGATTTTATTGTCAAACTTAACAAGACTTTATCAGTGGTTAAAATTTAAAACGGTGGTTGGGTGATGATGTTCACACTCATTTTTATCATATAATTTTTCAGGAAGTTTTGGTTCTCTAAACTGTCTGAGAAATGCCAATCTGCTGCTTCTTCTTCTTCTTCTTTTACTTTTTTTTCAAAACTTGCGTAATCAGGACATTTTTATTTGCTCATCAACCTTTTGATTGTGGATTGATTTTTTCCCCCCTTTAGGTTCAATTTTGCGGTTGAAATAGCTTGTTTTCTGCACTTTGCTGTATATGTTTGATTAATCTCATTTTCCGAGTGTTGTGCTGCTGTAAGAGAGATATGAAGAGACTAGCATCATTACTCACTGCTCGCTGAAAACACCCTCCATGGATTTGGAGAATAAATTAGAGAATCACAGAGAGCTAAAATGGAAAAACAGCTAGGGCTTTCATGTATTGAAGAGGAGAAATTGAGACAAAAGAAAAAATACAAACACCCAAGGAAAAACAATCACAACAATACATTGAATATTTATGGTATCGACAAGGAGGAAAGACAACAAAGACCCTTTTCAAAATTTGACACCTATTCACATCTTTGCCCCTCATTTTTCTTCAGTCTTTGGTGGAGTCATCTCTCAATGTGTTAAGTATAGATTAGTGTTTTTGCTTGTTGTGCTGAAGGGTTGTTAATTGTCTGTTTGGGGCTAATAAATAGCTGTAATTAACAAGCATCGTTAGGTGAGGCAGGGATCGAAAAGCTCTGGCAAACGAGCCATGGGAATACAATGAACTACGGTGTAGCAATACTCACCTAGAACCTGTTCACTGGGATATTTAAGTCTTTTTGGGATTTAGCAATATTTCATGTTGAAAATAAATTCCCTACCACCCTGAAGAACCTCCTGATGTTAGTTTATAATGCTTTTTAATCTCAAGTAATTCTAAATAAATTTTTCTGATGTTCTTTTGCATAGGACATAGGGATGAAGTGTAAAGTTGAACAAAAACTCAATTCACTAGCTTTATTTTCTGATATAATAAACATTTTGTCAACTCAGATGTTTAGTTGTTTGGACGTGTTGTGTAATGTGTTCATTTTTAGTTAGTGTGTAATGTCTTTACAGTTGTAGTGTTGAACTGCATGACTGCATAGTGCTAAAAACTCAAACTCAACAACAGTCAATACAGCTTGTGTTAAAGACATGTATAGGCAGTGTGTGACAATAACACATGCTGCGGTGAAAAGAGACACAGGATATATGTTGTGTGAAACAGATGGGCCGATCAGTCTGAAGAGAGCTGAGAAAGTTTTCTCCACAGACTTGCCAAGATGTTAAACTTGGCTGTAACCCAGTTATTGCAGCTGAGGGTCTTAATGTTTTTGGGTTTTTTTAAAATTTCTTATCAGTATCATTCTTCCCATCATCGTACATTTCTGCTTTCCTCACCTTCAGAGGTCTGTTTATTTTGTATGGTTGGATGAAAAGACTTTGCTGTCTTGCTGATTGAAAACTCAGACTCTTTCCTGCATTGTCTCATCTTTACCAGTTTACTGTTTCTTGCTGTCACATCATGTCCTCGCTTTCCTCATCTTTTTACATCCTTCCTTTTTCTCTTTGCCCTTTGCTTCTGCTTATGTCTGTGATAATTGATATATTATAGCCCTGACTTGTTAAAGAAGTTGTTTGAAGTACTACCAGTAAAAAGTGGACTTAAACCTATTAAACAGCAAAAAGAATAAAGGATTTTCTCTTTTCTTTCGACTGCAGCAGTTCATCTGTGGTTGTATTTAATGCCTGCAAAAAAACCCAGACAAATAAGAAAACAAATGAGTGAGGCTTTAACATTGGTGCTTAATTTGTCTGTTTCTTCATCACAGCCAGTCATTCGGTGAGTTTTCATTCATTCAGTCAACACTTCTAGTGTTTGGCAGTAATGAAGTTTGGTTTTAGCTCTAGTTTTTAATTTTTTTGTATGTTTATTTTTTCACATATGGGTATTAAGATAACAATTGAAAAAAATCTTATTAGCTCAAGCTATTGAAGAGATTGGTTACAGCAAATCATTTGAATACTTAAATCCAACTCTGTGCTTTAGTTTCACACGACATTTAAAGGTTTTAAAACTAACTTTTTCTAGCTTGTTTTCTTTTGGCTCTGATCTCAAAATATAACTGTCCAACCTTGTTGATCCCCGTGTAGCATGTGTGTGTGTGTGTGTGTGTGTGTGTGTGTGTGTGTGTGTGTGTTAAATGTACCTGTTTATACAATTCAAATTATTTTTTTACAGCTGTAAATAAGTGCTGTAAACCCATACTGTGAATCTTGTCCTCTAATTATAAGGTGCTTTGTTGCTCATACACAATATCTTTATTTAAAAAAAAAAAAAAGTGAATATGGATTTAGTTATTGTCTAAACTTCCTCATACTGAATAGTCATTTTATTGGGGAGAAGCAGACTGTCCCTTTCTGTAAGTAAACTAATTTCCTGGTCATTCAGAACACCACTGTGGATTCTCTTTCCACATTTTCCTCCCTCAGGTTACTACCTCTTTACATAATGAGCATAGTCACTTATGATGCATTTACATAATTTGCATAAACCAACAATCAGAAGCGTATCAGACCCATGCACCTATTTTAAATTAAAATGACCTGGAATTTCTCTCGCTCTTTCTCTGGTCTCTCTTGCTCTCATCTCTGTCAGTTACTTGTGTTTCTGTCATACTGTAAAATACATTTGGCTTTGAAAGGAAGGAGCAGAACCCTGAGGGATTGTAAGACAACTTGATGACACGATACTTCTGTGGAAAGAAAGCAGGAAGCATTAAATGCTTATTGCCCACCTGTGTGGGTTTTTTTTCCCCCCCTCACTCTTTGTTTGAAGTTCTTTCAAATGATGGTTTGAATGTTGTAAATTTTCCATAATGTATAGAACACTTGACAAATTCTGAATGTGGCTCACAGGTGATAAAGAAACTAGATATCAAATTTTGGAGAAATTATGTAACAAGGTAGAAGCACTAAAGTGAATAAGATTTTGTTCATTTCACAGGCCTTAGGTTTCTTTTCTTTTTTTACTTTATATTTTTACACAGAGGATTGAAGGAATAAAAAAGAAGCATAAAATGACTGTGCTCTCCAATGAAAAACATCCTGTGATTTAAAAAAAAAAAAAAAAATAGACATCTGCAAAAAGAAAGAAAAATACAGTCCAATGAAGACTTTCCATTTAGAGGAAAAAAACTGGGCAACACCATGTCTATTAAAAGACACACATTTAACAATATGTTATATTCAGTGTTGGTTTAACAGGCCCACAATCCCACAGGTCATGGTGGCTCCCCTTGCTGCTTCAGTGACCTCCTCCTGACCCAAACATTTGAGTGCTGTCACTGAAACGTTACTGAATTGGTCTGTATACTGGCGATTCCCATGGTAGTTGGCCTCAATTCCTACAAATGATTTGCTTTTATTTCTACGTAGTCTCTGTGTAGCTTAAAACATGTCCGTGTGTGTGAGTGTGTATGTCCTCACCATTTCTCTCATAGACCTTGCACCTCCTCAGAGATTTAATGACTCATTTATCAAGAGGGCCAGAGAGATGTAAAAATAAAAGGGAGCAAGATAAACAGAGGCTACATTTAATGTTGTGAGCAGGCCTGTGTGATAGACTGAGAATGACAAAAGAAAAAAAACGAAGAGAGAAAAGACAGAAATAAAGAGAGAGGCAGACCAGTTTCAGTCATCTCCTCTCATGCAGAAATGATGTGCTGCCTTGAGCACAATCTTTTCCAGGAACTCCAGCATAAACAAATTAAGTCAAAGTATCCCTACAGCTCTTTGTGTGTGCGTATCTGGAGATGTATGTGCATGTTTTTCTGTGTGTCTTTTTAACCCCTCTTTGTTTTGGATTTTGTGTGTGAATCAGTGTATGTGTGTGTGTGTGTGTGTCTGTTCCACTGAACGTGTGCTTGATATGCGTTGGACACACAGGCATGCCTTTTCATACACATTTGTGAGACTACTTAGTGTGTTTTGACTGCTGTACTCCGAGGCGTTGTGTGTGCAAGTCACTGCAAGGCCACATCGTAATCACATTGTTTTCAGAGTGTTTTTTCATCAGGACAACACATGTAGTGACAACAAGTCCTCCAGCCAAAGTTAAGCCAAGACACAATGAGTGCATTTAATTCCCCATCGGCAAAAAGAATATAGACTATAGGATATCTCTGTGTCCTTTGATAAGTGTGTGTAACCCTTTACACATCTGGCACTCGCAGTATGACAACTCAGAGAAGGCAAGGAGGCGATAACTGTGCTTTTGGGCTTCTGCTGGGCCAAGTTTGTGTAGCCAATGTAGCACATATAAAATGTAAATAACCTTAGTTTGCTGGCTGGGAGTAAATTGACAACCAGCGCTTGAGGCTTTTGTTGAGGATATGTGACTCATTTCTTTAATGCATCATATATTAAGGCATAGCTGTGTTATTGCATTATTGCTAAACTGTTGTTGAACTTCTGGCCCACTTTTCTCTACTGGTTGTATATTGTTGCACTTAATAGAACATACAACTGATTCCCCTGTGCGACACATAGATTTATGGATATACTGCACTATATAGTATATAGTGATGTACCAGACCATTTGTCTGTGCAGCTTACATATGAGTTGTTCACTACATTCGCATTTAGATTACATTGATGTAGATAGTATTGATAATAACAGTGCTGTTTTTTGTTTTCTTTTTTAATTTTTGCAACCTACTGCTTGTCCCATTCTTTAGATTGTATTGTTCTCGCTGTTGTAACAGTTTCATAACACACTGTGGAAAATGTTTCAGTGTTTGCAGATAGTTAATAAGTGTATTAAATAACAAGCATATGTTCCTTTTCATTTATTTATTGTTCCTTTTGGCCCAGAACAATGCCCACATTAAAATTGTACCTGATAATCCTCTCAGGGATATGCCATAGGCGCTTTTAAGGCCCATGTGTGTTGCATATGTTCGTTCACGTGTTTTCTCTTTATTATTGTTTGTTTTCTTAGAAGAAGTCAGCTGCACCAGCTTGTTTGGATGTTATATGATATGATATCTTATTTTATGAGTAAATAACACTTTGCAGAGTTGTGCGAGGAAAGCCTGGAGCCTTTACTGAGGACACAAGTTGTTTATGTATCTAATGTACCATATATGAGTGAATAACCTTTGCCGGCAAGTATGGATTGAATTGATAACTGTGTGGAGGACTCATGGAGGACATAGGTTGGTTAATTAATCTAATGTAGCATGGAGTCATTTTCACTTGTTTGACCTGTTTATGGGTAAATGCCTGTTGACATTAGAGCATGACAGCATGTGCCCATTAGCAGGCTATGGAGTTGACAAAACTGCCATCGGCTTTTATTGGGTACATACAGTAAGCTTGTTTATATATCAAGTTCACCACAGGCCAATATGCACGCTGATATGTTTTTATGCCCATTAACAGATGTGAGTAGAGGCAAACATGGATTTGTTCAGACAAACAAGGTCACAGTGACAGCCTCTCAAGGCATTTAAAGGGCATTGATATTCTTTTAAACTGCACTATATGCATTTAAAGTCAGTCATGCACACAGGTTACATATACTGTATGTTTTGCAGACAAAGTCTCTTTCATGCATGAACTCTCCCTGTATGTCTTTCTAACCACTGCTCTCAGATAGCTTGCCCAACAGAATATTCCCTACAATAGTCCTCACGCCCCTGTGTGTTTCTGTCTTCAGAGGTGATGGTTAGTACTGGGAATTCTTAGACACCTCACAATTTATTTTAATTTTGATTCATAAGGCTACAAGGCGATGTCCAAACCTATTTTAGATACATTCCTCGCAGTTTTTGTTTATTTCTATACGTGATGTTAAATCATGTATTGGCTGGCTTAGTGACATAACTATTTTAGACATTAAATATCAAAATGCTTGCATCCACTGCCTTTTGAGAGTTACAAGCTAACTATAAACGTGCGCGCTATAAGATGTCTCGTTTTGAGATTTCTGAGTTGATGCTGAATTTTCCATGTCTTCTAAGAATCAACTTTTTAACCCACATCTTTAGTAAATATATATGTGTGTGTATGTAGAGAAATGGACTGAAATGTATTATGACATAATGTAACCCAAAATTGGGTAGATGAACCCTCAGCTGTGGCTGACCCAAGGGCAAGTCTCAGTATCATCGCAGTTAACACAGCTCTCTTAGCAGCTGCTGCCGTGACTGATGGAGACAGGCTGTAGATATTATTATGACAATAGCAAATAGATGACATATTTTTGCCTTTGCTGTTAGCGTATGTTATGGCTGTGCTTCACTTGTTATGATTATGGCTGTAGCAAATTATTATTTGATTGAAGTAACAATTACTTCATGCAGTGATTGTGAGCATTGCACAGTATCGAAGCTGCTGTACACTTGAACTCCTGTGGTGTATTAGTAACACATCTGTCACATCTGATATACAGTAAGCGATCAGGGTTTCAAATTTTGTGTAACATGTCTCAGTCACAGCGTCAGCCTCCAGAGCCATGCCGAGCAGCTACAGCTGTGCTCACATACAGTCAGTAGCTGTTCACTGTTGGAGCCTTTTAAACAGAGTAATGAGCAATAAAAACATAATGCAGCATTAAAAGTCATCTGTTATTTCTGTATTAGGTGCAGAGTGCTTAACTAAACTGACAGTGTGTTACAACTGGACTGAGTCAACACATTAACCTTATGGAACAAGGGAATGCAAAAAACATTGTGAGGTTGCACCAAAGTAGTTGAGAGATAAATTCCCATTGTGAGCCTCCTAGGGTTTTGTATTGTCTGTCACCTTGACTCTGACTACATGCTCTTATAAATTAATGATTTGTCATCATATTGAATTATGATTTCCATGTAGCACTGTGTTGTTACTGTCTACAATCTGTCAGCATTCGCTCAGATAAAGAGCAGCTTTGAATCCACAGAGATTCAGTGGGTCGTTTAAAGTTCTTAAACCGTCTCACATTGTTGCCAGTGGAATGACATATTTTGTCTGTAGCTGTTGTACAAATATTGACATTTGTTCGCTGCATAAGGAATAAAAAAGCATATGATGGCATCTCATATTTTTAGCACACATGTATTGCTGTTCCAAACTTCAGATAATGTTGTACATTTTGCTTGTGTGATGTGTGAAAATAATCTAAACTTTGTTTCTTTTCACGCTACTATCTGTGCTGTTGTAATTTGACCCTCCCCCCAAAAGCAGCCTAAAGCTGTCAGTTCTTTCCCCTTGATAGATGTGTGTATTTTCACCAGACAGTTTACAGCCTTACTTTCAACGTTGTGCAAAATGGTTAGGACTGAAAATAGCTCTTAGATATATCATAAATTAGTAAAGCTGCTGCTGCTCTTGCAGTACCAAACCCCTACTGCAACCAGCACAACACTTGACTTTGTGTTTTTGTATGTTTCTGTTTTTACGAAAGTGCAGTAATTTGTCCATGTGAATGTGTGTAGTAGCTGTGTATTTTTGTTCAGGAAAGGATTTTTGTTTTTTCTGTGCTTGTTAGTACATCTACGTGTGTGTATTTTTGTGTGTGCATGTGTGTGTGAATTTGTGCTAATGAGTACAGTAGCTCTGAGTGTCTGCTCTGTGTACAAATTCGCAGCGCCCTCTGTGCCAAACATAGAGGTGCTTGTGTGTGTGCGTGTTTGTCAGAGGTGATGAATAATTTGGATGAACGTTCAAATCCAACTCAAGCCCCAGCCATGTGGTTAGTCACACACATGGACTCACACACACAGATACACACACACAACACTGGCCGTTTGATAGCCCTGCCACTCAGCCATATGCCACCCATGGGCCTGGCATCTGCTGGAACACAAACACACAGTAACAAGAGACACCCACTGAAGTAATCACTTTGTCTGTGTTGCACACAAATAACATTTGCATACATGCACACACTCGCACAGAAGAAACACACACTCCATGGAGCAGTCCCTCTTTACTTGTCATCAGAAAAGCTCATTCACAATGTTTAAACAGCCGATTTGGAACAACACACACAGGATATTGGCCCACTGGCACATTGGTCCCTGAATCTTTGTCCTTTTTTGAAAACCAATCTGAAGTGACTATATACAAAATTAGCTTTAAAAACACATATTCGGGTGGCAGTGCTCATAATGTCAAACAGCAGGGACACACAAACATTTATGAACACATGCAGAGTCACATTCATAATTGTGTACACAGAAAGACTCACAAAGGCTGGAATAATGCGTATTCAAATGAAGTTAAAGCCTTTTAGATCAGCCATCTCATTTGCATTTGTGCCATTAGCCAACAATCAGAGCTGGCTGGGCCTGCCGGCCTGCACTCTACATCATCCACACACACACACCACTTGCAGTTATATGTGCATTTCTTATACTTTGTATCTGGGCTGGAAAATCATACTCATTCATTGAGTGCTTTCTTCACATTCCTGTGATTGTGCCAGTGTCATAAATGCTTCTGGATATTGATTCTCTTATAAAATCCCACTACATATGGTAGCCACTTTAACTATTTTATATGGCTATTAGTTCATACATCTCAGTGACCATTGAAGATAAAATCTCACAATAACGCTTATACTTCTACCATTGCTAGACACATATTGCAACATAGTAAGCATGCTTGTTTGTAGTGGTTTAATAGGAACAGTAAACAAGATTGCTCTTGTGAGTGTTTCCTTGGTTTCTACATGTGAGCTTAACTGGTCTCGAGTGAGTGCAGAGAGATTGTGCTTTTTGTCTCTCTGCTTCTGACGACTGCTGGTTTGAATGGCACAGCTGCGTGCTAGCAGGCTAGCCTCTCAAAGCTCCGTCTGATTACTACCTGCTCCCTCTGATTAATGTTCATTATGTCTGAGTGTGTATGTCTGTGCATGTGTGTATGTGTGTGCTCTCTGAGTCAATTCAACTTGATCCCCCCCCCACACCATAAATCAATCAACACCATTGAAGTGCTAATATTGCCCCCTTTGAGAGCCATTTGCCTATTCAAGTCTCATCTTGCTGAAGCCAATCTGACTTTCACTGATGAGGATTTTGACTTTTCTGTTTGTTTTTTTCTTTGACTTTTTTTTAGATATTTAAATGATTCTCCCTCTCATGTTATCATCTATGTTGGGAAGGATGAATAAGCTGAAATGAAAGGATGAAAACCTGATTCAGTGAGATAATGCTGTTGATTTCTTTCTGCTGGTTGATTGGCTGTCGTCGTCTTCCTGGTGTTCCTGTATCACTCTGATGATTGATAGAGATTCAGTGTTTGACTTGGATGATATTAATGCAAGCCAGCATGAGGTCTTACTTATGATATGAAGTTTGGCTTGACATTTATGGTAAAGGAGATTATTCCTTTGATTTGTACTTATTTTGTCAAGCAAATTCTTCACTTTCTGCCTGAGATCTCACTTCCAAAACTAAATCTGCTGTGTGTTAGGACTTTTTTTGTTGTTTTTTTTTACATTTGAAGCTTCCATTAAGCTTTTCAAACAAACATTTGAACTGCTGTTGTCATGTTTTATATATTGTATCTATGAAATCTTCAATTTGAATAAAGTAATTTATTGGTTTAACTCGCGAATGAAGGCTGCTCAGCTTTTCCAGTGAGCAGAGGTGCTGTTTTTTAAAGGTAAGACAGCAGATGTAGCTGCTTGGTTGCAATAAACATCCAGATCCTGTCTATTGAATTTTTATTTGGAATTTTTATGTCAATCGCATGAATGAGGCTTTAAAACTAAACTATTGTCACAGCCCTCCAGTATATGCAGTAGATTCATTAAAATACATTCAAACAGTGTAGGATTTTTCAAATCTCTTCAATCTATATATATGTCTGGTTGTAGCATGTTCAAAACTGAAGTTAAATACTTTAGAATCTGCCACTGACACTGTGTGTCTGCATGTCAGTACTTTTTGATCCTGATAGTCTCTCCCTGTCTCTCTTTATGTGTGGATTAGTCCAGCAGGAGACATAATATGTTCATTTATTCTGTCCCACTGTCTGGACCCATTCTCTATCTATTTGACACATACATAAATTCATAAGAAAGCCTATGTATCATGCTATAGCTGTCACTTTGTCTATTCATTGGCCAGTAAGAATACATACATCAGCATGGGTTTGCATCTTCTCTTTTGAGCCTGTGGCCACCATACAGTCATTGTACATTAATCTCCTCTGAAGCTAAAACAAGATGGATATTTTAGCAGATTACATAATTTCAAGATTACAGTAGGTTAATAACTCTAGATTTTGATTGGAATCCCTTTGAAACTCTTCTTTTGGAGTGCCGTTTTCCAATCTGTAGACTGTCTGCACTTGGGTTATTGTGTGCACAAATGTTTCTGTGCTGTCTTGTCACATCCTTTGTCTCTTTGACTCATAGACAGAGTCATACTACAGCCTTCATCTCATACTACACTCACACATAGTTCATACAGTTGTTAATAAACACGCACATCAGTGTTAGTTTGTCAACTCTGTCTGACCCTGTGGAAGATAAACATTCATACAATACAATACAATCCACTTTATTTATATAGCACATTTTAAAAACAACAAAGTTACCAAAGTGCTGCACAACTGAAACAAAAGGCAATGAATACAGAAAAGGACAAACAGAGACAAGCAGGAACCCAACACTCATGCTGTTTTAAAAGCCAGAGTATAAAAATGAGTTTTAAGACGTGATTTAAAAGTATCTAGACTGGGGGCCATCTTAACGTGGGTGGGGAGCTCATTCCATAATTTAGGAGCTACCACTGAGAATGCACGGTCCCCCCTAGTCTTTTGTCTGCTTTTTGGTACGACAAGACGCAGCTGATCAGAGGATCTCAGTGCTCTTGAGGGAGCGTAAATGTGTATAAGGTCTGATATGTACTGTGGTGCCAGACCATTTAGTGACTTAAAAACAAACAGGAAAATCTTAAAATTAATTCTAAAATGGACAGGGAGCCAGTGGAGGGAGGCGAGAACGGGGGTAATGTGATCATGGTTGCGAGTTCCTGTTAAAAGACGAGCAGCCGCGTTTTGGACTAACTGTAGACGAGCGAGGGAGGCCTGGTTGATGCCAGTGTACAGTACAACATAAATTCCAGCTCTTTTGCTGTCCACTCATGGTCAATTCCACTTACATGAACACATCAGTGACATGCTGTATTTATTCTGCGACCTTCAAAACGCCTATTGTTTTTTACCTAAAGAGCTTACTCAATCTATGATGCTTTTTTATTGCTGTGAGAGCGTGTAAAGGTGTTGGCAAATTTGCAGTTTTACATTAATAAAATGTGATTGAGAGTTAGGAATTATGTCTTACAGACCGCTAGTTATATCCTTTTATATTGAACTGTCAATGTGTATATCTTAAGATATTATGGGGTTTTGTCAGAGGCAACATGGGAATGGTGTAGATATTAAATTGAATTAAGCCACTTATTCAGTGCATTTGGTGTGTTTTGTCGATTTGGTATATGGTACTGGGATTCACGTAATCTGTGACTGTCTTTTCTGTAGAATTTGCCAGAATAGCCAAAATGCCCTCTTGGTGACTTGCTCCACAGCATACAGATTTTTTTTGTCATCTCAAGCTTGCCGTCTCCCCGTGGGGAACTATGTTCTGTAGGTTTTATGCCTCTGTCACTGTGTGACCTTTCATATATACATCTGGTCTGTACTGTCAGCGCTTTTCAACCCAATGTTCTTTCCAAGCTGTACTGTTCCTATACCAGCAATAGCCCAAGGCTTTGCAGAGTTCTACTACTTTTCTGTTTTCTCACTTTTCCCCATAGGAAGTTAACATTTCATAGGTGTCCTTTTCCTTGCATCAAGATCTCCTGTCAGCAATTTCTCATAGTCTTCTCTGTTTGCACTGTATACACGGACATACCACAGAGGCCGTGTCCCGTGGTACCTAGCCTGAATTTCTGCTAGTTTTGCAGCTGTTTTCCCTGGAGTAAATACACTATATTTATTTCTTTATGTGCTTCTTTAACTTGTTCTGACATTTTTCCTAGTACAACAATAAAGTCTATGTTTTTTCCTCAAGTGTCAGACCACTAGATAGTATGTGATATTAATGTTCACTGTCGCAACAAAAGTTTTTATGACACTCACCAAACAATTATTCAAAAATCTCATTAAATGTCAAAGAGAGAAACTTTGGAACAAATTAATAGAACAATAAAGCTGGGTGTTCTTTTAAAAAAAATTACAATTGGCTCCTCTTCACAGTATTGCAAATAAAGATATCGACTGAAAGTGCTTGATTGTTGGCATTTTCTCGTTTTGTTCTGTTTGAACCCAGATTACAACCCTTTTCTCACACTACATTCCTTGCTGTCACTCATCTTTGATTCCCATCTAATAAAGCAAAAGGAAAAGGAAAAATGAATCAGTACAATGAGGCTGTAAGACGAAATCAAATACCTAAAGAAAATCAAATCTTCTGCCTTATTTTCTTGCTTTCTATATGCCCTTGGTACATCTGTTGTTTTTTTGTCCTTGGGTACCTGAGTGAGTCAGAGAGAGAAAAAAACAGCAAAGTACTTGACAGTCCATCAGTGCACCACTTCAGAATGTACCATCAGTGGGACAGATGAAGAGGACACAAGCATGCTGAGCCATGCACGCACACACGAATGCACACCGACACAGAATCGTTAGCCCATGAAGAGAATCAAAATGTTGAGTGTCCAAGAGATAACACTACAGCACAGAACACTTCAACCCACTGTTAGTGGTCTGTATACACAAGAGAGAGAAAAGGAGGAGTGCGTCATAATTATAGAACAAAAGGTGGACACTGATAGTTATTAAGGGCTTCCTTGACATTGGATGACATGGACTATACTTGTTTATTTCTTGTGCATAAGAACTGAATGCTTTTGCAATGTGAAAGAAAATGGAGAAAAACAAATGCCAACCTGTTCATTGGCGAAAAAGAGCTTCCTGAAGAGAGAGACATGAGCACTTAGTTACCAGCTTTGTATGGTACACCTGGCTAAAACTTCTTCAGTTAAATTCCAGTCTAAATAGGGCAGACAAATGATCAGAATCACCTCTTAGTATCACGCAATATGGTTGAACAGCAACACAAACTAGAGCCTACAAGCTGACCATGGTTAGATTACCACCTCTTTAAAACAATTCAATGAAAACTTATCACTGTGCCCATCAAGAATATAAGATTAATTGAATTTTAATTGATGTCTTTCTTAAAGATGATGATATGGGTATGAGAACGGTACCATATGGCACACCCCTAGTGTTTACTGTTCAGTGCACTGATGTTTGAAATAAAGTTTGTTATAATGTAAGATATCCCGCCTCCATTACTTATTTTTGTCACAACTACTTGGTAACAACATAATATCTGACAATATATCAGACACTGGAATTTTCTTGCTACCTAATATCTGTGTCGGCATCGACCCCCCAAAATTCCGTATTTGTCGAACCCCAATATTTAGGGGATCTGTCTCAAAATCAGAAGATAACAAGTTTTAAAGGACTCTGGTTAGGATAAGATCTGAAAATACTTACTATGTGTGAAACGTTAATGTATACTGCACTTTTGGTTATTAAAGTTAGGTTAAGCTGTTGTTCTAAGTGTTACGCGTCCATCCACGATCCGACCTCCTCACACCCCGTGCTTCTTTTTGCAATACTACCTTAACAGCACAGTACTTCATGTATTCTCTGTTGACCTAAAAGATTGCACAACAGAGGCAGAGTTTACCAAATGTAGATAGTGGACTGAGCCACTGTGATGTCCCTCTTTGATTTGTAGACTATTGTTTTAAAGTCTCGAGTTTGCATTTTGACCTTAAGGCCGTTGCAACCATGTTTTGGAGCCAGAGGTGACTGTATTTGGAAGAGAGGCTGGAGCTGGGAAATACATTGCTTATCTCTATCCTGACTGGATCTGTCTGAGAACTCTGGGACATGCTGCTCTAGCTACTCGTCAGTTACGAGATAGCCACACCCTTAAACACATCCTGCTGTTTTGTCTCTTTTCTCCTCAATAGGATCATATTTTGTAAAATTAATATTATGCTACGTAGAAGAAGACTTGAAGTTAGCAATTGAAACCATTGGAAAACTATTTACTGAGTTAATAAATCAAGGGGAGAACAAGGCTTATTTTCTCATAGGCTTACATACAATCTGAGTATACTGTATATACACCCACTTCCTTCTTTACATGATTCAGAATTTCTGTCACCATTTACACTTGGATAGGCAGTTGTATTCTGTTCCATCAGTAGACTGCCGTTTTTTTTTCTCCTCTCTTTCCACCTGCTCACACAATTTTCTGGGTCTTATCACTTTTCAGCCAAATTTCCAATAACCTTTATCACCTTTTCATTTGAATTTGCAAAATTGCTGAAATTCAGGAAAAAAGGGAGCAGTAAGAGAGCACGCATCAAAGGTCATGAGCCGGCTTTTAACCCAGTCAGGCATTAGGAGTACATGATCCTCGCCTTATCCCACAGAGCCACCAGGATGGCCTTGTAGCTCATGTTTTTTTCCCCCTTATCAAAACACATACATACATACATTTCTCTCATTCTAATAGGACGACCGGAGGGCTAGCCTTGAACTGCAATCAGACGCATTCGCTAGATAGGCCTCCCTATGCATGTGTGATTTGTTGTGTCTTCAGGTGTGGCCTCCAGTGATAATCATAATCATACTGCTATTGCCAAGGCATTAGTTTCAGCTGCAATTATAGATTAATGTGGATGTAGATGTGCACTCTCTCTCTGTCGCTCCCTCTCTCGTTACACACACACGCTCACATGGATTACACACACCAAGGCCTTCAGGCCTATAGGGACATAACGGACAATCAGCCTGGCAATCACAGCTGAGCTCTGATTGATGCTGCAGTTGCCTTCATACACAATTTCAGACACATAGGCGCTGTCATGCTAACGGCCTGGCCCCCACCCCAACAGACACAGAGATGTAAGCACGCACGCACACACGCACACACACACACACACACACACACGCTCTGTCAAACAAGCCCCTCAGTGGACAAATAAATAAGGGATTATGGAATGTTTTTACAATTTTCAGTTACTGTGGCTACATGAGATATGATATCAATTGTAATAGGCAAGTGTAGAACCAGGTAGGAAAAAAAAGGACTGGTTTAGGCCAAAGAGCATTATGGTCTGTCTGGAGGTGAGATCTGCAATATCTCCTGTAATGGAAGGTGACATACATACATAAACCTATTTTTGTTGTTACTTTCTTCTTTGGCCATGTCACTTGTGGGATTATATTACATTCAGCTTCCTTGTATCAATGAAAGATTTTTTTTTTTTTATTTTATTTTTGTGGTCTTATGATTGCAACTGATGTAAGAGACATTATTTTGTTCTGTCATCATTTTTCATGACTGAGTGTATGTGTTCTTTGTGTTTGTGTGAGAGAGAAAGAGAGAGTGTGTGCGTGTGTGTGTGATATCATGTATTTGAGAAATTTATGTTTCTGAGAGTTTCATTTTGTG
>JAQFJA010000025.1:22102700-22118293 GCA_029874485.1 Naso brachycentron | reverse complement strand
AAGCAGCCTATGGGCTACTGTCACGGGCCTGTCTGTGTGTGTGTGTGTGTGTGTGTGTGTGTGTGTGTGTGTGTGTGTGTGTGTGTGTGTCATTTGTATTTATGTGTGAGGGAGACATCTATCTGTCTCCTACGACAAACTAGATCTGTCACCCTGGTGGCAGACTCGACTGTCTTTTCTGTTCTTTGGCTGAAATTGATGAGGCCATCAAGTGTGTTTATGTCTGATGTGGCATGTGTTTTTTGTGTGTAACTGTGCCAACATACTGTACAGTATGTGTGTACAGTTTGTGTGCATAGCAACAGCATGTGTGAACGGTCAAGGAGAAGCAGAGCACATTGTCACAAAGCATTATGATCTTCAGGTCCATGTTGCAAAAATGTTCAGATTTAGCTCATGCTATGCTACAACTTTTTTTTTCTAAATCAATTCTGATTTTCTTTCTTTTCATTCTCTTTGTTAAACTCACTCTTTTGTTTGCAACTGTAATGTATTAACAATCCTTCATATTTTTAGAGTGACATGATTTTGTTATTACCTGCAGTGTGATCTATCCATCCTTATACAGCGCTGTATGTGTACAGTGACACATTTCCGGCACATTGAATCAAAATTTAAAAATCGGTATGAGCATAGAGTGCTGACCTCCCTATTTTTAAATCTAACAGTTTTAACCTTCTTATTGTATCAGTTGTGAAGGACTGTAGCAGCAGCATTAGAACACGTCTCTTTCTAAATACTGTACTTGCAGACTGTAGTTCACAGTGTGTTGACTGAGATTTTGCAAGGGTTCAGAGATGGTTGCTGTATGAACATCATTTTAAGCTGCATTCTCCAAAGTTGTTCAGGGCCAAGTCTGTGGATGCCAGTAATGTTATTTTGTTTTTGGAAGTTAAAAAGCTATAAATCAAATGCTGACAAATACACTGTGCCATGTTGACCCACAGAAAAATGACTTATTATTTAAAAAAAAAAAAAAATAGGAGGACGAGGAAACAAGCATTTTTGAAAATGTAATTCTCCTTTTAGGTTCTCAGAAGTACCATGACAAATTTTTTGGAACTGGTCTGTCAGAGCGGGCACAGAAGACAAACCTCCACCAACACTGAAAAAGAAGTTAGTGCAAACAGAGGCTGGAGATGTCTTCAGTTGCCCATTGCTGATGCATCGGCATCTTCACGTGTTTTCCATTTTTTCTTTTCCCTGTATCTGAAACTCCTTGGAGGTCTTGAAACCGAAGCACAATAAGTGTTAATGGTATCATTCTTTGTTATCTAAAAGGCTATCTTGCAAGTCCAGCCTTAACCAGGATATCAGAGTGATTTAAAACGAACACTAAAAGTTGTTATTTACAGTGTTTGTCTGCTAAATACAAGTGAGAGGAACACATTCCTACAGTTGTTTTTTTTCCCAACTTTCTTTGCTCTAGATATTTTTGTCTTTGTGCTTACTTACTTAACCGCCTTTCTCAGTCCTATTTGCAGTTCCCCTCTATTATATTCTGCCCTTGCTTTGGTGAGAATCAGCAGTATATATGTCTTTACTGTGTGTGTGCTTGTGTGTGTAAGGCCTATAGCCAGCTTTGGGAAGGCTATTGAGAGTCTGAAGAGAACACTCGTATCAGTAGACTTAGTTGTCTCCTTCTTTTTACTGGCTGGAGTGTTTGTGTCTGCGTCTGGCCAAAGCTGAAGGACTTGCAAACTTCCTTTTTTCTCTGTTTGCTTTCTGTTGCCACTGAAATTTCTTACCCAATGTTTGTCAAAGTGAAGTTCATTTTTCAAAGCAGTATTTGGTATTTCCTCCTCTTTGTACTCTTTAAGTCACCCTTGTCTAATCAACATTTAAAACACTTGATAGTAACCAACCCTCATAAATGGTTTTTAATCAGTGTCTTTTTCATTTTATCAACTTTCAAGTGGCCATCAATATTTCAAACATTATTACTAATTTAACACCATAGATTGCTGGAGCCAGTGATATCAGATTGTAGACTGAGCAGCAGTGGTTAACGTTGCTTTCCTTTCTTTATTGCAGCTAGATAGATAGTGAGTCTGTCTAGTGGCTGCCAAAGTATCCATTCCTCCAAGATATTCAAATGTAAACCTGATACCAGGGCTGAAAGTATGAAGCCGAAAGATATTTGAACATACATGTGTGAACATGAAATGATTAATCCACAGTGCTTTGTAGAGACTTTGTTGGGGAATAAAATGTGAATAATAAACAAAGAGAGTTCTGATATTCAAGAACTTTATTTTTTTAGTTAGTAGATAGATATTTATTTTTGACAAGATAAACTCTTTTCATGTGTACTCTTGTTTTTAACCAACCTCACTTCCATCTATCCACCCTGTCATTCTTAGCCTTCTGTGCTCTTCTTTCTCATGTTTCTAGTGTCTCAGGTCTCATTGCAAACAGGTCCATTTGTATAATGTTGATTTAACATTTGTCCCTTCAAACATTTAACCAAAGCCAGCCTTAATCCTCTCAGGCTTTGTGGCAAACACTGAAAAGTTTGAAAAAGTCTCTGTCACTTTGATTTTGACTTTGAGGGTAAAACAAAATACCTAAACCAACAGGGGTGTTTTTTCTTCCTCTTTCAAGCAGCTTAATCAAAGAAAACCTCCAAAAGATCAGAGCATCTCTCTTTAGTCCTGTTAAATTACACCCCACAACGATTATTCAGCAGGCAGCAAAAAAACAAAACTTCTTTCTACAAGGGGCAACAGAAGGCTGCGTGTACCTTCATGTTTGTAACAGTTGATCCCTGTGTGTCTGTAATCTAGTAGAGTGAAAGTGTGTCTAACAGCAGGGTTAGATAATGAGTTCAAGAGATTATGAAGTAATTAAAATGAGAGGGTCAGAGGAAGAGAGAGTGATGTGTGAGTGTATGATGAGTAAGAGAATGTTGTGCAGCTGTGGTTTTGCATGAGTCTGCAGGCACTTGCTGAACAGTGGGGAGTAAAGTTCACACACAATGCGCATTGATCAAAACCTGTTGTAAATTTTACCAAAGTTAAAAAACTGAAAACTGGTCGAGGGGGAGTTTTATTTCCGAAACAAACAGCACGATCTAATAGAATGCCATCTACATGAAAAAGTACATTGAAAGTACTTTTATGACATTTGGAAAAAACAAAGGAGGATACAATCCAGAAATTCCATTTTGAAGCCTCTTTCGCACAGCTATAAAGCTGCTTATAAATGCTAAAAAGGCAGAGTGTTGCCACTGATAGTTGTTCCGTGATTATGAGAAAGACTGTGTGGTGATTGCTTCTTCATAGCAAGATCTGACAGGCAGGAGCCAAGTTCAATTCAGGTGCGACAGAGGAAGACCGCATCAGGCTGTCTGCCTTCATTACTGTTCTGATTGAAGATAGATTAAGAGAATTCAATGGGTCCTCATTGTGGGAACATGCTGTGTGTTTGACACTCAGTAAGTTTGAATGTGGCTGCCCTTGTATAAAGACAACTGCCATGCTAAGATATAATCAGTAAAACCTGCTATCGCTGTCTTTCTTGTTCGGTTTTGTTAAATTTGGCAAAATTACAGTAAAGGTCTAATCTAAACCTTTATTTGTTTGTTTCCTCTAAACAGACTATTAGCTTTTAATAATTAATTCCATGTCACAGTCTAGCTGTTTTTCAATGTGGTTGAAAAACATCATATTGTTGCAAAAAGGCCGCAAACGCAGCAAGATTTTGGATGATGTTCAAGTGAATTGCTCCTATATTTGTGATGCAGATGAAAGAGTTGATTGCAATTCAAAGCCACAATTCTCTCATTATCCTTGTTATGATGTGGATTAATTATCAATTAAACTCATGATCCTACAAATCTGTAGTGGATCTGCTGCCTATCTTGGGATGTTATTCTGGGGATGATGGAGTAAATACACATCTCACTGTGAAAAGACATGCACATACACGCCTTGTTTTGTATGCAGTGACATTTTTCAACAGATGGAGTAAATACAAATCTAAATGCAGGCTCTCACATAGGAAGATATGCAAGGAAATACCATCAGTCACTTAAGCAGAGAGGAAAACATAGACTGCATATAAATATGTACACAGAGCTCATTATGTGCTGCACAGAGGTACGTGCAGCTCATAAATCTATCATTTACTCAGTCTTTACATTGTCATATGTGTCATTGTCTACATGTGTTCATGCATGATCATCTTCTTATTCACAGTTCAATCAACACATTAGGATATACCTTAATCCCAGTTCATTGCTCCTCGCTGGATGTTTAGGTGTGGATTTGGTTTTACTGCAAGCAGTTTGATACGTATTCACATCATACACATCTAGCTTTCGGTTCTGCTGCTAAATCTCTCATCTGCCTCACGGAGTAAGTCTGCAAACTAATGAAAAAGAAAACCTCAAAAAGCTCTGATAAGGCAGGCTTCTGTCTTACACAGAGATGAAGCGCCAGGCTGAACACCCTTTTCCCAAATCTATAAAGGAGCACTCTCTGTGTGTGTGTTCTAAAACTGAATTTCAGGATCTGTGAAGAATGTTTAATTTTTTGTCCACAAAATAATCCTGTCGAGGAGGAATAATTAGAACAACTTCAAGCAAATCATCATACATAGGTAAAACTAATTACTGTCATTAGTCAGCGGTCGATGATAAACAGAATGGTTAAATGTTAAATGAACGGGTTTTTCTTGGTTTTAGTGTTTTTGAAAAGATCTTTTTTTCACACACACATATTTAAACACGGTACAACTTTTTTTTTCATGAGACATCTGTCTTCAGCACCGATTCACTAATGTTCACCATCCAGTAATAATGTTCAAAGCATAATCCCCCCCCCCCTTTTTTTCCTGAAAATGGCTCTGTTTGCAGGAAACAGTGATTTATTTCGTCTCTTTTTAAGTCTGTCAGCAAGCCTGTGCAGGTGCTGTCTGCACTGAAACACACACACACATGCACACACACAGTAAAATCGGTAAAAAAGAAAAAAAAAAAGAAGGGAGAAAAGGATGACTGGGAGTTAAAGTAGAAGGAATAGAGGTATGAACAACAAAGAAAACGCCCTAAGATAGGAGAGACGCCTGGAAGCTAAAGGATAAGGACGAAAAACAGCAGATGAGTGTGTGTAAAAAATGGAAGCACCCTGAGCAATGTGCCAGAGCCAAGACTTCTGAGGCTCTGACACATTGCACAGGAAGTGATCTGTCAGCACAGTTTTACAATATAGGGCTCATCACTGAGTTGAAATGCAAATACTATCCACTGAGCCTAAAGGACACTCTGTTCCCAACAGTTTCCTCTACATGTCGCTGATTTTTAAAACCAGGGAGATTTTTGCTCTTCAGCACCGTTTGTTGAACTACTTGCTGGGATCTAAACATTCAGTGTTGATTCCTTACATGAGCAGGGCCCTATTTCAGGTAGCAGGTTCAGTGAAAACTCTTGAGTTTGTCAACCCCGTCGAGAGGACGGCCGCAGGTTTTCCATTTCAGTCAGTAAATGTGGTCACATTCTCTTTGAAGCTGACCTGCTCACGTTTTCTTGAACAAGGTCTGATTTTCTCTCTTCAGATTTTGGCTCGTGACGGTGCTCTTGGTGAGCATCTGTCAGCCCAGTTTTTGCGGTGTGTCCTGCAACGTTGGCTCTACTTGGCGCTTGTCGGCATCTTTTCAGAAAATTTAGCATGTTCAACTTCCGGTTGAGCCCATCTATGTGTGAAAACTCTCTGACTGTTCTCATATGAAAAACAGTCCCAGAGGTTAGCGTTTCGCCTCCGGGTAGCTGGACTGATCGGTGTCTTTAACACATGGAGCTAAACAGGAAAGAGCCAAGTAACGTTTTTAAAATCATAAGTTTCATTTAACTCCAGTTTTCAACACAAGTTTCAAAAAGCCCCTTTGGCTTTTTGCTGTAGTATTCATGTTTTTAGAAGGTCTGTCCTTATTTTTCTCTGCTGCCTTTTTCCTTTCTTCTTCCAAACCAACAGCTGACCAGGGGCTGACAACAACACTGCCTCATGCAACTTGATATTGGACATATTCTCGATTAGAAGCAACTTTTTAATATGAGAAGTGTCAATGAAACTGTCTAAGTAGTGGGCGGGAATGGTGTAAAAGTGTTGAGCAAATGCTGCATTATCATAACAACAGTTTGTTTATCCGCTTTCCTAGTTCTTCGGTTGCTTTGCTGGAGAGCTGGAGAGTTAATGTACTAAATCAGCACACCCCAGGCCACATTGCCAACAAGTATAAATTTATCCATCTACGAGTATGTTAACTGAACCGAATGTATAATACAACCAATATTGCAGGACTTTCAACAAAGTTTTTTAATTTACCTTTCATCTTTCTCCTTCTTTAAGCCAGCAAAGTTTTCTTAACAGAAATTGTATTTTTTGTCATTATGTCCCATGCCTAATTTCTTTTCCTGAAGGCCTTGTTGTGGTATTTGATTTTCTGATGTCCTGAATACCCTGTTTCCTGTATAGCCTTGTGGGGTTTTTTTCTTTGTACAGTCTGACTTTTTTGTAAGGACCTGAGTTTAATAGCACTTACTATCCTCTCAGCTAAAGCTAAAACTGAAGTGGCTGAAGAACCTTGAGACTGCAATTAAATGGTGAACAAAAAGCATGAAAAAACATGAAAGCTGAAACTTGATTGGATTGGGATCTTAATAAATAAAAGCATATTGTAAGACAGAGGCTTCGCACAGTCCATGTGTTGATTTAAAGTGACAGATATATACGATCCTTACACACGACCTGTGTGACAAAGGCAGGAAACTCAAATTTAATGCTTACATATATACAGTCGATATCCATCGATCTACTGTAAGTAATCACGTTAGAAATGTGTGTGTGTGTTTATGTATGTATAACTATGTGTATATACATATACATGCTTCCTTTTTTTGCCAGAAACACTATCTTACACATAAATTTATTATCCCAGAAATACATGAAATTATACCACTCTGTCAGTTCCGTTAAAAGGTAACTTGCGTTGTCTGACTCAAAAACACAGATAGTGTAGGAGCCGCATTTAAGTTTATTTTTATTTATAAGATTTTTTGTTTCTTATTTGTATTATTAAGTGTGCGCCCTCCTCCCTCCTCAGGTGGGGAGGACGCTAGTCTTTAAATGGGTGGTATGACGTATGAAGGAGGAAGGCAGGTACAGCAGCAAAACCGTCACTGACCGCAGCTTCAGCGTCAGCAGATGAATGGGATCTGCTGACAACCACAATTAATTCTGTAACTTCCTCTTGATTCAAAGTTTTGTTGATTTTTGCAATAAATAATAAGCATCAGTGAACCACAACGCTCTTGGATTTATTTAAAGAATCCTGCAAGTCTGACACACTTTATAAGCCCTCTCTATGTGGTAAAAACAATAAGAACATGGACTAATTGTGTTAAAGAATTTCTTTGAGGATTTTTGCCACTTCAGATAGCAAGGAAAAAATGATTAAAGTTATTGATGGCTGGCATAGTTAGACTGAACTAACCAGATCTAGATTCAGGGATAGAAAAAAAGAGTACAGTAAAGATGGAGAAGAAGAGAAATCATTGAGGAAGTGGTATTAATCGTGTTGGTTCTCTTATGGTCAACAGCATATGGCTGAGCACTTTCACACATGCACAGATGGCCATGTCTACAAATGAAACACATTTGCAAAAAAGCTGCATGACAGGCAGCGGCTTCATTAGTTTTTAACTTGTACATGACATGAGCAAATACAGTTTCATAATTGTTCTCTCTGTCTCTCTCACTCTCCGTGCAGGTAGGGGAGAGGCAACAAGTGTTGGTGACAGAGGAGTCATTTGATGCCCAATACTATGTGGCTCACAACAAGTTCTATGAGCAGGTAAGATAATTGTTATTATATTTAAACTACACTGAAAAAGAACTTTTGGTATTATAGTGAAAAATGCTTATATAATAAAAATCATAGTTTTGTTATTATTTGTTACCCTACACGTGTTGATCAGACTCATAATGAAACTGACTAATATGGACCATTCAGCACACTCTAGATGTGTGTTTTCAATTCTGTGTTTAATGAATCAGAAAATATTTTACTTGACGTCCACACTCTTTTCACTGTCGAAACAGTGAAAAACTTGTCAATAAATCAACATAAAATGTTCCCGTATGTGAAGCTCATCCAACCGTTCCTCATTTTCACACTTACTAAATCAGATCAGAAGCTTTGCTTTACATGTCACAGGAGTACTCACAGCAGGTGTCAGAAGCTTAAGCTTGTATTCACTAAAGTAGGTTAACTATAATGTCACACATACTCACAAATACACACACACCCTGCGGTGGTCATGAGAGCATTTGGCGGCTGATAGAAGCAGTACTTTTTGCTTTTTTTACTGTACTAACATTAAGGTCAGCCCTTAAGACATGAACATTCCATCCTGCACACACACACACAGCTGTTCTCACACTCACACACACACACGCATGTCTTCAAAGACCCACTCTCAACCTGTGAAAAATTCACTTTAAAACATCTTCAAATAAATCAATTTCCTCCTGCTTTAACCATCATCAGAAACATGTTTGAAGTTATGCTTTTTATTAGCAGGGAGGGCAGGGGATAGTAATAATTTTTCCTCCCCTCCACTTTTCTTTCCTCCCCACCTCTCCTCCTCCTTTGCACCTCCTTCTGCAGGCTATAAACTTAAGTTACAAGTGTCACTCGGTTCATGTGTGTGTTGTAAGAGTGCATGCTCCTATATGCGTTGTTGCATATGCAGGCATGCACTGTATGTCATGTGTGTGTCGGTTCACTGTACTCAAGAGGAGAGCACACTAAGATGTTTGATGTTTTCTCTGCCCCATTTTTATTTTTTTAGACATTTGTCTTGCACTCCTAAATCATTCTCTGACTTTAAAAAAGAACATGAAAACACGATGTGCCAATATGTTCTGAATCTGTTTCCTCGAGGGATACATCCCCATATCATGTGAACTTAGTTTCTACAGTACAACCACAAGATGCAAAGACACACAGTACTTACACAGGGTTGTATACACACTGCAGAGGTCTGACTCAGTGCAAGCTGTATTTTTAAAACCTTCTGACATTCTTTCGCCCTTATATATACAAGGTTCAATCAAAAACTACTTTTGCACATAAACAGAACACTGCACAGTAATGTGCACGTAGTCTGTGGAAGCTATTAATTTTACGTGTAAGTTTGAATATTCATTGCTTGATCATCATCAGCACCTGAGTAACGTGGTTAGCTGTTTGCGTTTTAAAGCCTCTTTTAAATTGAGCAAAATACCCTCTGACATCTCCTGACATCAGGCTTTTGCCTTTAATGTGAAAAGTTTAATCGGCATTCACTCACTGGTTAAATGACTAGTAGTAATGGGTTTTTATTGGCTCCGGTTTTGATGGACAGAGATGTAACGTTCACATATTTCAGGGATCTTTGATTTGCTTGATATCTGTGGTGCATGGTGGCAGTTACTTTGCGGGACTCTGTCTCTTTCATGAGTGATAAAGTTTCCGCATATCGACGGTAGGGCGGTGTGCTATACAGCTACTGTTTTAAAGAGAAAAGACAGGCGTTAGTATATACATTAACAGTCCTTTTATTCCAAAAGTCATTAATAAAAAAAAGAAAAGTACATAAAATAAAGCTTTGTAAGGTGGGAGTGGATGAACCAGATTAAACAGAAACTGCCTATATGGGACGCTCCATGATGTAGTGCGAACATCACACCACAACGAGGCGAGGGTCATTCCATTGGTCTACACTTCACCTAGCATTCTAATTTTCTGGAAAATTTGACAGAATCAGAGAAAAAAAATACAAGGACCACAGTTTGACAAGCACACAGACAAAGCAAAGCACAGGGAAAAAGGCTGAAACTGGACCGCGGGAGATCTTTAAGCAAGCATTATATCTGAGTGCAAGAATGACAGTTAAAGCAAAAGCTGTGCAAAATCAAACGCAAGCTGCAGCTTTTTGAAGAAGAGCAGGGTTTTAGGGAAGGCATTAAAAAATTGGAATGTGAAATAAATAAATCATATTTTGAATTTTTAAGATCACACTCGTGATTAATAATAGGGAAAAAAACTCCATAGTTACTCACAAAAGTTGTAACTTGCACTTTGCAGCACTTTGTTCGAGTGCAGCAAGAACAGTTTCTTAAAATTTTAAAAAGCACTTTGTATGTGATTATTCTAAGAATTAAATATTTATTTTTGGTTCAATAATAGAATCACAATTGGATGTTAAAACCCCAGCATTCATTAGTCTGGATATCTACATCTAAAGGATTTAATAAAAAGAACTTGGAGAAAGTAAAAGCACAGTTCAGTTAGGGAGAATGGGTTGTTATGGGAGAAACATGGGGTCAGGAAGGAAGTCATGAGAGTGGTGGGAGTTTAAAAAAAAAAAAAAAGACAGGCGGAGGTGGAGGGTGGGGTTTGTGTGTGGGTGGAGGGTAGTGGGTAATAAGCTAGGGAGAGGTGTGAATGTGAACAAATGGTCTAGTTTCACTTTTACACCATCAGATGGATATCTATCCTGACGGGTATAATTGGCACCCAACCCACCACTATGTGTGAGTGTGTGTGTGTATCCGTTAGTGGCTGAGTGAGGAAGTAGGAGGGGGGCTTTCCAATGAAATCGGACAAGCTCTTTCATCATTTAATCACCCTGTAATGGGCCTCAAATGACCCACACACACTCACACCCTCACCTACCTCCCCCACTGTTTTACCTGTCTGCTCTCAGCCTGGTCTCCAGCTACTCACACACGTTTATACTGACGCACACCCTCACAGTGGTCAGAGTGTTGAGCAGCAGGTGTGTTGATTAGGCAGGTGTGCCGCTGGCTGTGTGTCTGTCTGGCTTGATCTCCATCTCCTATCATATTCCACCAGATGGATGAAGACTGACAGATTTACACTGAGCCAGGCTTGCTCTTGCCATCACAGCAGCAACACTCCCTCTACCAGTTCCCATGCTATTCACTGCCCAGTCATTAGCTTAGCCCTGCAGAGTCGTGTTACGGTTAGACAGACCACCAAATGACCATGACTGCTTGGGCAAGACCCTGAATCCTCAGCAGGTCCAAGGTTGCTGTTCTGCTGCTGAACCCGGCCTCTGATTTGCTCATGGAAAGAGAGGCAAGCTAAAAGACATCCCAACAGGGAGCAATAAATTATCATTTTTATCAAACTAGCAGACACTGTTTAAAAAATGTCTGCACTGTAATAACGTTTCCAAGGAAATTGTCATTGCAGTGTCACACAGCTCCGTTTATGTCTGTTTATTCAGGAAAGATAACATCACTTTTTTAATCCGAGGGTGATCACTCAAATGCAAGGAGCCTTTTCATGGCACTTGGGGAATATCACATATCATAGGATGTTTACAAAGAAAACCCTTATATAAGATGTGATTTATAATTTACACAGGCTCTTATGACTGCAATTTTAAATCAGGTCAGTAATCACAACACCAATCATTCTATTAGTGTTTACCAGAGAGATTGAATCTAAAGTAAGAGCAGAAAAATAAAAGAGTAATTCAGAACTCTAAACGAACAGCATACATCACTGTCAATCTGTCAACTTTGTGATTATTTTGAAAATATTTTTAAAAGGGAAAGCATTTGCATGCGATCTTTATTTACAAGGGTGAGTCATTAAGAGCAAAATCCATTTCACACTAAGCTGTAATTATAACTCTGTTTTCTCTTCCTTCCTGCTGTGATCAGATGAGATTTATAGTTGCCATGGTGAAAAAATAATACAAACTAAATAATACAAACTAGCAAATCCCTCTGGTCTGTGTCACAGCTGTTGCCTTAGTTTTTGACCTTGAGGGCCTCTATAAATGGAACTAAGAACACTTAGCCCTATTTTTTGTTAGCAGGGTGGGACTAGCTAAATAACAATATTGGGAAGCATTGGGGAAAAGAGTTTTGAGCAGCAGTTAATTAAGAGTGTAATTCACAGATGAGGAGAAACATGCAGAGGGTTGGTTATGATGGTCATAAACAGTAGCTCTGCCTTTCTAGGTGAATGACAGCAAGTGGCTGAATTTATCTTGCTGGCGCAGTCACTAAATTACACATTGCATTTGTCCTTCATGGAACTCAAACTTTTACTCAGTCCAGTTAAGATTATCCATTGAGCTTTACTTTGGAGTTGTGGCAATGTGATTTGATTTATTTGGTAAATCTTTTAGTGGGGAAAAAAAAAATCTTTTCTTTAAATCTTCATAGTCATGGCCATGATGAATGATATCCCGAACATTAAGTAGATAATGGTTCATTTTGGTCCTTTTTTCAGGGTTCTTGAAAATTTGCAGTGACATCAGTTGTGATACGTTACGCTCCTAATTTGCAGGTGCTGGTACCTAAGAGGGCTGAGTTCAAAGGGAAGATGATTGAGGTGGACATCTACGAAGCAGGAAAACACTTCCTGAAAGGCCGACCAGTGGAGGACAGTAAGCCTTTTACTCCCTCCATTGCTGCACCACTACAGAAAGGAGAAGTGTCTGGCCTGATGCAGGTAAACACACACAAACACACCCGCATACAGATAAAGTTACAGATCCTGATGACTTTTTTTCCGTATCATACTACATCACTGTAAATTAAAGTTACATCAAACGCACAGTGAGTGAAAAAGATGGTGATACTACTAAAAGAATACAACAGATATAGTATTAATTGTAGTCAACTGTAACCAGTGCTTTAAGTGGGCCAGTATGTACCAGTACGCAGTATGCCCATTTCTAGATTTTACCCCCTGGCGTAGCCGGACGTTTTATGGCGTACTGTGACCTCTCACAAGCTCCCAGTACCCTCTCCAGTCCTCTCCCTATCAGAGTGCCTCTTTGTGAGTCATAATGACACTTAATTACATTGGGGTGCACTGTGTGACACTCGCCTCTCTCTTTTTTCGCTGACCATGTGACCCTCACTCGTTTGTTCTCGCGGAATTTGAACATCACATTAATGCTAACTCTCGAGTCACAACAATGCTGGATAAACAGGAAAAAGCAAAGGAATGAAGAACAGCCAGTAATGTTGGTGTGGCTCCAAAAAGGCACAAAGAGAAGAGGAACAGATTCTGATAATGACACAGCTCTCCGACAGTCAAATATATAGTCAAATTCAGAGGCAGAAAAGTAAAAATTGTTTTTTTATAAATTAATTTAGTGAAAATTGGCATTATCTTCTAGTAGGCCTATCTTTTGTTCACTGTAGAAATACAGAACGTAGACTGTCACCTGATGATTTGCCAATGGTGGCTGCCTGATTCACATGCCAACAGGTGAATAAGGGGAGTACCGGCACTTATGTTTTTTCCACTTAAAGCACTGACTGTAACTTACACCTTTAAATAGAGTTAACCCTGGGGGCTTATGCATAACAAAAGCAAATGCACAACATATAAACTGAAATAAATTAAACAGGACCCTGAGATCAACTTTAATGTGAGGAATAAATAAAGGTACATGTAATTTGTGATATACAATTAAATAGATGGAATGGAGAATACAAAGATAAGGGATCTTGGGTTACACAGGTTAAAACACATTATCTAAACCCCACTTCACATTTATTTAGTAGAGATGAATATTCATCCCTTTCAGATTATCTAGTAGCTGTCTGGATATGCAGTCTATGATCAACAAAGGCAGTAGGTCATTTTCAAAGATATGATACAATGTTTAAAAATGATTTGATTCAGCTGAAAACTCCACAGATTCAAATTTATATATTATTTTCGAAATAATGAAAATGTATGTTTTCCAAGGTTAGTGGTTTTAAAGACCAAATAACAAGAATTTTGCTAAGTTTTTAAGTATATTTAGATACTGAATCATAAATACTCTAAAAAATACTGTCACACCAGCAAGAGTTGGCATGGCAACAATAAACAGAATGAGTGTTTTTAGCCATTCCCCAACGAGAGGAGCAAGTTTTCACTGATGTGATCTGAATTGGAATTTGTTTACCCTGGTTCCACAGTTAGTATCATCCATCTGATTTGGTCTGCAGTGCTGTATGGATGCAAATCATAAAAGAGAAGACGCTAGGGTCCTTTGAATGTAGTTTGAGGTGCTAGTGTGAACTTTATTCATCTTTGTCTGGTTTGTCTGTCTCAGATCTTGTTAATTTTTGCTCTTTTTTGGTTTTTTGTTAACATTTATTTTTTCTACTGTTTTTTAAAAAGGTAAATGTGTGAGTCTTGTGTCAATTTGTTTCATTTCTAAGAGTGAACCATTTTGTCTTGATATAATTTGTTTGGTGCAGACTGCGGTATATTTTGCAACTTCGATTCAGCTGCATGTGTGTACATCTGTCTACCAGATGTACATGTGTTAAAGTAAATGCATTCTCTCATCTTTTTTGGTTAATGAGAGGACCTATCCTACATCTGTCAAGCTCTCACTGTGTGTTCTCTCCTTATCAAAACTATAAATGGTGTGTTTACAACAGGCTATTCAAATTTTGTTCAGTCAGCAAACAAATAAGGGGTGTGTAAGTGTGCATTTGTGTGTGTGTGTGTGTTCCACATTTTTTAATCCATGCTCGCTTCTGCAGTTTATGGAAAAGCACCAGTGTACCAGGCGTGTGATAAGTAATTTAAGATAAGCTGTGGCTGGCTAAACTGTTCTCTGTCTTCCTTTCCACCACACACATACGCACACACGCGCACATGCACACGCACACGCACACACACAGACACACACACACACGCACATGCACACACAAACACTGTTAATGTATCTGTTTCACTGCATGTTATTTTTCACTCTGACTAGCTGTAGCTTATAGCTCAGGACATGGAGCCACAGAGCAGAATATGATACACTTTCTAATTTCACACTCCATCAGCCTTTACTGCCAGACAGAGAGGGAGGGGGCTAAAGGAACTGGCAGAGACATGAGAGGGAGAGGGGGGGGACACTGATGAAGAGCAAAGCAAGCAGAGGAAGAGAGAGAGAGAAATGGGTGGAAAAAAAGAGAGATAAAACTGAAGAGAAAGGTTTCACAGCAAGCCAAGCAACACGTCACTTAGCAATGAAAAGTTCAGCAGTGGGGACCAGATCTTGTAAAGCAGTTGCCTCATAAAGTCTGCAGCCCATCCAACTCACACACTCGCATTCGTTTACGCCCCCCTACTTTCCTCCACACTACTCCAACATTCCTTCAAATTCTTGCACAACACACCAAGGCTCGTCTCGGATTGAGGTTACAATACATGTACACAGGTTCATGCACACACGTCACACTCCTAACACTATTGTGCACACCTCGTTTGTCATACACTGATTTTTCCTGATATTTCCTTGCGCTAATTGTTGACTACCCTGTAAATGTGTCTTAGAGTTGTTGTTTTTTTAAAGGAAAATGAAGGTAAGGTCAACATCTTCATCTTTAACTTGCTGTGGAAGAGAATTTTTATGTAGAAATTTAGAGGTAGAGAGAGAGCATTCTTTTTTTTTTTAAATATCAAAAACTTAATAGGGCACATAAGTATGTGTTTCTTTACATGCTGTGTAATCACAGGTATTATTTTGAGGTTTGAGGGTTTTGTTTTTTTTTAACTTT
>JAQFJA010000025.1:22078952-22097190 GCA_029874485.1 Naso brachycentron | reverse complement strand
TAAGGAGTAAGTTTACGTGTTGCTATGGTTACAAGTTGGGTAGCAGATGAATTTCGAACTGTGATTAAAATTGTGTCGACCTACCTGTGTGTTAAATGGATTTGTCGCACAGCTGTCAGTCAGTCAGAAAAGAGTATTCACACAGACCATGGTGTAATGTAACGTAACAGCGTAGCAGGTTTTTTTTCTTTCAGAAGACAAGCGCTGCTCGCCCGCACTGAGGAGCACACAGTAATGAATGGATGAATTTGTGCCTGAAAAATACGGATACCTAACGCTGTGCGTCGCTTTATAACAGTTTTTGTACTCCTGTGATCTTTTGCGTGGATATCACTTATGAATATTATTATTATCAGCTCTTCAGTGCGAGTGGCAGAGCTGCACTGCTTGTCAACTTGCTCAGGCAACTAGCACACGGACTCCCACTCCGTCTGCTGGTGAATAAGCATTTATTTTGATAGATGAGCCACATGTTACTTTGTAACCATGCTGATACAACAACAGTACCAAAAATGATGAATTAAATGGTCCATGTTGTTATTTTAAATTTACTAGGGTGAAATGGAAGCATAGCAGCATAGGTCCACCTTCACTGTATGCATGCACGTTCCCATGGCTGGGAACACACTTCCTGTCGGGATAGCGTTAACTACCTTTTGCACTGGTCAGTGCTGGTCCTCCTCGATCCTTTTCTAATCACAGTTAGAAAAAGACAAACTCTGCTTGGTCCTATTTTTGGTCCCTACAGGTTAATTATTTATTTAGTGAAATTTTCAATTAGGCAGACTATTAATTTAGCAAAATAAAATGTCAAACATTAACCAAAATATTGGCACCAACAAATTATATATCAACTATCCATCCATCGCCGTTAGTCTATATATATGTCCAATCACCCAACCTTAATCTGTACCAGTTATTTTGGATGCCATTATCACTGTCTATTAGTGATCCTGCTGGGATATCCTTGATAGCACAGTAGAAGAAGTCGGTCAGGACTTTTGTTTTCACATAAATCTTTTGAGATGGATCAGGAAGTCTGGTCTTTTGTGGGGTTTGCAGAGAATGTAGGGGGTCACTCAGTGGCTCAGTGGTTTGGCAGGGCCTCACTGTGTGGAGTTTGCATGTTTTCCTCGTGCTTGCGTAGGTTTTTTGCGGGTGCTCCGCCCTCTACCCCCCCACCCCCCAAAAAACCAACCAAACAAACAAAAAACAAAAACAAAAAAACAAAACAAAACATGTACACTCCCCTGCCAGCAAGCTCAACCACAGTACTGGCTGAGAGCTGGAGTTTCTCTTTGGGAACTGCACTGTGGCTGCTCCTAATGGATGTGTTAAATGCAGAGAACCAATTTGACAACATTGAACTCAGTGAAATTGTATGTGACAAACAATTATTATTTTTAATTGCTTTGAATGCCAATTTAAGGTGCTGTTTGTTGTCATATTCAGGTATGTGGGACACAGCCACTGCTCTTGTTTTTATCATTATTAGCCTGAAAACCTCATCAGATGTTCCACATTTCGTCACATAATGGCATGACTTGGCCCTATTGTCAACTGACTGGAGGCAGAAACAAAAAGGAGGCAGAAAGCAGTGAAAAGCAATGAAATACCAGAATAACACCACATTAATTAACTGTGAACAAACTGCCTTCACCACAGAAGACAATTCTCCCTTTCTGACTATTCTTTGGTAGATAGAACAAATATTGATTTCTGTTAACGCTTCCATTGACTTGACTGTAATTTACACTATTTATTACTTAGTGGAAGAAAATAGACAATTCCCAAACACATAATCTGCAGAAAATATTTCAGTTTATTGAATACTCAGGTCATTATTTAGAAAATGAACAAATTGCATTTTTGCGTGGTGCATGCTAAGATATGTAGTGACGTGCTTCCATGTAAATGTTTTGTGTTCGTGACTGTCAGTCAACTCACTTGTTTGTACAGTCAACGTGTATGAGCACGTGTGGTGTGAAGAAGCAGGCCGTGTTAAAGTGTAACTTGACAACAGGTCTG
The DNA here is from genome assembly GCA_029874485.1 of Naso brachycentron. Classification (NCBI taxonomy): domain Eukaryota; kingdom Metazoa; phylum Chordata; class Actinopteri; order Acanthuriformes; family Acanthuridae; genus Naso; species Naso brachycentron. The sequence continues at coordinate 22,095,162 of JAQFJA010000025.1, read as the reverse complement.
GTTTAGAATGGTGTGTGCTTTGAGTTTGTGTGACAAGACACATGAGGTATACCTCCGTACCCGAACATTGCTTTGTCAGAGGGTTTTACACTTGCAGTGACGGAGGAAATTTCAGATGACAGATGAGAAAGAGGAAGACAGAAAGAGAAGTTCCCTGCTCTGCCTCTATTCCCTTTTCGTTGTCTTTGTGATAAAGCTGTAATATCTTTTTATCTTTCCACTAACCATTCAGACAAATGCCGTAATATACACTGTTGAGCAGTGAGTTCCAACAAACATTTTTACTTATATCAGAAATATTACTTGGCATTATGCTTAATTTCTTTCCTGTCCCCTCTATCAAGTTGTAAATACAGCTGCAGCTCAATGTGATTGTCACTGTAGCTTTGTCAAATCACCCGTGACTAAGGAGCCTGTTACAGTATCTGTTCACACACACACACACACACAAACACACTTCAATGGTCTCTGTGTGTCTAGAGTGACACTGACAGCTGGTGAGGATCATGTGAGAAATGTGACCACTGTGTATTGTGTTTTCTGGCTCTCGTGATGTGGTGTGCGTGTCACCGCGTGTCTTTGTGCAAACATATCAGTGTGTTGGCGGAGGCTGCACCAGACACCCAGGCAGATTTCTTTTCAGAAAGGTGCATGGGTGGATTTGGAGCAAGATTTTTTAGGACTCAGAGAGATATATGAGAGTCTTAGGGAAAACCTCGAAACTCTTGAGGGGAAAGTATGTAGCTGTGCTAGCCAGTGTGGTACGCTGCTGTAGTGTTAGATGATTTTAAAGTAGGATTATTTTGCTCTGTTCTACCGCTGTGAGCAAAGAGACCGACATTATCCACCACAGGCCTATACGTACACACACACACGCTCACAAATGCCAATGCTTTCACTCTCTCTTCCTCACAGCCATATGCACAAACTCAGCATGCCAGCTAGCAGGTGGTGAGCTATCATTGAAAGCCCCATCTCTCATCTTTTCCTGCCCACTTTCTTCTTCTTCTTCCTTTTTCCTTATTTCTTCTCAGTTTTCTTCTCCTCTTTCGCCCACTGTGCTGACATGCACCTACTGGCACTTGGATTTTCACTTATCCTCTGTGGTAGTAATTGATTTTAGACTGTGCTATTCAGCCTTTCTCTGGCACCCTGTTGTTAAAAGACACCTGCCGAGAGACAGATAAATAGATGGCTAGAGAAGACGGCAGTATACTTGGCCTGTCAGTGAAGAGAAAGATAATGGTTTGGGTTTCATCACGCCTTTGCTCTTAGTCTGCCTCTCCTTTTATCTCAGTTTCCATTAAATGTTCATCGTACTACTTTTCTGACTCAAATAAGCAGGAAGTTCTTTTTGCAGTTGAGTGAATTTTCGTTTTCTGTTTACAGACAGCCCTTCTCATCCAATCATTTGTGATTAGAAAAAGTTATGTATGATGGAAAACCAACTTTTGTCTTTTTTTTTACTGTCTATCATTTAATGAATGAAGCATTCATTAAAGGAACATTTAAAAAATGGTAAAGGATGTACATAAAATGTATAGTGGATGTTTAGATTGTACTGATCACAATTCTCAGTTAAGAGGCTCAAAGACGAGTCCCACATGCACTATGATAGAGACGTGACATGGCTGTCACCATACACCTCTAAAAAAAAAGCACCCATATTGTTTTTCAAGAATCAAAACAGCGTATTACTTTCACTGGCAGGGGTACGACGATGATCCTGAGAAAAATGTGAACACGTCAGCCGGACCACTGTTACTGATTCTCCCTCCACCTATTGTCAGAAGTTACTGTAAGGGACTTATTGATGCGTCACGTAGGCGTTGTCAGTCATAGTATCCATCCTGCATTGTGTGGTGGAACAGAGGAAACTATTCAGCGACACACAGCACAGCGAGGAGAAAGAGTAGGTGGCAAGGCAACATTCACAACTATCAGAGAGGAAAGAGTGTAATGCGGAGAATAGAGAGGCACAGGACAGATGCTATGCAGCTGCTCATACACACAGCCATGGTAATGCAGCTTGTGTAGGCGTGCACTGACTGGCTCTGCACCGGCAAATACATACCCCACATGCAAGCAGGTGTTTGTACTCCACAAAATTTGCCATTCTTTTAGCTGATAGGTCAAAAGTGCAGTTTGTATGTATGCATACAAATTCTACATTTGCAAGAATATTCCTAAGTTTTCCCTGAAATGTCTACTCAGATAGGAACTTTTTAACTAAATGAGAGAGCATGCACAGCCAGATATTGGTAGCGGTGAACAGAATTTCTTAAATTGGCATCCTGCTGATAGCGGCTGAAAAAACTGGCGACACGTCTCACTGGGACTCCATAGAGAGAAGGATAAAATCGTGTGAGACAGAGGATCATCAAACACAGCTTGATTGAGATACTTCAGAGGGATTGTGAGAGAGACGGAGGGGAGACAGTCTACTTACGGTAGATATGAAGGCCAATCGAACCTTACAGTTATCCCTAGTGAACTTCATTAAAGGTTATTCTGGAAAGCCGCTGATCAATCGCTCAATATCGTCCTGCGTAATCTACGTTGTTGGTGTAAAGGCATTTTTCCAGCTGTCATGCAAGACGAGACGTATGGTAGCTACCACAAGGTCATCCAGATCGATTTCCGCTCAACCCAGAGATGTTGACAAGCGTTGGTACTCTCATCCAATTTGTTTAATGCTCAAATTAAAAGAGTAAAATCTTGAGGTGCAATTTGCTTGAAATTGCACCTTAGGTCTCCACTCTCAGACATTAATATAAAACTAAATGAATGTATAATCAAAGGGAATGATGATCGATGAGGGAGGAATGGAGGACAGGGAAAATAAGGGCTGGTTATCAGTATTCAGTGTTACCAACTGAATTAAATTAACACCATCAATGACTGAAAAAATACCAGTTTATTTTAGATGTTGTGCTCATCACAGCTGCTTTTAGTGTTGTTTTCAGTAAGCAGCATCATGTGTAAGTGTGCATTGTTTAAATATGCATGTTGGACTATTGATGATATGCCAAAAAAAACATACTGCTCATATTCAGCCTAAAGCAGTCATTGCTTCAGGTTCACATTTGAAAGCTGACTGGATATTCCGTGTTGCTATAGGTAGAAGTTGTCTGTGAAAGTATATACTTCCTATAGAAATATTATCGCAAAACAACTACAAAACGATGTACCACTGAGAGATTAACTTGAACATAATCATTATGAACAGTCACACTCTAACATTGTAAGCTAACTCTTATGTTCTCATGTCTCTCCAAGCTCCTCTACATAACTACATCACAGTGCACCTTCATCAACATCAGCTTGATTCAATAGACGGCAATGAGCACTCTGTAGTAATTGGATCACAACAAAACTGCATTAACTGCTCTGCACAGAGATAATGGCATCATAATTGAAATTCACTCATTTGCATAAGCAAATGGCTGATTTTATGAATGCTTTCATCCACAAAATATCGGAATAATCTGTGGATTTAAAATTCTGTTTATTACTGTCTATGTAATTACCAGATAAAACTGAGAACAGGGACAGTAGGTGAGAGGACAAAAGAGGGACAGGAAAGTGCAGAAAATGATAAAGCTCTGTAATGCTCTCCTAAATAGTGTAATCTATGGATCCTTTTATCAAATTGCATCAATAGATATATTTCTAAATATACATTATGATCAGCAGCAACGATCCATGAAGGTTAGTAATGTCCCTCCTCGCATAAATGGCTATTTTATGAAGAACCAAGTGCTGAATAAATTCTGATTTGGCTGGTCGATGTAGCAAAACAAACTCCAGATATGTTTAAAAAAAAAAAAAAAGTCTGGTCTTCCTCTTCTTCCACTTCCTGACTTTCTGACAGTTGATCGTTTTTCTTCTGCTCTGCTCCTCTCACCATTGCTCATCCTCATCTTTCACTGTCACACCCCTTCAGTGGTGGATGTCTTTTTAATAGTCCAAGACATTACGACTAAACAGAACTCTCAGATTACAGATATTTGATGAGTTGGATCACTGGTCACTGTGCTGTCAAGCATTGCTGTTTGATTTGTGACTGCAGCCAGCTGATTTGATCTAAAGAAGATCCCATAATTATGAATTATGGACATGCCTTACACTGCGAGCTGCAACAGTCTCTGTCTTCACAAGTGTGTGAAGGAAAGCAAGACCAGGCCTTTGAATGTGTGTCTGCGTTTACATGTATTGAAGGGATATTCACAGAACATTACAAGAGATGAGTTGTTGTGAGAGAAATGAGTCTGGCTCATTGCAGCAGCACCAGCGGATTCAGTCAGTGAGTGAAAAGTTTTTCTTCAACACCATGTTCACCAGGTGGTGTTGCACTGTGGTCCTTGTGCGAGGAGAATCTGCGCTATGTAAATTGAGATAGCTTGTTTGTAACAACCAAGAAATTTTCAATCAATCACAATCTAATGTGAGTGCACACCAATCAAAACATATTTATTTAATACTTTTTTCTCAACTGTCTTTTCTTTATGAGAACGGAGTCTAACCTTAGACCCTTATTACAGTAAACATCTGGGAAGCAGCAGGAGTAACTTTAAGCTCAATGTATCTGTAGCTGATCCGGCAATTTTCATTTCTCTGAAGAGAAACCATGAGAGTCCCTTTCAATAGAGTCAGTAAAGTGTTATATTTTTATCACAGTGTTTGTGTGTTGATAAATAAAGGACACATCAAAATATGTACCTATTTGATATCAGTCTAATGTGGTCTTTCTGAATGTTTCCTCCCCACAGGAACAGATGGCCAACGGCGTTCATGGTCCTGGACCTCTGCCTTCCTCGTCTGTTTTGTTGATTGGCTCTTATAGTCTGGGCAGGGAAGGACTGAAGAAGCTGGGAATCGGGCTCACTCTGGCTGCAGCCATCTTAGCCTTCATTGTAGAGAAACTGTACTGATGGAGAAGCTGCAGGCTAAAAGAAGACAGGGGAGGACGGTGACAACGACAAAGCGGTCGCCCTTGATCTCATGTAGCCGTCTTCATGTGTTTTAATTCACTTTGAAATGAACTCAAAGAAAGTCGTCATCAGTGACAGTCAAGGATTTTTTCGAATGTTCTGTGAGAGGTGAGATCTCTCTGTGGTTGTAGACAGCTGAGTTTTTGCTTTTTCAATTAAAGGACATAGTTTACCACTTAGCAGTCATTTTGCTCTGTTTGCTCCAAACAAAGGGACTGTCTTTTCAATTAAGGAGTCAACACACAGCAATCACAGGTCAGCTGTGTTCACAGACTTCTCCAAGCTCTCTTTAAACAAGCCTTTTTGTGTCAGCTCTTTGAATAATCGTGACACTGTCCTGTCCATTATTCACCGATGGCTGCAGTCTCACGTTGTACAGAAACAGTTGAATAAGTGGTGTCCGGCTTTTTTGTCTCTCTCAGTAGCTGTTTCACAGATAAATGACACACAACTCATCGAGCTGAGCACATTCTGGTCGACTGTACCAGGGCAGAGTCTGAGGATGAGGAAACTGTCGAGCACGTTAGCTTGCTGAGTTTCAGATCGACTTAAGGTGTGAGTGAGCTGGTTAAATTGAAAATTGAGGGGAACACTTTTTGTGAAGCTTGTGTCTATAATGCATTATAACACATTATGAACATACATGACATATTATAACACATAATGAACACACTTATAATACGGTATGCTTATAAGTATGATTTTTCAGCCGTATAGGTGCATTATAATGCATTACAAGAATGTTTGTAATGCATTATAGATGCATGCTTTATGTAAAGTGTTAACAAATTAAAAATTGAGTCATCCCACATAATTTTTTTTAGAAGTACTGAGCAAGTAGATCTCCAATTACTGCGTTGTCTGTCCTCCCTTAGTGAAAGGAATTTTGTGTCATTTGCAGTATGTTTCCTTATTCTGCAGAAAGAAGTTATGTTTTTAATACTCTTCAAAGTATTTATTTTTGAATGAGAGACAAGAATAAGATATTTTGAGATCACAACACATTTGACGTTTTTTAACATGTTATTCTTCTGTTAAAAGTGTTTGTTCAAAATGGTTTTTGTTTGATTTTTTTCATGGTTTTATGCCTCATACATTGAAGTCAAATTGATTTTATTTGTTATATATATTTTACAATATTAAAACATAACTGCAATGGTTTAGATGGACGAAGCTGACTGTTGTAATTGACCCACCTTTTTGCCCTACAGAAAGCCACACCCAATGTGACTTATTAAACTTGTATATGTTGACCCGCTCTGGTGCCAAGTTAAAGGATTGTTTCACGTTATTTCTCCACCTCTAGTGGTGTCAAACTGATATCTGTCTCTACAGAAACACAATTAAGATGAATGGAGTTTCATAATTGGAGCTTGAAGCATTGAAACAACAATATCTGTCACTCTGGATAATCTGAGTACATCTGTTTCCACAGGGATTATGACTTCTGTAGAAGTGTTCCAGTGAAAACTGTTCATAGGGATATCTGTGAATTATCCAAACCACCACAAACAGAAGTTAAATAGCATGCGTGGAAGTGGCAGAAGTCTCGGGGCTGGTATCTCAGAATGTGGGTAAAGCATTGGGACAAGAAGTAATGGTGAATGAGAAAATTTATTTGACTGTGTAATACAGCTACTGATGATATGTGGACTGTGTGTGGTGTCTGAGTTATTATTGACTGTATATTATTTTTGTGTCCCATCCATCCAGTACAGACAATAAAGGACAAGATCAGTTTGTCATAAGTAAAATGACTGAGGTTTTGATTGATTAACCACTTCTTTGAACTGTGAAATTCTTAAGATTTTCCATAAAGTAAGTCCTATAGAATGCCTGTGGGAGTGTTCCATGTCTCCGTACTGTACAGCGCTCTGTGTCTCTCAGTTTGTTGTCATGTTTAGAGTCTGCCTGTTTTTCTCTCTAATGTCTTTCTGTTTTGAGGTACAACAGTCCCAACATGTGCTCTGAAATTTCCAACAGTTAATAATGCATGCCCCAATTTATGTGTCACATTGCACCAGCACATGTGTCTCTGTCAGTATGTCTGTATTTTTATCTGTATGTGTGTGTGCATATATTCCTATCCACAAGTGTCCCTATCAGCTTGTTTGTGAGCTTGTTTCTGTGTCAGAAGGTGTGTGTGTATATGTATGCCTGTGCTGTCTGATGTAGTGTCTGTAGTTCCCTCCAATGCTTAATTTAGCAGAAAGCCAGCATGTGTGCATCTGTTTGTGTATGTGTGCTTCAGGAGTGACAGGACTCATCTCTCGTTCAGAAAGGCCCGTTATTAGATACAGCACTGTTTGTAGCCTGCACACACGCGCGTGCTGGCTTTGTATTATCTGGATGTATGATGCGTGTCACACATTCTTGTTGACACTTGTACATGCATGTAACCTGACTTTTTGTGCCCAACTGGTGCATGGCATGCACGCGCACGCACACACACAAACACACACACATTACACTACAGTTCTGTATTTTATGGGCAAATGATGCGCGTCAAGCAAACTTGCACCAAAGCTTTATATTATCCGATCAAATGATGCGTGTCTCACACATAGGCACACACACTAGCTTTGTATTATGTGATCAAATGATGCGTGTACCTATGAAGCTTGTTACATCCATCCAGCAGTGCCCTGTATTATTCTGCCGCCATCCATACTGTGACAGTTCTTTTGATGCTTTGTAAGCACATTTCCTCACTGTGTATGTCAGTTACACTGCATTGTTCTCCAATGAAATATGGATGCAACGACACCCTTAATGTTTGGGAGATCATCACTTACTATGAAATATTGAGGCGGGAACCATGCGAAGGAGATCATTATTCACTTTGCATCATTCACTTCAGTTGTTTCTAATAAAAGCAAGAGTTTCTGAATTCTTGTCTTAGTTGCAGCTGGTGTCAATTTGTCATCTACATAGTGACGTTCTTTTGATGTGAAACAGAGCGACTTTGGACACAATATAAGGGGAGTTGAACATTAATGTGCCTGTCTGTGTCATGTTTCATCTATCATGTCATGTTACTTCATTTCATTGATTCAGGTGTTTTAAATTACAAGTGGATAGCTTGCCTAAAAATGAAAGAAGAGTGTTTATGTTTTGAAACAAGGTATTTTTAATAGGCTGAGATGCTGCATTACTGCAAGTGAAACATAGTAAAGAATCTCATGATTTTTAATGGTTTTTGTTTTCGATTGTTATGTGTTGTCATCTGATCTTTGAACTGATGTCAGAGGCAGATCAAAGTAAGGTCTTGCAGAATTGTGTTAGACAGTTTTTGCCATGTAAGGTAGATCACACAGCTGCAGAGAGAGGCATCATGGTGTAAAATCAGACACAGTACTGTGTGACACAAATGTAGAGTCGCCTTTGAAAGCCAAAAAATATTCCAGTCCACACAAGTACAGTTTTAGATAAATCATCAAAATAAAAACACACAAAATCAGCTGAAGCACTATCATGGTTAGGGGTAGTACAAAATGTAGATTTGGCTGTCCATTGTCCTGACTCCTGAGATACGATTATTGAATTGCTGGAGCTAAATATTGATATTTAATGAAATTAATTTGCCGCTGTAAACTGATTACTCTGCCAATTTGAGCACCAGTGTCACTTCATCAAGACTTCTCACATCGGCTCTTATGACATGAATGTAGATAACGTGAGTGGAAATTAATAACGTCGGACAGGGATGAAAAGAAGATACGCCAATCACTTTCTAGTCTGAAGTGTGGACCCACTTTGGCTTTTACAAAATCAATGGGACTAACAAAAATTGTTTATTCATGTGTGTAATGTATGTATTTTGTATTCTACAGTGAGACAGATACTGTGATGTATAATTATATGATTGCCTTGCAATATATCAATTATTGCAGAATCTCTGTATCATGATATTATTGTTATAGTAGGCCATGTATCACATGTCATGAGCTACAAACCAACAGGCGGTGATATAACCCTTACCTGATAGCCATGTTGGACAATTAGAAGCCTAAAAAAAGCTGTTTCTCGTAGGCTAAACACAACTGGAGGTTGGACTGGTTCTCATCCAAAACCTGCAAAGTTAACAGTGGGAACTGTGTTAAAGAGTGTTGGATTATGTAGAGACCTACGTAGCCCATTTGGATGCCTCTGTTCCTCAGTGTAATGAAAAAGTGACTTCATATGTATGTGCAAACATGTTAAATGTCCCACTGCAAATTTTAGCACCCAGACTATATCCTCTGATATAAACAAAAAAGAAAATGTGCAAAAGTGCAAAATCTAACCTCTAAAATAACGGTGCACAGTCTGTTGGACTTGCATGTTGCTTGCAAGTTGTTTTGCTCAATTGTTTCTGTATCACTTTCACATACAACTGCTTCTTATAGCAACATAGAATATGCGGTCAGCTTTTAAATCTCCACCTAAAGCAATTAACTCCAAAGTACGTATGAAACTCAAAAGCACGCAAAAGCTGGTCTTCTTTTCTAGCTTTGTCGTTATCGTTCATACTCAGCTGATCCAAAGTTCAGGAAAACTCAAAAAACTTTAGATTAATCCTTGATTTCACAGAAGACAAGTTAAACACGAAACACACATTTATTGGTAGAGCACTGAATTAATGTCAACAACCAGCATGACTTAAGCTCACACGGAGGGTCTTGACATTAGCCACTGGCTGACAGAGCTTCTCATTAGCCACAAATCTCAGGCTGTGACCTTTTCTTTTCTGCCTAATGAAATAAATTCCTCAGTAACTTCTGCATCTACTACTTTGATTACTTCACTGAAGCTCCTGCTTGTGTGTTTGTCTGGATATCTTTATACTGGAGAGCACATCACATAGATCAATTCATCTGAAAAAAAAGGGAATGGTGTATGCAGCAAATGACATTCAGTGTGTTGTATTTTTGAGGATTGGAAGCAAAAAAAAAAGAAATGCAGATAAATGTAGACAGCATGTTTTTTAGGCTTGGCTGATACCCCTGTTGTTGAGGTTCGTTATCTGGGTGTAACACTTTTTGCAGGCAGGCAATCAGTAAAATATGGAGAGAAAAAGCTGACATAATTACAATGTTGATGTTTGGCAGGTTAAGCCCAATTTAGCTCAGTTAATTTACCGTGCTGTCATTCAGCGTGCTTCAAAACGGTTCCATTAAAAATATCTTTTTTTTTCCTTTCTCATTTTTAGCTCAAGATTCAACAAACTTCCGTCTACGTGTTGGTTCAAGCAGCAGCAGCTTCTTGTGAGATCACAAATAAAAGAGTGTTGTATGTGTAATTTGAGTATTGCACCTGTAAATGCTTTCATCTTAGCAATGACGTTAAATGACATAAGAAGCAGTCACTGACAGCCAGTGTCATACGATATGAAAATATGAAAATACTGTGCCATCTTGTGTGTGTGTGTGTGTGTGTGTGTGGCTGTGTGGCTGTGTGGCTGTAGGGAAGGAGGTCTGCTTAGCCTCAGGGCTGACACACAGGAACAGCACTGATTGACACTACCTTACAACTGAGGCTTGGCTGAAACAATGTCTGTTAATAATGTGTGTGTGTGTGTGTGTGTGTGTGTGTGTGTGTGTGCGCGTGTTATTGCCCTAATTAGCAGCTGCCACCCTGACCCTGCTTTGGTTTGAGGGAATCGAGAAATAGGGACAAAAATTCCTTCTTTTTCTCGTCTTTCTCAAAGAGTAGCTGTTTGCCCTTGACTGTGACATTACATGATATTAAACACATGCACGGTTCATTATGTCTTAATGCAGCCCAGTTTGTATAAACCTTCACACGTGCTACACATGCTGCCTTGATCTCAAACAGTATTAGAAAAAGAAAATGGTGAAATGGAAAATATGTTGCTGCAGTGAAAAAAATTTAGGTTTTAAATGTCAGTGTTTTTGGTGAATGACACCCTTCTTTTTCTTTTTCTTTATCTTCTTTTTCTCAGCTATTTCCTGCCCCAACCTTAGTTAAACTTCCTGTCGGCTAGCATACAGGGAAACCTCTACCAATATGTTCTTAACAAGCGTTAGCGTCCTTTTTTTAAAAAATATATCTGCTTTATATTTAGTCAGATTTTATGCACTTTGTAATTTGACTCTTACTTGGGCAGTTACCATGATTTTTATGTAGTGCCACTAAAATTGCCTCTAATTTAACCAAACAGTAGATTTAACTTTCAGTAAACACAAAGTATAGACTCTAATTATGAATGAAATGTTTGTCTTTAAGTGTTAACCTAAAACATGTGAAAAACAAATGCTTTTAATTTTCTGCAACTATACTCAAGTACAATTGGTGAATGTAAATGCAAGCCCACATGGGCGTGACCAATTAATTTTTGCAATTTTGGTGACAAACATGCTTTGTTGCTTTCTGTCTCCACCTCCCACCTTTCCCTCTTTTTTCCATCTCACTGTGTCTTTCCATTTCTATAGGCTGAGGTCTGTTCACTGTGCGCTAAGCACTTCAGTGCCTTCTGGAACAGAGGGGAAAATGACTTGGCAAGCATATCCATTCCCAATCGTGTGTGTGTGTGTGTACATGAGTCTTCATGCCAGCTTCGTCCAAGCATTTAGTTTGGTGGCCCTTGTGCCTGCATTCAGTGATTGCTGTGTTTTATCTACACACAAACACCAACACAGACACACATACAGCCCGTTGTCGCTGCAAAGCAAACTGGGAATTCACAGCCTGCCGTGTGAGGGAGAGATTGGCTCTATTGAGCGTCTTGGTGGCTTGCCAGTTCAGTTTAAGTGTGTATGTCTTTGTGTGTCTTTGGTTCTGCGTTGTGTGTGTTTGATGGGCTTATACGTTTTTGACTTTGAGCAGTTAAGGGTGTTTGTATTCACCAGTGGGATGGGTGACCAAAGTCACTATTTTAGCTCCGCAGCAGCATTGTTCTTGAAAGCTCTTTAATAATCGCATAGAGACACAGCAGCACTGCATTATTACTTGGTGTTAAAAGTTATTAGTTTGAGGACACTGAAGTTTTAAAGACATCATTATCTGTTTGGCTTTAGAAAAAGTGCTTGCTTTAATGACATGCCACTCATCTTGGTTGTGTATTGTTTGCATAACAGAGTGTGAATTAAACAGTTATGTTTATATACTTGAGATAAAATGTGCTGTCAAGTGCATTTAAGTATTTCAGATTTGATTCTCATGAAAATATTGTGGTTTTATGATTGCTTCTTGAGAATCTTATAAAGCACCTTTACTGGAAAAAAGACTTCCAAGGAGTGTCTAGAAATCCAGTATGTTAGAAGTTCCTGGAGGAACTGTAAGGATTCATGAACCTTAATGAAGAGCTTTTCCTTTTTCCCTTTTCAAAGAGAAGTTCTCTCACACAACAGATACAGATGTTGGCAGACACAGTCACATTTAACACGGGTCAAAAAGGTGAAAAGGAACTTTGGTCATTGCCACACTGAGAAACATTTAGAAGGTTTTAGCTTAATGAGCCATCTGAGTTGTTCTGTCTCAAGCCATTTTATCAAATAGCATCTTGCTGATGTTTGATTAGAACACTTCAGAGGGCAGCTATGAAACTTTTTAATGATGTTGTCATGGAAATGGCTGTGCATTGCGTGAGACTCAGGAGGGTTGGTTTGTTGCCATGGTGAATTGTTCCTGTGGTTTTGTCCATAAATGAAACAATGCTAATTTACATAACAGCATTTTTAATGTTTAATGGAGAGCTTCTAAGATGCATGAAAGGAGAGTGGGCTATTATTATTGTCAATTGTGGGTCAGGTTCTTGGGTTTCAAAAGTGCTCATAGCTGATTTTTTCTCTCCTGTAGTCTGAAATAATGTGTAAGCGCTGGGCACCGATATTTCACCGATAGTCAAAGCATGGTGCATGTGGGCAGCTGGAGATTACAAACATGCCTCTTTTTGTCTGGGCCAGAGAAAAGACTGCTTTCTCTAATAATGCACAGCCCTGTTTTTTATGCTCCTGTCAGGCCTGCTTAAGTTGTTCAGCTGAGCAATCAATCCATCACAGTTAAATGTGCATTATGCAATTATTTAACAGGCCTACAAACAATCAATGAGACAGAGCTCTTGATACAAGAAATAGCAGTTTGCAAGAGCAAACATGACTTAAAGAAGGAGTTACATCCATATGTTTACATTTTATTACAGCACAAAAGCAGCACATTCCCCATCTAGACTTCTCACGCTTTTTGGGGTTTTCATTGAAAAGCAGACTCATTCTCTCTCTCACTTAAGACCCAGCCGTTTCACACACACACAGATGCTGGTGGTGGTGATGCTGGCAGAATGGCACTAAAGATGGCAATGTCCGTCTGTTGGTTCAATAGATTGCCATTACATGTTGTGCTTATATAGACCAATCCTACTATATTTTTAAATTTGACATTTGTGTTTTTCTTTGAAATGCCTTGACAACCACTGGATAGACTGCCATCTGATGCTCACATTCATGCATTTCTTGGGTTTAATTGTCATAATGATAGCAATCCCCTGACCTCCTCTCATACCATTATTCCAGTCCAGTACTTTGTTTCATGCCCAAATGTCTAATGACACTCTAATCAGCCACAGTTATACTTTGTATTTGGTGCTAATTGGCACCAGTAAGCTTGCTACATACGAAAGTAAGAGAATGACGATTGAAACAATCACAACTGCTAAACATCGATGTGTAAGCACAGCCAGCACAAAGCACCACTGTGTTTTTAATAGCTGCTTGCATGACTGTAGAATAATAGTCTTGTTAAAATCTCATGAAACTTGCACAATAAACCCTAAAATGTATTTTAAACTTTTCTACTCTGTGTAAGTATATTTACTATATGTTTACATGTGTCTTAATGTGTCTCTCTCTCCCTCCCCATCTGCCCTCTGGTATTGTGATCCGACCTTGTCATAAAATCTTTAGAATCAAGGCAGAAATCATTGGGAAGTCATGTTTGGACTTCGGGAGGAGGCTGTCAACTGATTTTTGATGGAATTATAAAGACAGGCACGCACACACACTCACGGTAAGCAGATCCTGTAAATGATGGTGGAACTAATCTATTGCTGCTAATTAGGAATGAGCGATAGGGAAGGAAGAGCAAGTGACGTGTGTGTGAGGGGGGTGGGAATTACTGTGTCAGAAGATGATATGAAAGAGCTGTAAAAGTACATGCAAGAGAGTCACAAGGACTGAGACTTCTGTCAGTTTCCTGCGAAGACTGACAAATGACAACCAGCACTAATAGAGGACGTCACGGTGCTTGAACCACATCACAGTCAAACATAATGGACTGAATGGGCTTTTCGGGGCGAAATGCGTCAGGTGTTAATATCTTGAAACATGTCTCCCATTTAAGTTCAAAATCTTTGTGAAAACGTGTGAAAATGTTAAAGTAAAGCCTAAAAGGCAGTAAATGCATCAGTTCCTTCTAAAGAACCACTTTCAAGATCTTTGTATAGGATTGTTCTTCTGAGAGGCCTAGTGTGTTTTTCAATTGGAATAGACGTGAATGAAGTAAGGACATTTGTTTATTATAACAGACGATATGTGATAATTACCTTGTCAGAAAGTATTTGCCTCTTAGCTTCAACAGGGAGATTTTGTAATTAAGGTGCTTCTGCCTTCAGTACCAGCAGGTTAAATCCCCCATCGGTGTATTGACACGGTTTGTGATGGTGGCCGATGACCCTGCTGAGAGTGATATAAAATGACAAAAGTGATGAATCTGTGAAGACTGGCGGTGATGACGAAGTGGAGGGGTGCACTCAACAGCAACATGAGCTGAAGGTAGAGAGAGAATTACATTTTTTAAAAAAGACAGCAGCGTGATGATAAGCTAACAATGCAGGTGTGTTGCTGTGCTACTGGACAGATGTGACCACCTGATGAGAACAGCTGATATCTCAATTAAGAGCTCCAGACTAAGCGAGCATACCTGAGAGGAGTGAATGGCAGGTATTTAGAGAAATAAATACAGGTGTAATAATAAACAAACAAACAAATAAATAAATAAACAACTTAAAAAAAATACAGCATGCAAGGAGTAGTCTTTTTTACTGACCTTTTGCTAGAGCTTCGTTCACTTTTACTCTGTAAGTATAGGCCTTAGTTTTTTCTTCATTAAAAAAAAGGAAAAAACTTTTGTAGTTGCTTGAGAAAACCTTGACATGTCCATAACCCTAGCCGTGCCTTTCGCAGTGTGTATGTTTGTCCAGTCAGGTGTGGGCAAGGTTCATGTTTATGTGTGAGTAAGAGAAGAACTGTAAATCACTTATTGTGCAGCCTTCATGGAATGAGGCCTCCCTCAAGCCAATTCATCTGTGATGCTGCCAGACCACAAAGTGAAAATTAATTGTGAGCTGGCTTTGTCAGAGTGGTGTATTTATGGAATAGCTTTGGCTTTTTAAAGTGTTTTTTTAAGCTGTTATTTTCACATTATCCTTACATTTTCAGGAAATGCTTAGAGCAAGTGATGGGCATGACTTTGTCCAGTCTGACCACTGTAATATACTTGAATTACAAAAACATGAAAACTTTTGTCATGTGACTAAAGAATTTGACTGAAACAATTGGGGCCCAGCTAAAAAAAGACAAAAAGTAAAGAGTAAATAGCATCGAACAACAGTTTATTTGCAGACCCTGTTAGCTCCATCCACTTATGAGCATTTCCACAAGGCCACTGTGGAGCAAGCAGCGAGCCGTCACTGTTACTGACAGGTCAGGTGATTTCATCAGCATCTTCTCGCTGTTTCCCATCAACTTGACAAATTTGTAGCTCCACACGTCTGTGTGTGAAACATGACTGTACGTACACTACAGAACATTACGATCACTCACATTTTTCCAATCCACCCTGATGATCTTCTCTCACTTGCTCATCATGTGTGAGAGAAGCTGAGCTCATTCAGTTTGCCCTGTGACCAGTGTTTGGGGAGTAACTAGTTACATGTAACGATATTACGTAATTTAATTACAAAATAAATGTAACTGTAATCAGCTACAGTTACTGAGGAAGAATATGTAACTGAATTACAGTTACTCATAAAAATGTTATGGATTACAAAGGGGGTTACATTTGAATATTTTCCGTAAAAAGTTTAGGTTATATGTTGAATAATATTCGTTTTGTTGCTTCGCATGTTTTGATGTACACAAAGCCTTTTTTGCCATTTCCAGTTTAGGACTATTAGTAAAGTTTGATGCTATTCTGATGCTTTTGATTGGTTCTCTTGT
>JAQFJA010000025.1:21974528-21989144 GCA_029874485.1 Naso brachycentron | reverse complement strand
AAATGCAAAATAAATAGGTGGGGATTTCAAAGTCAGTCACATGTTAGTCAGCATTTTTAACTTCTACACAGTGAAGAGACTGGTTTCTCAAAAGTTTTATATTAAGTGAGTATTGTCCATGTCTGCACATCCTTCTGAAGACTTTTTCTACACACAGCAATGTCTTCTACATTGAGTGTAAACGGTCCACAAATGGTCTTCCAAGTTTCTGGAGAGCTCATCACTGAACTATGAAAAAAATCACACTTTTATTCCCCAGTGACAGTAGGCTACAAGAGGCAGGACTGAGGCTCTCCCCTCCATAGACTTGATTCTGCAAAGCCATCTGAAAGCTTACAACGCCACCGTGAAGAAGGAAAACAGATGCATTTAAATAGACTCAGATAGAGCAAATCAAAAAAGAATATTATAACCCTATCGTGACATATATTTGATATTTTCATGTTAAGCCCCCAGAAGGCTTAAGTCTACATCATGCATTCAAAATGCTTCTTAGCAGAGGCGTGTCTGAGACCTTGTTGTCCCACACTGATGATTACACACTATGGCCATATGACATAACATAGCCTAGAAATAACTGCATCCACACAGCCACAACGGATGTTATTTGAAAACTATGTCACACCGTTTAGAACAGGAGGAAAAAAACACAAGCTAAATGTGTTTGGAACAGCCACACAACATTGATCTGTGGCTTAAAGGATTTTAAGATTGAACGCATTATGCATAAGTTAAAACCTTTTTTTACTTTATGAAAACAGCAAATGGTTTAGTTTCACTTACAATGACCAGAATGCACAAATGCTAATTTCAGCAACACTCAAGCACATTTTTAAACTCAGGTTTTCTTTTGATTTGGACACGTGTTTCTTTTCAAATCCAACAAATTGTCACAACATTGGTTTTTGAGTTCACATGAACTTTTACATTAAAAAAAAGATCACACTGAATAACAAAGGATGCATGTACAGATAGATTCTAACCCTCTAACATTTTACCAAAAGTCACTGTTAAATGGTGATGCAGCAGAGAATGCCTGCAAATAAATATTTATTGCCTGCATCCTTTGCAACATCCACCGACTCAAAGACCCATCTAAAGCCAAAACAATGAAAAGCTAACCTATGCTAACCAGATGAGGCTTCACAGCAGGGTACTCTTAACACATCTATACATCGTTCAGGTCATGTATCTGAATTTATTCAGCAAGAAGTCTTATCACACAGACCATGTGAAGGAATAAAGGTGTGCAGTTTTGCCATCATCCAATGACTAACAGCCCTTTTTCATTACTAATGTGCTTCTTGAGTAGCCAATTATGTTGTCTGCTTAGGTTTGTCTAATTGCCTAAAATTTATTCCTGCTGAAGAATAAAATGTTGCTCATTTACATCATTAATAAAAGCTGCACACATGCTAGGGTCACCTTAATTGGCTGAATGAAAAGGGATAGCTTTAATAAAGGCTGTCTCTTGGAGAATACACAATTATTAGTTCAAAAGCTGAATCTTCTTGGGCTTCATCCTGGGCAAACTGATGTTTCATTTCATTTTATTCTGTTCTATTCTATTCTGTTCTGTTCCAGTCTGCTGTGTGTGCTGTATGCTGGCTGTCTGGTGTTCAGACAGTCATAATTTCCCTTCCCCCTCTTCCAGACAGACCCTTACTGTGGGGGAAGGGCTGGTTTAGCAGCAGTCAGCCAAGGGCCCTCCAGCATAGCTGACAAGCATGTCTGTCTGTCTACGGCACGTGCACATATGTGTGTGTGTGTGTGTGTGTGTGTGTGTGTGTGTGTGTGTGCACATGTGGTTGAAATGCATAAAATTAAACCGCATGACATGGCCATATCCCTGCAGTAAGACAAGACCCTGTATTTCTGCCTCACACATACATAAATATGTCTCTTTTAATAAGCATTGTACCTTTTCCTTTGTTATTGGTATGAAAATTTGAACTATTTAACAATGCAGTATCCTCAACAATGTCACGTTTAATTTGAGGGCTTTCAAGGAATCTTCAGTACGCAATATGAACCTTGCAATATGTATTTGTTGTGCACGTCTTCCTTGAAGCAATACTTAAACACTATTTTATTCTATTGCATAATTGCTTAATTAGTTGTGTGAAATTATTATGATTCTGTAGAGGCATTATGTACGGCATAAACAGCAGTGCTTTTCTGTTTACAGTGTTTTGCATTTATTGAATGTAAATTGGATGCCCAATTACTAAAAGATAGAAAAACCTTGAGTATGCACGTTTATGCAGTATACAAAATTGATTATTCCTATGCAATATAATGTATGTAGCAAGTTATTTTATACAGTTCATTATTCTGTGTATAGTATATATCCAAATGCCTCCTCAGTATCATTTAAATGAGTCCTCCTGTGCATGTCAAATTAGTTTAATTGTGTGTAATAACTAGGTAAGTAGCAAGATGTTGAGTATGTATTTCATAAAACTGCACAGTCAAAATCAGGTTCTCTTTATTCACCGCATATGTGTGTTATGTACAAGCATTATCCTTGGTGTCATAAGCTCCAAGTCACAATAATTGACAAGAAAGGAGATAATGATAAGTGCAAGAAACAAAACAGACAGCACTTGTAATTGTTTGTCTATTATATAGCACATTCAACATTCAGTAGCTACACGCAAAAAACTGCCCTGCTTTCATGTTTGCAGCTGCAGAGGGAATACTGTGCAGTAGTGCAGTAATCCAGAACTGATTTTATGAAGCTGAGATAACTAAGCCCATGCAGCATTACACCAATATGCAGATATATGCACTGTATCAGAGCTTAATTGGCTGACTTTGGACTGAATGTATACACCTTCTTCTTTGCAGCTGGCAGTCATATTCACAACACCACCAGTGTACATTACTTTATTTCTTAACACCCTGATGATAAATATGTATCATGCAAGGAGATAATATCTTCAGTGTGTGGTATAATCTTGCAAATATCCCAGCAGCTCCAGCACTTCTCTGTGCCCGTGTTAAGCTCTTCTAAGCAGTATGTAGTCTGTTCAGTGTGCAGTCTCATGCCTGGTTCAGCTGATTCCTCAGTGGGAGATATGCAGGCAGCAGCCAGGCAGGGCAGAGAAGAGCGGAGCGGAGCAGAGCAGAGCAGAGCAGAGCAGAGCAGAGCAGGCTGACTGGCTGCTGGAGTCAGTGGCCCAGTAAAACCACAGCAGGGAGGATAAGAGCCCTGCCAGAGGAGGGTGAGAGAGGTACGACTGTATTTCAGTGTCTGTCTGCCTGCCTGCTTGTATGTGTAGCTGCTCTACACTCAGCCCAGAAGGAGTGGATGGCGCAGTGGTGGTGATAGTGTTGATACGACTGTTTCTCAAATCTCTGTGTAATATGCGTTTTTAAAAACTCCTCCCCATGTCCTTGTTTGTACTAACGCCATGTGTTTTTGTTGTTTTCAACTCAAACAGGTGTTTTTGCAGAGAGCAGCATTCCTTTCGTTATGATTTATTCCTACCTGCCTGGCATATGAATGGAGGCAGCAGAAGTGGTGGCATCTGTTATCCTTAGTTTTCACGTCTCTACCTGACTGGCTTTGTCTGTGCATCTGAGATGATCCCGTAGGCTCACGCTGACACAAGCAGAAACATCACGCTAACAGCAAAACACAGACAAGATTCTGTTTTGCTTTGTTTTCAGAACCCAGGCAGTCGTGGGTGAGAGTGGTACTTCCTGTGTGCTGGTCTGCCAAGAGATACCTGTCTGTCTGTCTTTTGGAACCAAGTGTGTTTAGATAGGTAGGGCCACACAGACTACCTTTTTTTATCTGCCAACAAACAACTGTGTGTCACCTAATAACTGTCACTGCATTGGAAAGTGAATGAGTTGTTTGTGTGGTTAATTTATTTCTCCGGGGCAATAAACAAACAACTGTCAAAGGGGAGACACAGTTATGACTTCTTCCCAGCCTACGCTTGTCTCTCTTGTCTACGTTAATCCCTCACTCCCTCGCCACTTCTCATCCAAACAACACGCACACACGTCTGCCAAATGCCGCCACCACCACCGCATCCACTGACTCCAACACCGGTAGCATCTTGTATTACTTTCCACACTTGTGAACATCTTGTGTTAATATATGGCTGATAAAATATTCCTGATGAAAGGTAATGTTACCTTAAAAACATTTAATACAGATTAAAGTAGTTTCAGACATTCTGCCACATTTTGATGCAAATCCATTAAGATCCTTTCCTGTTGTTTTCCGTTAAATTCAAGTGACCCGCCACTAAGCTCCGCCCTCGAACGCAAACAGGCCAATCAGAGTGTAGCATCGGCCAGCTCGGCACATGCAGTTTTTTTAGATTTTCTTCATTTTCAGGCTGATCTGCAGATTTCGAGCACATCGTGGTAAGACGTTATGTCTGGGGCACTTGCTAAGTGTTGCTTGTTATTTAGCGAGGTTCGAAGAAGATATGCATTCTTTCCCTTTCCAAAATCAAATGCTGAAAAGTGTAATGTTATGCTCTGGGCAAAACCGTTCCTCATTCCCCATTGAATCCCTCACAGTTTAAAAAGCACAGCTACGTAGCACAGCTTCGGTAACCCTTCAATAAACATTGAGGCCGTGTTATGTTGTTACAAGTTAATACTAGCTGGTTAATTTAATTACTTATAGCTATTAAGAGCACTAGCAAGCCTAGCCAGCTAAGCTAAAGTCTATGGCTGGAGTTAAACAGCAGCTCTCTCCAGTTCGTACCGCTGGTGTGAACTCAAACCCGACCAAAAAGCTCAATTTCACTTTTAACATTAATACACAAAGGGACGTGTCCTCCGATTGTCCCAAACAGGTCCTGAATCGTTATGAGAGTATTTGCTTGTTTTATGAACAAAGTGAAACACATGTTGAAGTTGCTGCACTGTGATCTGTAGGCTTTAGCATGTATCTTCTATATTCATAACTTTAACCTGTTTGTGCTGCTAAGTCAGTTTGCCATCCTGTTAATAGCGTTCAAAGGCTTACTGCAGACCCTCTGTCTGCTTCTGTCTGAAACTGCTCTTTTGCTTTTCAAAATATCAGGCAATATTTCTCCAGGGCGTGTAGTTAGCGACAGTGTGAGCTCTATGCTAGCTCTGAAAGCTTGACAGACATAGCAACAGTAACTAAGGGGGCGTGGCATAGCAAAGGGTCAATTTTAGGATGTGATCAGGTTTATGTTTGCAGCAGGTGTATGCAAGTGGCAGCTCCTGTTAATAACAGACTGGACCAATAATTAAAACCAAGAAATGATGTAAATCTTAATTGGAAAATAAAAAAATTTGCATGCATATGGATTTAGACACTGACTATATACAGTTAAGTAAATAGAAAACAATTAATTAAATAGAGAGAGTGTCTATAATTTAACTGTTACATGTAAAAACATAATAGGTAGCTGAGATTCAACAAGATGATTTTTTCTAAACGTCACAGGCCTGCATTGACTGCAAATGATGGTTTTCAGTTAAAAGCAGGTTCCCCTTGCAGTTGCAGTGCTACTCCTTGTCATTATTTGTATTTACCGCTACACTGTGCATTACAAAACAAAGAGACCTTTTCTTCTTTTGTCTGTTCCTTTGTTCCCCTGCTGCTGCTGTCCAGACACAATGGTAGTCTCAGGCAGACAGTGCATCCAGGAAAGTTTTTGTCATCAGGCTCAATGCTACAATTTGTACATAAACACTTAGAAAAAAAAAGAGACGAGAAAAGAAAGAGAAAAGAAATGATGAATCATAGAGTGTTCAGTGTGACAGTTCTAAAGTGCGGCCACTTGAATAAAAGAGAAAGAGAGAGATAGAACATTCTGAAAGGGAAAAACCTGCAAAATGCTGGCGGGTGGCAAACAAAGAGGCATTAGTGAGTGAACAAGTGGATGACAGATGAATAAAGTGTTAAAATAGTCCATTAAATAAAGTGATATAAAAATAAAATAAATAAATATCTCATGGCTAATTGACTAATCGACGAATTAATTGACCGGGGAAAACACAACAAACTAATTAAGCGAAGTTGCTGAGTTTAATTAAGTGAATAAGTCCAATCTTAAACCAAACAGTTACCACCGTGCGCCCTGCTGGTAATCAGACAGTCCGTCTATACTGCTGTGTGCATAGTTGTTTGACTTTGAGAGGGCGGGACTCTTTAGAGAGCGAAATGAACTAGGCGCGGCCAAGAGGAGCCCCATCCATCTATCACACGTGTAGACAAAGGGGGACTCCACAACACAAAGCTGGATGTGCCCTCTCAAACTTTTTCCAAGACGCACGGCGACGCGCGCAGAGCAAACCGCCCGCAGGTGAGTTGTCTACTGCCTTCGCTTGCACCCCTGGCGCGATTCTCGAATTTATTTCCAGCTAAAAGTTGCTGCTGTAGTTGGTGCGTCAGCGCTCAAACTTGAGCACAAAGCAGGAGAGAGAGGGCGAGAGACATAGAGAAACAGAGGCAGCGAGGAGAGAGAGAGAGCGAGAGGAGCGGTCCCCTTTTCCTTTGTCTGATGCGGGGCGCTTTGAGGACAGAACTTGAGGGGATGCTCAGGCACGCATCTTCATCACGCTCAATAATACTGAACACATGCTTCTTGAAAATAATGGTCAGGGACCTTTAGTGGAGGTGAGATGGAGTTTGTACTGCTGCCGAATTTCTGTGTCTTGGGGATGTTGCGACGCACAAGACAAAGCAACTGCTTGTCAGAAGTTTGCGGAGAATACGAGCTTTTACGCACGCTGGAAAAACTGGCAAAATAACAAGTATTAGTTGTTTAATAGTTGGTAAATAGTTTTTTCCTCGTGCAGTAGTTTTGTGAATGCGGTGTTCGTGGTCGTGCGAACTTGCCAGTGCACTGTGGGAATTCAGAACAATGCAATCAGGTGTAAAGTCTTCAAGAAACAAAGCAGTGAAACAGAATCAAACTTGTTGCACGTATACAGAATATTATTGGAAGTCAAAAAAGATGTACATAAATTTCCTCTCGAAAATCACCAAGAAACTTCTTATAGTTTATTGGAAACAGAGCAACAGGTATAAGTCGCTGCAGCTTCTTTGTTACAGTTAAGGCTCCTTTGTTCTCAGTCCATACAAAGAAAACCAACAGAAAGGAGCGCAAATCCACGAGGAAACTTTTTTAAGGGCTTAACATCATTTTGACGTGACAAAAAATATTTTTATTTTAGTCGTTTCATCTCCAAAGAATGGATAGTCTGAGCTTTTATTTCGCTTTTTCTTTAAATGTATAAAACCCGCCGGATCATCAGTAGCCTGTTTACCAACTTGAGGTTTACTACAGAGTTTCTCTTTGATTTTTAATGGATGTCTAAAATATGACAAATGTAGTTTACACGTTTTTTTTTTTTGGCTAAAACTTTCTTTATCATGTGAAGGTGTGGCCAAACAACTTGTTTGAATTTGCTGCATTCCTTAGTAAAGTAGCCCTGCCCTTGAACTTCTTATTAGGCAACAAAGAAGAAAATTTGGGCTTAACAAGATTAATTTGAAACATTAAACAACATAAATTTTACTCTCTGTAAAAAAATGTTTTGCCCAAGTTTGTTTTTACAACTTTTTCAGCTAATTTCAGTCCCATTCAACTCAGACCAACTTTTACATCTTAACATATGGGCACCTAAAGTATACATATAATTTATCATACAATGTGTCTTTTTTAATTTCTTGTATTTTACAAATTTGCACTGGCACGTTTTAACTACACCGCTCTCAATCTTTTTCTTTTTCCTGCAGGATCTGTCCTTAGGTGGATTTCAACATCAGATTAACCAGCAAAGCGTTTCCTCCTTTGGTAGGTTAAGGAAATAAAAAATATGTGGAAATCACATAGAAGATGTACAGAGTCACCTATCAAGCGGCTTTTGAGACGCAGAAGAGGATTAAGCGACTGTGCAGTTTTCTTTTGGGGAAGGTGAAGACTCATCTCAGAAGGATTTAAACTTCAGCAGCAGGAGCTGCAGCAGTGCCAGGCGGGAAGTGTTTCAGGCACACTTGGAAATCTAACACTCATGAAGACACTTGGAGGATTATAAAATGTGTAGTATGTCTCTCCACAAGACTCGTCCCAGCCCAAAGTCACTGGGATAGCAGGATTTTGCCTTTAGGAACCTCCTCGGCCCTGCGCTTAGGTAGGTGATATTACTTTGGGATGTAGAACTTGTTCAACGCCTTGTTTGCAGGATCGTCTTGCTCAAACACACACACACACACACACACACACACAGACAGGCCCACACACCACCCCATTATTTCCAAGTATCAGTTAAATTTTAGCCAAGGCTGTGTTGCCTCTACACTGGAACATTAGACCTTATGTGGAACAAGTGCAGGTAAAAATCAAAAGGAATTTGATTAAAGTTAGTTTTGAGAATTGATTTTTTTTAATAAAAATAAAAGAATTTGAGAGCTATTCGAAACATTCGCAAATATTTTTCCTCTAACCTGTGGTAGTTTGGAGTCAACCATCATGTCGGTCACAGTCAGTACAACTAGTCTAAGCGACAAGGTCAGATTGTAAAAATGTTTTTACATACAGACATTCTTGTTTAGAGCATGCTTGTTTTAACAGACTTGCAGGGCCAACTTTCACACTGTATGCTGAATATGCATTTACACAAACACACACACACACACACACACACAGGCCAATAAAGTCCCTTGGGAACATTTTCTCACTGCGTGACCACTTGCCTATTTACTGCACGTGCAAGTATATAATTAAATATATGAATGTGGTAAATTAATGATAAATTAAATGCATATTGCCTGATAAACTGCACCTCTACCTCATTAACCATTATCTTTTAATTAATGACTAGATTTCATTAACTTTCCTGACTAATCAGATACCTTATGCAACTCTGCTGTGTCCTATGCAGAGCTTATGACTCCACAGACTGGATTTATACAGTGCAGTCTGTTGAGTCTAATTCATTAGAAATCAGTTCACCTGCGTAACATTTGCTTTTTAGGTATACTGTGATGTCGTTGCAGGAATTTCCATCCGATTTGTGCTGTTAATGTCAGTTTAGTTGATCCCATAAGAGAAATGCTTTCTCATATCCTTATCAGACCAGGGGGAACAGAACAGGAGAGGAGAGAGAGCATAAAAACTGAAGAAGGTGTGTTTCTATTGTGCCTGTTTTTATGCAGCAGTTAAGTTAAGCCTGTTAAATCGTAAAAAAAAGTCATGAGCGATGCAGTCCTCTTAACCTCTGCCTGTAAGGAAAAGAGAGTGAGTAAGACTCTCTCCTTATCAATGATGTCATTGAGAGCCAATGGGAGCATGGAGTGGTGCTTGTCAGCATCCAAGCTCCGCCTTTGTGCATGGCAGCCCACATGGTCCTGCAGCATCACATTTTCCCCATGCATTACTCTGCTGCAGAGAGAGGCACAAATACAGAGATGCTGCTCTTGGCTGTGTGAAGGTGGTAATGTACAATCTCAGAAATAGCTCGTGAGCAAATGCAGTGAACAATTTGAGTGAGAAGGGATTACATTTTATTTGTTTACATAAATGACTAGTCAACAATGTATGTGCCCATAAAAAAAATTCAGTTTAAATGAGAATCTGATGAAACAACGACCAGGCTAATGCAGATGAATGATAAAAACAGTCAACTCAGCTAACTGAAAGGAATGCTCTTTTTTGTGTGGCAGTGAACTAAATCAATCTTTTTATAGGCCAAATGATCACCTTGATGATAAATTCAGCTCAAAACATAAAATTTACAAGGAAAAGAACCAAAGGCTAACTGACCATATGTACGTATTTAAATACAAATTGCATTAACTTGTTACCAGCAGAGATTTATGACTTAAACAGCGTTTCCCCTCCTCCTGCTGTTGTTCTTGTGGATCAGGCTCAGGTCACAGTCTGTAAGCGACTGGATCAGTGCAAATGTGGGTCAGTCATCACTGTGACACGCAGGTGGGACAGATATGGGTCAGTTGCAGAGTATGGGTGCTGATGAGTCATGCGTCTATAGTAAGTAGGGACAGCAAACGTGAAAGGGAGAGAGAGCTGAAGGGCCGTGCAGTTGTTGAAATGTGCAGAGAGAATGCAACATTCTGATCAGCCACCAGACATGCAGGCATCCTTCCCTAAATTTCTGCTTGCACAGCTCTTGATGTCCTGCTATTTACCTATGATATTGTGCATTAAAGTGTGCAGATTCAATCCAATACCGAGTTAATGAACTTGTGAGTAAAACAGAAACATCAGGTTTCGCATAACTAATCATTGTGACAGGACTAGGACTGAGCTCTTAATAGGCATTGCACAGGCACGGTTCCTGCTACAATACAGTATGCTTCACTGTGTGTAGCTTAATTACATCGCTTATCTGTAAAGCTATTATCAAGTGCAGTGCAGTTTTCATAACACTCGCCATTTGGTGGACACATTATGAGAGAATGCGGGTGGGGGGGTATAGATGTCCCAGTGGGAGTTGAGCTTCTCAACATAATCCACTGAGTTACATGGGACAACATTAGTGCAGCAATCTGTGGCATCTTCCAGCTCTGAAGTCTCAATATCCCTCTAAGCTCGAATGCTCATTAAAATGGGCAATGGTTTCGCACCATCTCTTTCTCTGCAGCATATGCACTGCTAAATCTGTGTTGCCATAATCTCTCATCCATCTGCATTTGCTATTACACTAATATAAAGTGCTTCATTCTGTTTCTGGTGAAGTCTGATTAGGGCCTAAAAGCGCAGTGGTGTTTTGGAGCAAAGAAGGACTTTGACATCAATGCTGCAGACATCAGCGTGCTTCAGTCTGCATTTTTCTGCACAAGTTCCATTTCTATTATGCCTGGCATGTCCCTGAGCCACTTTGATGTTATGAAAAGTGTAGAGACTAGAATGCAACATTAGGCCCAGAATAACTAACCACTAATTTAAGCCTAATTATATTGGACATCCTGTGGTCAGCCTCAGGAATGCTACCAGGCTTACTTTTACCACTCTATGGATGTAGCCTGTGGGTATTACAGCTTGTGGTCCCTCATAGAAATCACTGTAACACGTTTGTGGACAGTAGGTATATTTTCTGGTTCATCAAACAGCAAAAGCAACAAACACCAGTCAAGGTTCAGCCTGTTTTTGCAGCATTTGATACTTACACATGAAACACCGTTGACCTACTACTGCGTGTGTTTACACTGTGTTTCATACAGCGCATACTGCTAATTCATACTATTTTTTTGCATCCTGAAATGTAATGTTTGATGCTCCGATACAAGCACTGACAGATGGACAAATGCATTTCGGGCTGAATCTTCAAAGTGGAACAGCCGCTCTAACAGATTTTGCATGTGTTATGTGCGGTGCGAATTGGGAAAAAAAAAAGAGAGTAAAATGATGAAGAAGGGCAAGTACTCGAAAGCGACTGCAATAAAAATTTAGTCTAATTTTCTCTTCCAGCTGAATTTGGGTTGATGTTCCCTCTGTGCATATCAATAAGTCATACAGGACACTACTCTGTGGTTGCAGTACAGTAAATTACAGTACAGTAAAACATTAGGCCCACCATTACTAATCGTGACGACAGTCCTAATTCTCCAAGCTACAGGCATTCTGTGGTCATCCTGTTGCAAACTATCAGAGCTTAGTTTTAGCACTCAGCGCCTGTAGCCGCGAGATAAGTTAACATGCTCCGCTGGCATACTAATACATACCCGCACTGGGGGACAGGAATAAATTATTTCTTTATGACTGCGCACACGGCAGAGTGTTTGAAGGAGGGGAGGGCGAGATAGAGAGGGAACATAGGGAGATGAAGCAAGGAGAGGAGACACGGGGGTAAATGATGGGCTGGAAAGAGAGGAGGGAACGACAGCAAGAGAGGAGAGCGAGGAAAGCAAGAAAGAGAGATGAAAAGACCAAGACAGATAGTAAGCTTTATAGTGCTCTTCATATCTGCCTCTCTTCAGTTTATAGGAATTCTCTTACCATGTAGGAGTGCGGTCGTCATTTTATTTCTGACTGTGACTGAATTTACAGAAAACAGAGTCCTGCAGAGTTTCTTAATTCTTCAGAGCCAATAAGCCAGGTGACTGAATGCTTTTCCTAGATAGGTAACACTGGAATGAGCTATGAGCTTGTGAAGGGTTTGCTCTGACAAAATAATAGCTGCACCACTTTATTTTTCTGCTTTGACCTGAAAACCATCCAGCCTGCATCCAACATCGTATGACCTTTTGAAGGATTTTGTCCTAGTTTGAAATACAGTCCCCAAATCATGCAATGAGAAATAGCTGGTGGATAATGGTGAAATTCATCTAAAAATATTGCTATATCTTCCAAAGCATGATTTAGATCTCTGAGGGAAAGCGAGGACTGGGCTTTGCAAAGTGGAATGCTTTTCAGTAATTTCATGTTTGGGTTTAAATGTTAAAGTCTTATTTTGTGAAACATACTTTTCTGCCTGCTGCGCATCAGCCCTTTGGTATTTTCTGAGAAGTTTAAAGCGAACTGCAGACAATTACATGACAAATCAGTCGGAAAAATATAAAGGTAAGCGTCAAATCAAAATTCACTGGATGAGAGCTCGCGTGGTGTGTTGCGCAGCAGGTCTAACTGCCCTCATTCCAACCAGGTTCTAGATATAGGGACACCATTTTCAATGATAGCTTTAGCCAGTTCTCTGTCTATCTGTCTATTACAGGTCAACTTATTACCTCCATAAATGCACAGCATGTTGCTGTCTGGGGATGGACTGATAATCCCTCTAAAGACTGGGGTTTTATCAAAGCTAAATCTGCTCCTCACACAAGCACACACACACATGCAGACATGCATGCATCAGGAATATCCACATGGGAACACACAATCACTATAGAGCAACTACACACTAACACACATATGAAGATGGACTTTCACGGCAGACAGACAGACACCCGTGTAAAGACCAGGATTTTATCACAGACAAATCTGTCATTGTCTGGTAGTTAAGAGATTAAGAAGCAGTGATTTTATAGACACAAACACACACACCCATGTGTCATTAGAGGATGATCACTGGCTTGCAATGCTGGAGGCACAAAGCAGTTAAGGGATATTAGTATTGGTGAGCTTTAAGACTGTGATGCTCAGTTTAATGCTGTGATAAAGACTCAGTTTAGTCTAATTTTGGTGACATTTTGTTTATGTTTTGAAGCACTTTTTTAATACTTGAAAATTTTATCAAATTTACTGCTGAACCATTTTTGTGCTGTTTATTCTTTTTTTTGTTAATAGATCACATAGGTGACACTCTCCTCTTTGTTTTGTCTCTCATCTTTCAAATAATCTTTTGCTCCGTCCTTTTCACTTGTACTAAATTTCTGAAACACACCCACCACCACTTTTCATCAGCGGGTTCTGAATCCGTCTGATTTGTCTCTGTAAGAGATTTATATAAATCCTTTTGCCAAGCTGTTAAATGCGTCCACTCCCTGAAGTCTTTTGCTGGCCTTGCAGTGACAGACTACATATCAAAAGTTTAGTTTTCATTACACTTCATTCTAAAGGTATCCTTTTGAGAATGGACAAAGCCGACTCAGATATGCACAAGACCAATCACATGTCTGTGGTGGACAGTTTTTTAGAATAAATCTAGTATTTCCTGAACATCTGCCATTACAACCACTAAGTGGTTCATTAATCCAGTACTGTATTGTACAGCCCAATTAAAATGAAATCTGTCTCATGCTATTTGAGCCGTATGTCAGACCACAATGACTGAAGAGAAGCTGAAGACAAGTCCTTGACACTACGTTATAAAGAACTATGTTGCCAATAATGGAAACTCGGTTTGAGCATCAACTTGGAGAGTTCGGTCTACAATTAGTGAATAGTTTGACTGTTTCTCTGCTGTGTGCTCAGGCTTATGTGGGAGCACATAACCTTAGTTTAACCCTAACCCTATTTTTCTGATCCTTTTGTTCCAAGACCTGAATATTAAAGCGCGCATTTTGATATGCTGAACCTCCCAGAGTTGGCAGATCGGTCAGCTGCCTGTGGCTCTTGCTTCCCTCTCCACTGGAGTGGGACAAGGTGCATGTGTGTGGAAGAGGGTGTAGCTAATGACAGCACCTCAGCTCTCATCTTACCTCAGTACCACATAGATTTTGGCTAAAATCAGTGCTGCTGTGGCATTGCTCATAGCTGCGATTTGTCCCTTTGCTCATCATAAAAGTGAGGGCTAGGTCTATTGTTGCCTGACCTCAGAGCGGTCCTTGACCATGTTTAGCAAGCAGCTAAAGCTTACATTTACAAATGGGCTTTTATACTTTTGCCCTATATAGTCTGTTGGGTGTAACCATTCTAACTCAAAGCAGCGCTATTCATTTTTCCAGGTTATGTTTAATTTTGAGAAAGCAAGAGCTGAGATGAGACAAGACAGGTGGGGGCTGCTTCCTTCCTCATTTTTCTACCTGTAAACAAATCTGTGTTGTGCCACCTTTCCCCTTTTCCCTCTAAAAATCATCCTGTCAGTCAGAAAGTAATGTTTCTCTACATTAGATAGTAACCTGCTTTAACTGTCAGTCACAACCCAGTTAGTCACAAACTCCAGTTCCTGCCAGCCACAGTCTGTAAACTGAAAGAAAAAAGA
>JAQFJA010000025.1:21863831-21878678 GCA_029874485.1 Naso brachycentron | reverse complement strand
CACACACACACACACACGCACACACATATATATGTTAAAGATGGAGTCAAGGTATTTCCATTCTTACATATTCCAGTGCTTACCGAAACTGAAAGATAAGACCATGTAAATAAGATACCAGATAAAACATTTGCTATGAAACGGTAAACATACAGGAAATACATCTTTGGTGATCTTACATGGTGACAGTCTCACTGGACTTGATCTTATACAACATCATGTATCATCACAGGCACTGCCAGATACTCTTTTATCAGTGAAATGGTCAAAATATATTTGAAAAAACTTCCCATAGTTTTCAAAAAATTGAAAAAAATGTATTTACATACACATGCATTTATTTTTGAATGTGTGTGCTCTCTATGTGTGTGCAGATATGCAAAGAAACCTGCATGAAAATGGATAGAAATGAAGATACAGAAGAGAACCCCTCCATGACGAAAAACATCACAAGAGAGAAGGAAGAGCATTCCCCTCCTCAGAGTCTAATAACAGTTTAATTATGTTTATTTGTCACATTTTGTCTGGAGCCTTTGAAGTTTACGACGTATAGTCACAAAATATTCTCAAGCGGTACTTTTTCACTGACTGTAAATAACTTAGAAAATCGTAATGCATCGATGTTTTTTTGTATTTGTTATGTTTTAAGAAATAAAACTCTTGCTATTAAGTTTTACTTACGTTTCTCAAAACCATTTGTGATGTTCACATGAGAAGATGCCATCCACATTTTGTTCCATCATGCTCTACATGATCTTCGTTGCACAGGACGTAGCTTTTCTTCTCATGCCTTTCATGTATGCAGATTTAAGAGAACATGTGGTCAGCACAATGCATACATCTAAGCATTATGCAGCTTTGACAACCATAGTGTCTATTACAATAACTTATTCATATGTGCACTGTATCTCTTAAGAAGTAATGATGCCTGTTTAGTCACATGGGAACAAAAACAACATTAAGAACAAGTACTTATACAACATGCAAAGCTTTGAGAAAATATTCTCAGACTGTGCTGCTCTCATGTGACAGGACACATGTACAGCATTTCACTTTTATCATTGCAACATAGATTATTAATGAATGTTGTATTGTTCTGTGAAAAATCTAGGTAATATAATGTTGAATAAAGAATGTAAATGGTAACTCAAAAGACTGTGAAAACATTGGACTACACTTGTCATATGAAACTGTAGTAGGAGTGGAGGGATGGTGCAGTGATATGGAGATATCAAGAAAAATACTTTTTTTTGTTCACACAGATGCTTTAAAGCCCTCTAAGCTGTTAGTTTTACTTTTCCTGCCATGTGCAACTTTGGCTCTAGAAAAAGCATTTTGTCACAAATAAAATGCAACTGTACTGAAATACCAAGTAAATGTCCTTTTGAAGTTACAGTGTGCAGGATTCAATGGCATCTAATGGTTAGTTTGCCGTTTGCTACCAACTGAACACCCCTCTACTCACTTTCCCCTTCCAAGCATGTGGAGGAGCCTACGGTGGTGGGAGGCAGAAAACACCAAGGCCCTTTATGAGTTCAGTGTTATGTCTATGAGCTACTGTAGGAACATGGCAGTGCAACATGGAAGAGGACCTGCTCCCAATGCAGATATAAAGGGCTCATTCTAAGATAACAAAAGCACAACAGTTCTCATTCTCAGGTGCTTACACACTAATGAAAAAGTAATTCCGACACTTACTTTCCTTTCTGCCATATTGGAGCTGTCTGCTCCACTGAACTCAAACAAATGGCTGTCCGATCTCTCTCCACTTCGACGATGAGCAATTGGAACAGTGACGGGACGTTAATCACTTGCAAAGACGTGCCAATCAAATAACAGCTACTCTGGCAGACTGACAAACAGGGCAGAGGATAGGACGACAGTGCTGAAGAACAAAGAATTTAGCAAGCTTACATCATAAATAAGCACTTGATGTATACTCTATTCATGGCCAGCTAATTGATATTAATATTTATATTCACATTAATTCTGAAACAGGGTCCAAAATAACACACCTAAAAAAAAAACACACAGGGGCAGCTTCATGTTGCATTCAAGTGAACCATATGAACTTATAAAATCTATACATAACCTATACGTATAAATCCAATGGCCACATGGTTCTTAAAAACAGAAGAGAAGGCGACATATAATTGTCTTTTACCTCTGTTAAAAATGTTGGAATACACCTGCTATTACTGATTATTCAATTACCACAGCATGCAGTGCAGTGAATAGAACTGCTGCCTCACAGCAAGAAAGTCTCGGGTTGCCAAGAGTAAGTGGTTACTGATAATGAATGAATGAATGAACATCATGAATGTCAACATAGGCAGATTTTGAAAACTCAAATCAGATTGTTATCAGTAAACTCCACAATATTATTGCCCAAAAGGTCCACCTATGATCATTTTCATAAGTTCGACTGCAGTCTTATTTAAAAGCTGAATACAAAAGTAATGCCAAATGTGTTAACATATTTGCCAGATTAGAAAAAGACTCTTGGCCATTGGATTTTTTCATCTACCAGAGTCACAGAGTTAATTTTAGACACTGCTCCAACAGGCGCACCACCCAAGTAAAACCCTCTCCCCACATGGCTAAAAAAATACTAGAGGAAACACTGCAGTAGTTGTTAAGATGTTTCACCAAGAAAAAAAAAGTTTACCTCATCCTCTCATATTTATGGATTTCAATTTTCCTTATATAAGAAATCATATTTTTAGTAAATGTAGAAAATCCAAAATAGCAGAGCTGGGTGAGTCCTATCACAGCCCAGCAGGGAACCGCTCTGAGGCCTCCCTGTCTGTCTCCCTTCATCTTTGTCTGCGGTTACTAACCCCAGCTACAGTGGTCAGACGTGGGCCCCCCATGTTTTCCACGGACAGTTTATCACAC
The DNA here is from genome assembly GCA_029874485.1 of Naso brachycentron. NCBI lineage: Eukaryota > Metazoa > Chordata > Actinopteri > Acanthuriformes > Acanthuridae > Naso > Naso brachycentron. The sequence continues at coordinate 21,875,780 of JAQFJA010000025.1, read as the reverse complement.
TTCCTTTCCCTCTGTTCTGGGCCCCAGTCAGCTTGCTAGACAGGAAAATCAAAGACTTTGGGACATACTATTACAGTCCAAATGGTATATTGTACTGTATAGCATGTTGATGATATATAACCTTGAAGCCTCACAAGTAAATACAAAACAGGAAGGAGGTCTGTGCTGAGTTTTCCTTTTACAGCCCCCACAAGTGAACATAAATGTTTGAATTGTCCATTATATTGATTGAAGTTATTCAAAATGATCCTACATATTGAGGGGATGGAATTGAGTGGCAGGCAAAATGACTTTACTTGAAAGTCAGTAAATGTAATTTCAATGAAAGCGTCTGAAGCTGAATTTTGTATTTCATAAATCATTTGTGTTTGGTTAAACCACTGGATTTGTACAGTATGGATCCAAATGTCGGGTAAAATGCTTAGAAGATTTATTCGGCGGTTTGTCACACTCGCTGTCAGTCTAGCCTGGCCTCAGTCATTCTATCAAACACTGACAGAACAGATTTTATAATGCATAAAAAACATCCAACTCTGCCTTCAGCTCTGTCCAACATCTGGCCGTATTTCTGCAAGCTGCTACATGGATTATAAATTTTGTATAATACATAGAATCGGTTTTAAGAAAAAAAAAAAGGAACATTATTTTTGTGGATGAATAAAGGAGACATGTTTAACTGCATACAGGCTGTAATATAAACATAGAGAATGTTGTAAACAGGCCCTCCTTGTTTCCCTGTATGACTGATTAATGATGCTGAAATAAAATACTAGTTTCTTTTAGTGCCCGACATGCAGTACTTTATGATAAAACTCACTTTAAGTTGGGAAACTATACAGTAAATCACAGAATAGTCTCCTTACACGTCAGTTATGTTCTTTAGTAAATGGAAAAGTGCATCATGTATTCTAAAACTGTAAGGACAAAAAGATTTTGGACTCATTTTATTTTTGACTTGTAACTTTGAGAAGGTGTTTTTTTTTTTCCTTCCTTGAAGTAGTTATAGCAAACACAAGCACCTCTAATGCATACCCTCCATTCTTGGCGGAACATTATTCTTCTGCTCCTCTATGTCAATTTTTCCCTCTGCATTTTAACTTCAGCTAGAGTCGCTTCGCTGTGCAAAATATCATACAACAGTAAGCTAATTTTGGCACAGGCTGAAAAGTTCGGAAGAGTTGGCCTCTCAAGCCATTAGACAGTGCAAGCAAAAGAGGGCTTTCTGGTTCCATTTTTCAACTTTTTGGAGGAAGTCATTTCATTAATGATATCAATTTTAGCACTCTGCAAATGACTAGTACTCAAAATGCACTTTTTTCAAGTTTCCAAGAGTCAGTACCTCAGGTGCTCCTCAGATGTGTGCAAGGCTTGTTTGCAAGGTAGGATAAAACTCTTCTTTTAACAAACTAAAGTTTTGTTACCTGGACTTCTTTTGCTCAACTAAGGCTCGCACACGCACACAAAAGAGGGAAACAAGAATGACAAATGAAAAAGGAGACAATCAAGAAAAAAAATATATCATCACAGCTGCGTAGTTGTACGTGATACCTCTTTCCTGTCTTTCACATAATTGGACATTACGCTGTGAAATGTTACAACACACATGCTATCTTCTTCTTTTTAGCTCCCATGACAGCAACGGCTCCTATTTTGTTTTCCCTCCTATGTACCTCAGCCAGGATGTGTATGAGCCTGCCAGCCGTTAACCCCACAGAGGAAGTGTGCAGGAAATGAGATCAGCCTGAAAGAGAGGTAACGCCTGAGCCACTGACACCAGACCAATAACTGTCACTCACTGCACCTGATACTAAGATACTAAAAACACAGCAAAAAACAGGAAGGTTAGAATAGAACAGAGTAGAATAGAATAGAATAAGAGTTTGATATAGCTGTGGCACTAAAGAGAAGAGCATGTAAGTTTGATGGAATAAAATGGGGAAAAAGAAAAGAACAGCTTAAATTAGAACAAATACAGAACAGCAGAGCAAAGAGAAGTGACACACAAAAGCAGAAAATTCACCACTCTGTTTCAAAGACTGGTTCTGCTGGGCAAACAGCTAAACAGTTAGGCATATCTGCGGGGGTGGAGGCTGAATTCCGGCACTGTATATAACTTATAGTAGGTGGTACATTTTTTCTTTTCTTTTCTTTTTTTGCTATAGAACACAATACGATACAATAAATTAGAATAGAAATAACTAATCTAGACCAAAGCATTGCTGACAACAAGAGACTAAAACAAAACCCAGCACTGCGCAGAGAAAAGAGCATTCATCACAGCGTACAGTGTGAGAGGAGATTAAAGACGGTACAAGAAACGCACAACCCAAACCAACTATCAGACAAATTCTGTTTGAAAAAAAAAATGTTTTCAAAAGCTAAAAATACCAGCAGGGTTGGGCCTAATTCAGCGGTTGTGTATGTGAAACTGTCACTATGCCCTGCACACATTCTCTTTACCATGATGAAAGACAGTGTGTAACTTTACTGAAGAAACCAGGCCTGACAGCAGTGTGTGCACGTGTGTGGGGATGTTGTGCATATGTGTAGGCCTATCTCAGCATGCACACAAGCAGCTGGAGTTTTTGTCTTAGTCTCTTTGTCAAAGATTGAAAAAGAAAACTGGTTTTTATTTTTTATTTATTGAGATAGAAGGCAGGATGAATGATGAAACATTTACAGTGCCAGCTATCACCTACACCCAAGAACAAGGGCTTTCTGATAAAACGCATAGATTCAAACACAACACTTGTTTTTGAGGCACAATACACGACTTCAGTTGGCAGAAAACTGGCCTGCAGTGTTGGGTTTATGTTTTATTTGATAGGAATGCCTTGTGTTTGGTTGAACTGAAGAGATTTTGCCAGATATTTAAAGACCTCAGAACAGATGATTCATTTAGGCCGCTAACGGCCACTGACACTCCTCCATTAAGTAAATATATCATGAATATTGCAGTTGCCAGTCATATTTTCATTTCCATTTATTTGTCTTCCTTGGCTGTCCTTTGTGGTGACTTTCTCACTCACGATCTGGCAGCTTAGCATACTGACAAAAGTATAGACCTTTATTACACTGTTGCAGCATTTGCAGATCTTTGACACACCGGATGATAAATATGAATGTAAGGCAACAGGAATGTCATGTGTACACGACCCTACAATGCAAAACATAATGAAACTTGCCATAATCAAAACACAGTCAAGGCTTTCTTAGTTGATTTAACTCTTTGGCAACAGAAAATAGGAAAACAATAAATGTCCCCTGAACTACAGCACTAAATTTGTGCTAGAGCACACCAGGCAGGATCCGGATCTTCCCAGATTGGGATCGTCACTTTTTGATTAGATCCAGCACCTCACTATGTTGTCTGTTCCGTCAATTAATTTTTTTTTTTTTTTTACCAGTGAAGTTACTTATAAATTGTGCGTTTGGCCATTTTATATGCAGTGTAAGTGTGATTTTTAAGGTGTGAGGGACATAATGTGCCGCCTGACGCATGTGAGTTTTTGCACGTCACGAGCTAATTTTAGCACATGTGATTTGAATTAGGATACGTTACCAACCGTCTACAACAGGGAAAAAATGGCAATGCCTGCTACCATTACTGTCAGCCCTAAAACTAAGCAAATCAACCTTTGTACTGTGAAATAGTAAAATTGGACCTGGATAAATTAAGAAGTAGATGCTGCTTTGATCAAAACAGAAAATTAGATCAATAAACAATGACAAAATAAGTAGGATATAATAGTGTGGTTTCTTAGACTGCTTGTTTTTTGTGGATGTCACTACGTGTTTCAGGGCAAATTCAAGTGTCCATCCATTGTGGAAATCAACAGAGAAATGACAGGGAAGCAAAGGAGAGAGAGAGAAAGAGAGAGCAAACCGATAACAGCGGCTTTCACATCTCTGCCTGTAGATTTTGAGTGACCATTGTGAATGCTCTGATTAATGTCAATACATAGTGCTTTTAATTATATTATTATTTTTTGTATAAATTTTTGGTGAGATATGAAAAAAAAGACAAAAAATAACTTGTCATAACTGTAAAATTCTGACTTGTCATGCCCCAAATATATAATTAATGTATGATGTTGTTGAAGTCTTTGTATCCCATTATATGAGTCAATGAATGACTGATGAAATGGGCAAATATATGAACAAATAAATGAATAAGTAATGAAATGATTAATCATTTAATTAGCTAAACAAACCAAGCGCGTGTCAAAAACTCACAAAGCTCAAAAGCCTAATCACCATATTTACATAATCAGACTCATAGAGAGTTTGTGTTTTTTCAAATTTACCCACAAAGCTATGTTTGTATGTACTTTCAGGCATAGGAGAATTGCATTTAAACATAGAGATCTTGTATTGAACTTATTAAAGAAATCATTTCTGAATGAATAATAATAATATATTTACTTCAGATGAAAAACATTAGGGAATCTATGAAAATTGCATCCATCACATTACACTCAATATGAAAGTGTTGCTTATACACAATATAGTCAGTATTTATAATTTTATTTCGTTAATACTGTATTTTAAAAGAAACTGTTTCATTGTTTCAATCAACTGCAGTTTTGCAGGGGTAGACATGATAATAGAGGGGTAAAAATCAAACTTGTCAGATTACGACAGAGACAACTTGTCCGGAGAGTCCAAACGGTAGTCTAAACAAGAGTCTTCTCTCATCAGCTTAAGTAACGTTAATGTCACCTTTATGAAAACATCCACAGGTGCCCACATTCTTGTTGTTGTTCCCTCTAACGTTACATGCAGACGCACTTTTTCGTCAAGGTAGGTCACGGCCGGTCTGAACAGACATGCAAAAAGTTTTCTCACTGTTCCTCTGAAACCACAACTTCACTGAAAAAGTTGTTCCAATCAATGTATGGCTGATGGCACCGCTGAACACGGTAACTGTCGTAGTTTGCTTGAATAATAGCTTGCCTCCTGCGCATGTAAGCAGTAGTAGCATGATAAAATGCAGAATTTAATTGCCCAACAGATGCTAGCAGAGACAACAAGATCAGCAACACCTGAAATTTGTTATCCATTTCGAAAGAACGCTGGGTAGTCAAGGCTCACAGATACATTCATCCATTCAGGCTTGTTTTCTTCCAGAAAAAAGTCACGACTTGGGCGACGTAGCCTTAAGCCTTGAAGTCCAAACTCAGCGAAGTTGTTCACACCTTTTGGCACTGAACTGAGAAGAGTCGCACGACTCAGTACTTAAGCTTCAGGAGGGAGAATGGGCAGTGTGGGCCAGGCTAGAGGAAAAATGCTCGGGCTATCACAAGGGAATGTATTGTATGTATGTGTGGGAAAGGGTCTCTGCCCGGTGATACGAACTTTCTGACAGCATCATGCCAAGCGTGGTGCTCATTAATGGCGACAATGCTTTTCACTTTGTCACATGTAGGAGCAGGAATATTTCATCTCTAAACTTTCACGGTGGGGAAGACCTAAAGACATCGAAGGCCTGGGGATGCTTAATGTGCCTTAACTTCAGTGCTCTGCTGAGTAAATTTGGCGAGGTCAGTTTCACTGTTGCAACACAGATGGCAATGAGTAGCATTTTCAAAAACGTAATTTGTTTGAATAGACAGATTTTGAGCAGCATAATTGCCAAAAACAGCAAACAGCAACAAAACACACAGAGCAGACTGAATAATAAACTATGTTGGAGAGTCCATGAAGCCTTGCAGACCGTCATATCTGTGATGGTGGCTTTTCCCAAGGAAACACCAGCCCGCGATGGGCTCTGCTGTCATTTGAAGTGCATTGCACAGGAGTTTGGGCTGCTCTGTTTCCGTTAAGTTGGACTGGGGGATAGCTGTGGCGTCTGAAACTGGAGCTCTGCTGTGCCAATGCCATCTCATCATGTTGCTGCGTCCGTGCACCTCATCTCTTCTATGTGGAAACAGAGGCTATTAGCAGATGATGTCTTAGCTGTTTTCTCCTCAGGCAGGTGCTCAAGCACTTGGGTCATCAACGAGATGGATCCTAACAGCCCCTCAGCTGTGATTGGAACATCCAGGAGATCATGTCGGCCCTTCTGTAGTTCCTTGAGTCCAAGCCAATTTTGACTGAAGCCTACAGTGGCCAGAGACATTACGTGTCCTATGGCTAGTGCAAGACCTTGAATCAAATTATTCACCTAGCCGATGGAGCAATTCAGGAAATCAGTTTGATCTGCTGAGAGGGAGGCATTTGGTTGGCACTGCAAGGGCCCCCTAGAGGGCCTTGCATTACATTATGTCTGCTGGAAGGGCACCCTTGAAGGCACTTATTCCGTGTAAAACATGTCCTATGCTTTGATGTTATTAGAAATATATCAGAGAAACAATCAAGGCAGAAAAAAGTGAGTGTGACAAGGGATGAGACTGTCTAAAATATGATATATATGCACATTGCACAACAGTGTTTCATTTTAAATGCAAAATCTGAGTGTCATTTACACGCATACTCTAGTGTTTCATTTGTTCTAGGAAACAAGGGCAAACTAATTTAGCAAAAACCCAGTTGGCTGGCTGATGCAACACAGTGAAATTTGAGGAGCATTCATGCACAATAAACCACTTCTGTCAGACCACCTATTGAGTTGTGTGTGTGCCTGAGTGTTTTTGCATGTGCACAAACCCATGCCAGTGTTTTTGTGTAACATGTATGAGTGTCTGCGTGTGTACCTGCCACTGATGTACACAAGAAATAGATGCTTCCTTTTTGTTTCACTCCTACAGCGCAGCCTGCAGACAATTTTCATCACCACCTCTGTGTTGTTGCAGGTATCTATTGTTGCCCATTCCTGCCATAATGCTGATTTTTTTGGGGGGCTTGGAGAGTTAAAATCCTTTAAATCATCCCACTTAGTTGAAGTCATATAATTCAAAGTCAAGCCCATAATCTGCCTGTGTAGTTTAGTGCCACTGCTGTGGCTCTTTTCTCACTGTTTCTAAGTGAAAAGCTCCACTGCTATTAGATGATTGCACTGCTTTTGGGGGATTTTGGCCCATTGGTCACCCAGTGTGTGATGAGAAAATTGGCAACAAAATCACCTCTCTGTTTCCAGGAGATTGATTTGTCCACTGTGTACGCTAACCAGAATAGTGAATAAAATGCCAACTGTATTAGCACTATTGAAACGCCATCTGGGTGTCGCATTGTACTTATCTGCTCTACTGAAACAGAAATGAGATGTGCCGAAGCTATAGGGCAGGTAAAAGGTTAAGCATTACATAGTTTGCATCTGATACTGTAAAAATATCTTGACGGTAGTTGAAAACATTTCTCCAAATGTGCTTCTTGGACAAAAGATTCTGCCCAGTGATTGTAATGTTAACCTTATAAAGACATCTCACTGGTCTGTACTATCATAAGCATCACGGATATAGACAAATTCTAGTATAATTGTCATTATTAAAACACAGTGTTTGCCCAATTCTTCTGTAAGAAAAATTGCCTTATACCTTGAGCAATTCATTTGGCAACATATGAACTGAATGAATGCTTCAGAACCTACTTTGAGTTGTTCCAGCTCAGTGATTGGCTTTGCTCAGTTCAATTTTCACCTTTTTCATGTCTCCCTCTATCTTCTTCATGATCCTCACAGCATCATCCCTGCTCCTTACCGGAGTTCAAAATGCTTTACATGGAGTCGTTCAACCTTTGCTTATTCCTCTTGATTTGATGCATCTCATCTTTCTCTGCCAACTTCCTGTCAGCCTCACTGTTCGCCTCCATATTCAGCTGAGACTTCCTTGGTTTGTCTAAGGACTTTAATATTGCAGACCCATTCTATAAATCAATCTGATAAAATGCATTTGGGAGGTGATACCCTACCACGTATGCATTTTAATATTTTTTCTAAATGGAAAGAATTATCAAGGCTATTTTTTATTTATTTTTTTATTTTTGGATTGATTGCTGTTTCTTATTTAGACCTCCAGAAGCTCTGCTCACACTTCAACTGTAGCTCCTGTAAGCTAATTGGTACTCTCATTTCCACCAGTCTGTTAAATGAAGTCAGAGATATTTCACTTTGAAACACAGTGTATAGAGAAATGTTTATAATGTGCATGTACCACTCCTTAACACAGGTAGTAACATAATCTCCGGTTTACATTGTTCATTACTATACCAGTGCACTGGGTTTTGCAGTTCTGATGTGGCTGTGTTATGATAATTAAGTGACACTGATAGTCTGACTCATGCATTGCCATCTGTCACAGTGACAGACAAAACAAGAAGTCAGACAAAAGCAAATGATGTTTTCTGTTATTATAATTCAAATATCCCCTGTAATATTACACTGAAACTTGTAATAAAAATTTTATGACCTATTGTAGATTGCAGTTTTTATTCCATGGGACTCTTTAAATTTATATTGTTTTTATTTCACATGCAGACAGAAATCAACTGGTATTGTGTGTCACTTAGGAAGTAAAATACTGCAAATATGTCAGTCTTACATAATGAATAACCTTATTTATTTATTAATCTATTTATTTTTAACAAAACTGTGCTGTGTTTACTTTTGGATTCGTGTCCACGCCTGTGGACTTAAGTAAATGAAAATGTTATTTGTTAGCTAAAAATACAATGAATTTCAACTGTTACTTGGCACTTCACTGGTTCATATCAATAATAACCAAAAAAAAGATTAGGATATTTAAACCCAAATTCTATCAAAGTAGGCAGAGTCCCTTTGGTGGACTCTATGGGAACTACTCTTCTACAATAGAGTACACGGATAGCCGCATTAAAAATCTGCGTGTGTTGATGGCCAGTCAGGACATCACTACCCAAAATCTTCTCACTGCCTTTAAATCTTTATCGCTACTTGTCATCCAGTAACTCCCTTAAGGAGCAGCACTGTTTACAGATGGAGGGCTACAATGATGTAACCTTTCTACCTCAGACAGACTCTTCCCTCTCTTTGACTCTAGCAGAATCCCAACTACTTTGCTTTATAACAGCCAATAGTGGAGCCCTGCAACTAAAAGAGTCTTTACAACCTGCGCAAACAATCAAGTCAGCACCAGCATGTGACTCACTGGAGACAAGTCTTCAGAGGTTAACTCACCATGGGCATCACAACTGTTGGTTCCACCTCCTGAGAAAGACCTTCTTAAAACTGGGGGATTGTCAGAGGGCAGACCTGCAAGCATTTTCTGTCGTCTCTGAATGCAATGGCACAGGGTCAGAGAGAAGTTGGCAAACAGATTCACTTCTGCTCTCCCAAACCAGGACTTCCCTAAACACATCAGGTGCAGCCTCAACTCATCTGCCGGTCCACCCCTTGACATGAGATAGGCCCCCCTGATCTCCAGACCCAGCAGATGCAGGGCTCTGGGGGAATGCAGGTGCTCTGAGGTTCACAGCTGCAGATTCTTCTCCAAATTCAGCAGAGACCTAGCGTTGACCTTCCTTTTCATAGGGAGCAAGAAAAATTTGGATAACAATGTTCTGATTGGACAGCTCTACGCAAATTTTTGGTGGGCGAATGCATGTAAAACCTTGAAGGACAGTATTACTTATAAAGTCCAGTAGAGGGCAGAGCCTTTGTGTGATCCTAGATTTTTTGCATAAATATCTAAAATCTGATAAACCAAAACATATAGGATAGTCATTCAAGCATGCAAGGCCTTCTAGAAAATTAGATTCAAGAGTGTTAAATCTATTTATATACTAGACTCTCTTCTTCAATTTAAAGAGCTCGGTACTCACAGATCTTGCTTTCTTGGGCTGCCTCAAGCTCAGCTTGGCCCTCTTCCTGTCTGTCCTCTATCAGCTAGAAAGTGGTGTTATAAATATATCAGTTAATAGGGAGTAATGACAGGATGCAAAGTAGGACGAAGTCAAAAAGGAAGTCAAGATTAGAGCTGCAGACACAGTTGGCGAGGCATATGTGTAAGTTTACCGAATTACCAACCACCACTTGGTAATATAGATGTGGAGGGTAATTTTAAATGCTAATAGTAAATCTTCTATCTTTGTATACTATCTACTATATCAATATGCATTTCTGCAAGTGGGTGACGTTTAGTTAAACATTTCTCTTCTTTTATAAAACAAAGTGGATTTCATCAATAAGCCCTTGGCGGACCAAAAACCAATTTTACACAGCAGACATTTGACTTGCTGCAACAAGAAACAAACTGTTTAAAATGACTCAGTTCTCTCAAGTATTCTGAGAAGCCATGACAGTGAGCCAGCATGTTGTTGTTTTTGATATTACCAGTTAAACCTGAGCTTTTTCTGCTATGACAAGCCAAAAGGCGCGTAGTGAAAAAGGTCTTCTACTTTGTTCCTCTTGTCAAGTTAAGTGGTCACATTGCTGTCGTACAGGACTAATTAACATGCCACTAACTTCTCCTCACCACTGAAGCTCAAAGTATCAATGGCAGTCTGAATTTCACTGGAAAAAAAGACCAGCTGCTCTTTGAGCTTTTTATTTGGCACATTCTATGTGATTCTCTGCATTTTAAGTATTTGGACAGTGACTGATTGTTTGATGTTTTAATTACCTCGGATGTGAAATGACAGTAGTTTTTTAATTGTTCACTCCATATCCCTGAATATACCCTCTAATTAAAGCTGCCAGTCTTTTACTTCATAATTACCATGTCGCTTCAGATTCAGTAAAGTAATAACAGTAGGGAGCCAAAACATCAAACAATGTGTCAAAGACTAAATCCATATGGGGCTCAGCAAATTACTTTCCATTGACTTACATTTGTAGCAATGAACTCTTCTGGGTCATTCGGGCATTTAATAGGTATTTTACCCTTGAAGATCAGTGGATAGTCAGAAGTTTTGGTAGAGAGCTTCTGTATGATGTTTGAGGACAACTAAGAATTTTAAGGAAAGTAGTTCTGTTTAACTCCCTCAGTGAAGATATCTATACATTTACAAGTAGGACAACAGACTGACAGATTATGGTTTTCCATTGCTCAAGAGAATAGTAAACAAGAAGCAAACCAATGACTGATCTTGGCCAAAATGCTGTTTGATTCATAGTAACATAAAGTTAGGTATGTGTGTATGTGGGTGTGTACGTGTCAGTCTTAAAACACAAAAACAATATGGCGACCGACTGGTAATAAACGATCTTGCAGAAGCTACAGCTCGACAGTTCACTAAAATGTGTTTTTTTAAAACATTTTAAATGAGAAAAAGGCAATGAAGTGACAAAATCTTCTTCCTTTTTTTAAAAGTTTCACAGTTTGATCTGAATTTGGTGAGCCAGCCGTCTCTCACTCTGACTTTTATGCACTTTGTTTTATCACAATCAGGGATACACTTGAAACATCAAGGGCTTAAACCTCAGTAAAATGACCTGGCCACACTGTCCTAGCTGAAAACAGTTAATGATAACAGTAGCTAATGGCTTATATGCAGGCACCTGAAGCAGCTCATTATTTTTATTCGCCCCATCTCTTTTAGTCTCTTCCTGCTTCTTTTTGCTGAAGTCACTGCTCTGTGTCAGCAACTGTGCTGCTGATAATAAGAAAGCTTAACACTGCCATCAAAGTAGAGGCTGCTCTGTCAATACCTTTTCGACATCGTGATTTACTGAAAGAGGGTTCCAAATTAGCAAAGCTATTTTTTGTTTACAACTGCATAACGTGCAGCCATCAACACATCTTTTTTTAAGGCTGCTGAGACGACTGGCATGTTGGTGGTTTTATGGTCTTACAGCTTCTGACACTGGAAGCTGTATGTTAAGTCCTTTGTTGTTGTTTATATTAATCAAGGTTTTTACCTGCTGTCATCTTGCCTTCACTGCAATGCCTGCAAAGCACTAAGTAACTTGCTGATGCCAGTCTTCCCAGCAACTGGACGTGAAAATGTTCACCAGTTGTTTTAAATGTTGTGGCCAGTTCCAAAAAGCAGGATTAATGACAGAGCTCAATAACTTTTCTGTCATAAAAATAATGG